>BSBK01003402.1:2500-392500 GCA_027943335.1 Chamaecyparis obtusa
AGATTTAGTTAACTGGGCAACCAAATTCACACCAATCATTCTTGGGCTAGCTGACTCACTATTAGATTAGTTAACTAGGCAAGCAAATTCACACCAATCAATCTTAGGGTAGCTAACTCACTATTAGCAAAAAATCTAATAACTCTAGGAATGATCTCCTTCGTGATCTTGTGTGTTCTATCCAACCAAAGAAATTGATCATGAACTCAGTTCAAAACATATCAAATCCATTCATGATGAAATACATTAGGTATGTCCACCATGTATGCAAAACCCTTTGTTTGCAAATTCTTGTACTCGTCCTTTAACTCATTATTTTCAACAATCCTATACATTCATTGCTGATAACATGTTATCCTAGCTTTTAAATTTTACAATGGATGTATGATTAGATATCTTTAGTCCATACAACTACATGTGCAATATAAGATAGAGAACCCATCATATCATTCTTCCTTACTTTCATCAAATGTAGCTTAAACTCAGGTCGTGGTTCTTCAACAACATCAACCAAAATAGGGGGTATCGACTCTTCGTGTCATACTTCAATCCATAGATTCACCATAAAATTATCACAAACTATAAATATATATTTTTATTCACTCGTTATGGTTCTCAAAAATTATCTCAAATCACCATTTGTAATTTCTCAGTTTCACTAGAAACACTCACTTATATTGCTTATTGAAATTCACAAGTACACATAAGAGATTAAAGTGACACAATAAAATCACATAATCCTTAATTAAACTTTATAAAATAGTCATTGGATTCTAATTGTACAATAGTACATTCCAATGGTAGAAATTTAGTGTCAAGTCACCAGTTAAAGCATATCCATTGGTTGGTACCTTTCCAATGGTTATGGGTTGGTTCCAATAGATATATGCCATGAAATCTCAACATAGTCAAACACCAATCATATATAATCTCAAAATATTCAACAAAACCAAAATTATAGTAACTTTCACTATAATTTGGATATAGATCTTACTGCTCTTAGATCTAGGAGATCAATAAAAGACTTTTCTCTAAGTGCTCCCCCTAAGAAAATAATATTCTTGGTTTGAAGTTGAATCCTCTATACTAGAGGATGGCGAATTCTCTTTAGATGACTTTACCTCTTCCTTTTTCTCTTCTTATTTCTCTCCTACCTTCCTCCAGATCTTCTTCATCTCTCAACTAACTTCCTCAACATCTATAATCTTATTTTCCTTTCTATCTTCTAACTAGTCAGGGACCAATTCCTAAATTGACAATGTCTTGCAAGATGACTGATCCTATGAAAATGAAAATATGTCATACTGATTTTCCTCCAAGGTCCATTTTCTCCTCTTGTATTCTCATTATACAATTCACAACTAGATGATCGTAGTTACCACACACTGAACATATGACATTGAACTATCTTTCCTTTTCATAAGAAGCTTACCAATTTGACTATAGACCTAGGAACATACACTTTAGGACTACAATTCTCAGCTTTGTATCTATGTTTGTTACATGTGAACAATATCCATCAAATCTACCATGACTATATATACTTCTACATCTAGATCTATGCTCATAAGTAGTATGACCATACTTATGATAATTATATCTAAATATCCATCAAATTTATAGGGTTTATTCACCAATTTTCTCCTACACATATTTTCAATATGACTAGGGTTTCCACAGTTATAAGAAGTAGGTCTACTAGGTTTCTTACCTGAAATACTAGGATCTACCTTCTGATCTATTTATGGATCCTTAGGTTTAGATTTAGATGATTTACATGTTTCAAATGTTCCTTGATTTGTGCAACCAAGACTAGTAGGGTCTTTGTGTCTTCATTACCTGTTTAGTTATTTATCAATCTTCTCTATACTTTCATTGTATTGTTTCAGCTTTTCATTTGCATCTCTCTCAAATTTCAATTCATTATTCAATTTCTCATTCTCCACTCCAAGTCTTTGATTTTCACTAAGAAATTTTTTTATTCTCGTCATATGTGTCATGAAGGCGCTCATGCATGATAACATTCTCTTGAGATATTCTAAAGAATTGTTCCTCCCTTTTCCCTTTAATGCATCTTCAACAACTTTCTTAGTATCTTTTGTAGTCTTCCTTGCATCTTTAGCTGTTAATTTATTTTCAAGGTCTTCACACATCCTAACAAACTAACCTTCAAGTTCTCTTTTTATATTTGACATCTCTTCTTTAATTTTCTTGTTACTATCCATCGGATCTACAATTGATTTCTCAGATTATTCAGGCATAGTACCTCCAGATAATTGACGGATGTAATCTTGGATTTCACTTAATTTCTTCATAGGCTCTCTTCCTTTTGCAAGAGACTTCTTTAGCTTTCCCTATAGCTCATTGATCATCTTGTGTGCAATCTCAAGTTCCATCTCATACTTTTAATTCTTCATGATTGCAGATCTTTCCCTCAAGTTGTTAGGCTTATCACCATGAGGAACATTGTTCTAATACCAATTGTTCAAAATCTTAGGTACTAAGGCAAGGGATGGTGAAATCAGTACAAATAGGTAACCTACTAATTCAACCACTGATCTAATTAACTTTAATAGAAATTTCCAAAAATAAAATAATATAACTAATGTAATCAAATAAAAGTAAATGAGATCAAATATCTAGAAATGCATGACATATATAAAAAACTTATTTTTCTCGTAGAAACCCTTGGTTAGATGGACAAAACCATGATGGGGATGACACCCACAAGCCCTTCACTACAATAAATTTATTTTTCCTATTAGGAGCTACAAATACTCTTTCTGAGGTTTCATCCCATTAGGAGTGACTAGTATACTGTTAGGAGTACAATGAGTTATATGAAGATCTACCTCTCTAGAAGATTTAAAACTCTTCCCATGAGTTCACTTGGTTAAGGTAGTTATAATGTAAAATTTGTTAGAGTCCACCTGGTTAATGAATTTTGCATGCTACAACTATTAGGGAATAAAAAGTAATGATCTGGATGTAGAACTCATTGCTTGTCAAATAGAATCTTTTCTCTTCTCTCTGTCACTTCTATCTAAACTACCTCTTCTCAGAATCCTTATCCCAACCCTTGAAATAATCAACCAACCAACAACAACAAAAATCAAGAATAGGAATAATACCTAATAAATACTTGACTTGCATCTCCTTAATCTTCTCTAGAATTCAACTTTGAATCTTCCTGCTCAAATACTTCACACTAAATCTCATGTCGCAACATAAAAACCAATTTCCTTACACCACGTCGTCCCAATATAAAATTTACATGTGCTAATCCCAAGAATAGTCAAAACCTTTTGACCATCTAAAACATCTTCTAGAACCTTCCTTTCTTGCTTGCCTCAAGCATATAACTAACAGCTTGTCAAATCCTTAATGACTAAGACATGTCACCATAGAAACTTTATTCACAAGAACATCCATACTAGTCATTGATCTAAGATCTAATACTAGTAGCTCAAGAACATAGTGTCTTCAACTTGTAGCATCTTCTGCCACTATGATACTTGCTCACCAATTGTCCAAATGAGTTGTAGTCACAACCATGATGTTCTATACTCATGTACATGTAATTTGTAAGACCGCTGCACTTAGTTCCTTCTCAAACATCACCAATACAAAAATCTCCATCTGTAGTTAATTTTCCTATACACCGCTCACTGTACTTTACTAATTTCTTCTTACCAATAGTATACTGACCTTACTGATTTTCCAAGTCATTTGATATGACTATGTTTGCATCAATGACAACTAGAATCACAACTACATATGACTACTCACCAAAATCATCATAATACTTGAACATATGACAGACTATCTTGTGTATGTCATGTGTTTAATGGTTGATGGATGGTTGTAAAGTATATTTTGGAGATGTATTTGGCATGGCTTATTATAGAAAGATGGACAATGATAAAAGGGTGACAATGTTAATGTATTTTAGAGCTTATTACTAAATAGCTTATAAATTTTTTAAATCTAGTTGTATGCTCAATTATTCTCTTTGGTATATTTTCACTTCAAATAGTGGACATTCTTGGTAGAAAGTTAGATACAAAAAGGTTTCCAAATAGATTTGAGGAATGGAAGGAGTTTCTTCATAATTTCCTATTACACGAGAAGTGATTTACCATCCACTTTTTCAAGGGAGTTTTGTTTTTAATTATATTGTATTATATTAAAGACTAATGTATCTTCTACATAACAAATTTTAGCTATCTCTAATATACCTTGACAACATCTTCTTCTTCAAAATAAACATCATTTACTAAAACATAAATAAAAATTAAATAATATATTAAAAATATCTACATTAAATTTTAAATATATTGAAATATTTCTTATCTTCTCTTTAAAAATATGAAATACATTAAAATACAATGAACATAGTTTCAAAAATATTATCCTAAACGTAACCGTTCGCACCTAAATTAATTACAATAATATTAACATGCCTTAATTAAAATTTAGAAGTTTCAAAAAAATCAAATTAATTATAGATATTAGGCACCCAAAAAATTGTTGTTGTTTACCATTTTAAAATATATGTTAGACATGTTTTTGATATGTATTAATGCATGTAAAATTCTATTAAAATCTAGTTATTATATTGTATTATATTAAAGATTAATGTATCTTCTACATAACAAATTTTAGGTATCTCTAATATACCTTGACAACATCTTCTTCTTCAAAATAAACATCATTTACTAAAACATAAATAAAAATTAAATAATATACTAAAAATATCTACATTAAATTTTAAATATATTGAAATATTTCATATCTTCTCTTTAAAAATATGAAATACATTAAAATGCAATGAACATGGTTTCAAAAATATTATCCTAAACGTAACCGTTCAACTTAATGAGTCGCACCTAAATTAATTACAATAATATTAACATGCCTTAATTAAAATTTAGAAGTTTCAAAAAAATCAAATTAATTATAGATATTAGGCACCCAAAAAATTGTTGTTGTTTACCATTTTAAAATATATGTTAAACATGTTTTTGATATGTATTAATGCATGTAAAATTCTATTAAAATCTAGTTATTATATTGTATTATATTAAAGATTAATGTATCTTCTACATAACAAATTTTAGCTATCTCTAATA
Organism: Chamaecyparis obtusa; assembly: GCA_027943335.1. Taxonomy (NCBI): domain Eukaryota; kingdom Viridiplantae; phylum Streptophyta; class Pinopsida; order Cupressales; family Cupressaceae; genus Chamaecyparis; species Chamaecyparis obtusa. Next base: position 7,633 of record BSBK01003402.1, read on the forward strand.
TACCTTGACAACATCTTCTTCTTCAAAATAAACATCACTTACTAAAACATAAATAAAAATTAAATAATATACTAAAAATATCTACATTAAATTTTAAATATATTGAAATATTTCATATCTTCTCTTTAAAAATATGAAATACATTAAAATACCATGAACATAGTTTCAAAAATATTATCCTAAATGTAACCGTTCAACTTAATGAGTCACACCTAAATTAATTACAATAATATTAACATGCCTTAATTAAAATTTAGAAGTTTCCAAAAAATCAAATTAATTATAGATATTAGGCACCCAAAAATTGTTGTTGTTTACCATTTTAAAATATATGTTAGACATATTTTTTATATGTATTAATTCATGTCAAATTCTATTAAAATCTAGTTAATAAAATTAATAGTTAAAAATTATGAATATAAAAAATATTAGTATATATAAATTTTTTAAAACTCTTTATAAAATGAGTTTGTGATATTTAGAAAGAAATATTAAAAATAAAATTTGAATAAATAGATAAATTTAAAATAAAGAACAACAAAACTATTGAATATAGAAGTTTTCATTTAAAGTAAGAGTCATGATTTTTTGTTTTCAAAGAGAAAAAGGTCCTTTGCCTTTTCACCGTAAAATAGGAGTTTCTATACATTTCTGACACTGCACTGTAAAATAGCATAGAAACTTACACATTTCTGACACATGCACTGTAAAATAATGTAGAAACTTATAAATTTTTTGGCATTTCCAAAAGACATTCTTCTACGTTTGCAATAAGAATGGAAATTCATGTATCTCCAGCATCTTAGAAATGGAAAGTTGTATTTTGAAACGTATGATATTAAATTTCTCTAAAATTAGTAAATTCCAGGCAATGGGCAAATTCATTTAACAATGTCGTTAAAGTCATTATTAAAGAAAGCATTTAAAGCCATTCGTATTACGTTTTGTGCCTAGATTTTGATGAGTGGGCTTTGTATAAATGGAGATGTATTAAAAGACACTCCACCTGCAAAGACTTTCCCTCGTGCAGTATATTGATGTGGGATACAGAGCTCATGTGAATTTGCTGACGGTGGGAGGTATGAGGTTTTCTTCTCTGGCCATTATTTCTTGTCTTCTTTCTTTTCCCATTTTCGGCCTGTTTCCTTTGTATGCTAGGGCAGCAAAACACAGTAGATGCAGAGGTAGATAGAGCTTGTCTGCTACATTTTCTTTTAGTTTCTTAAACAAATAGATGTGCGTAGCGTTCTCGGATCAATGCTAATTTTTGTGTACTTTACATTTGGTCAACATGTAATAGTTGTGATTCTCCCTTTAAATACATGACTAATAGAGAAGTTTCCAGTAGTTTGACCCAACCGAGTATGGTCGTGAATCGTGTAACCTACATTTGTTTTTCTTAGCTTTTGACAGTCACGCAAAGCATACTCACATTTCTATTTTGGACCTCTCTGGCTTGAGTGGAGGCATTGAACAAGTGTGATGGCATGCCAAGACATATCAGACGCCACTGGTTTTTATATAGCTGAAGAAAACCTAGCGGACTAGACAAACTGCTGAATAGCATAAACCAGTCTGAAATTAGGCCAAACCATAGGGCATCACGCAGGTGCATAACAGACATGTCACTGATACATTTAGGAGGTACTATCCCTCCCTGCACAGAGAAATCTGCCATTGCCTATTATGCTACCATTGTCATTTGAGGGCCTACTAATTGAAGACATCGTTGTAATGTCATTTGATTTTCTACAGATTAGAATTTTCTGATTAACTGTAGAATTGGAAGTGGTCTGATTTCTTTAGAAGTGAGTGTTTTGATGAGTTTTATTGTTACAGATCTAATAGTCCATACCAGTTTGTAGCTCCCTGATTATCATTTTCTAAGGTTTAGCAATCATCAACAGTTCTTTCCATGGTCTTACCCTTCTGTAATCCCTTGGTCTTCTTGCAAAAGCACCCAAGTGGTCTTCAGGATGTACAATGTTCCTTGCATACTGTGTACTGAAGTTTTGATATTAGATGAATGGGACAAAATGCAGCAGCTGTATGAGCAGGTATTTGAGCTCCATTCATTATGTAAATTTTGTATCCGTGGTGGCAATTCTTTGAATTCCAGAATCGTTTGGGCAATTGGGTTGTTTCGGGGTATTGATCTTAACAAGTTGCAAGCAATTAAAAAAATTGCCCTCAAGTTTTTAACCAGCAATTGGGATTGAAGTGGTAAGGCACAAATTCAATCGAAAATATCTATTATTGTAGGCATTGGCCAATTGTCAAGGCAAGGCGATCATGTGAGATCAAAAAATGTTCCCTGTGTTGAACTGGAAATTTTAATAGGGCCTTTCTTCTCTCAAAGAATATGTAAATGGTGGTTTATAATGCATTCCATGCGATAGATAATTATGCGTCTGATAGTTAATAAATTCAACATTCCAATAGAAATGAAGACAATCAATATAAGTGAACTACACAAAATGCCAAATTTCTAATACAATTTCAAAATTTTGCATTGGTTAACTAAGCAAACTGTTGAAAGCCAAATGTAAAATAATTCGAGTAACATGAATAAAATCAAAGCTTAATTGTAAAAGTACCATGCACTAGCATGTAGATACCCCATTTGAAGGTAAGAAATGTCAAAATAGCATGCATAGGGTTACACAAGATATTTTAACTAAAATTATAGGTACAACCATCTTGTAATGACAAAAGATGCTATGGATACATGTTTAAAACCTATTATGCGCACTTATATTGTTGTTGTTGTCATCATAGACTTTTTTGGATTAACACCTACAGCTTGTGTTGTCAGAGGCTAGTTCTTCTCTAGTGCTTTGTGCAATGTTTTCTTGGTTTAAGTATTCAAACCATACTTCTGTCAAATTCTTGAGTTCTGGATATACGATTTCTCCAAGTTCTTTGAATCTATTAATTAAATAGCTTATTAAAACTAAAATCAGTTGTATATGATTTACTAGTGCCTTCATGATTTTCTTGTCTACAAATTCGTCTTATCCAGGTATCCCCTTTTAATTATTGTGTTATTGACCTCGTGATTATACGTCTTAAATAATATGCTTGTCCTAATAATTCCAATACTTCCTCTCCAGCGACTTCAGATTTAACAATTCTGTCTTCACCCTCCCATGAATGAGCTAGACTTCTTGAAACAAGGGGTCTCTGTATTTTTCAGTTAGGCAATATTTCTAAATTTGATTATGTAATATTTTTTATCATTTATATTTTAGAACATACAGTTATGATCCATCATGTTTATTCTCTGATCTCTCATTCTGATAATGGACATTAACTGATCCATCATGTTTATTCTCTGATCTCTCATTCTGATAATGGACATGGAGGATGATCTGTAACATTGATGATAACATTTATATTATATAATCAAAACTAGAAACAGTGCAAAACTTATCTTTATTATGAGCTCGATATTTTTGTTTCCAATCTTCTAGCCTATGGATGAATGTTTCTTAAATGGCCTTTGAATCTCTGACCAATCTCAATAAGGTACTCATTAGCTCCTTATGTGAGATCCTTTGTTCCAGACAAATATATGATCTAGCTTAAAAGATAGATATTTCTTTAAGTACATCCTACACAACCTAATTCACCACTATCTCAATCTTTTAAAGATTATCATATAACTTTAGGAACTTGACTTGAGCAGTTTGCCAAAATTATCGCCCCATATTGTAAAATGAGAGTGGCAAAACAAGAATTCATGTATTATTCTGCTACCACCGTTTATTACTGCCAAAGTTCCAACAATAGTTTTTCGGCCACCCACAATAGAATACAAACATTTGAGTTTTACAGGTTTAAAGCAGGTGTGAGCCACAAACATTATAAGTTGAAGTTCTAAGTAAAAATGATAACCATTTTCTGATTTGAAACTTGGCATTTTATAACTGTTGATTTGTATTTCGTGTTGAATGATTAACTTTGTGATAAATAAAAGTTTGTTTTCCTCCTCAGTTGAACGACTAAATTACTGGTAGCTTATGCATCAAAAATTTAAAAGGCCCACTTGCAAACTACGTGTTGTGAAGCGTGTTTCTTGTATTTTGAACAATCTTCAAATTAGTAAAAAAATTAATATTTTGTCAATAATTTTCAAATATGTTTGAAATACTAATGTTTCTCTGCAAGCTACCTCGAGCCTTGCTGAGGTCTTATCAAGTCATCTTGTCACTGTCCCTGATTGTACTTTGAAGGTGCTGTTTGGAGATGACATCTTCTCTACTTTCCATTTAAATTTAGAAATCCAATTTGAAACTCAACTAAGTGCAGTCAGTGTACTTCGGCGGTTATGAGGTGGCAAATCCTTATTTGGAATCTGATGAAGCATTCTTGGTCAGTGGATTCGAGCAAGTTGAATCCTTCACTTCGTTCTCATATTGATGGCACGGTTCTTGGGTCAGTCGACTGCAACCCGCGTCACATCTCCAGCTCTTGCCCCCTTAGTTTATCATATATTTCAAACTACGGTTTTCTTCCAATCAGGGGTTTGACAAGTTGCTATCTTTAATAGCTATATTGGTGGAGATCTTTAGCTGTCTTTGTTACACCGTTAATCATCAAGCTTTTTAGACTATTGTTGTTAGTTTTTAAACTAAAAGAGGGGTAAAATTTTTATTGAAAGCTAAAAGGAACAGAACAATATAGGAAAAACAAAGAGCTAAAGAGCTTTATCCTGGTCAACAAGTTGAGCCAGCTTATGAGATAAATCATGGCGAAGCATCCTATGATCAACAATATTCCAATCCAGTGTGTGCTCGGAAGCTCATTTAGCCAAGCAATCAGCCACTCCGTTCCACTCCCGAGGGATATGCATAAAAGACACAGAATCCAGAGAATTGCATAGCTGAGTGATCTGTTGAATAACCAGAGCCAAATGCCAATCCGCATCCACAAGGTTCCGTCTATTCAATAAATTCACTACCCCCTGCGAGTCAGTAACTAACTCTGCATATTATAAAATGTATTTTGTTTTGTTTTCAAATCAATTCAATAATTTAGAATAAAGGTGATTTATTCAAATCAACCTGGCCTGACAGTGGTATTAGAGCGAGGTTTTCGAAGGGGCAAATATTGAGGTGATGACAAATATTGAGGTGACAACAAATATTGAGGTGACTTTCATTTTTTCTCTTTTTAGGTTTATTTCACTCTGCAATTTGTGCAAACTATTTATTTAGATTCACAATGCAGTCTATTGTCTCATTGATTGGGGAAACTTTAACTAGAAAAGATACATGGTTGGAATGGCATAGAAAAGTAGAAAATACACTCATTTTCAATGATTTATGGTATAAAATATGTGATGGAAGTACCCAACCTGTAGAACCAACAAATGCTAAAGAAAAAGAAATTTGGCAATATAAAAATTCAAAAGCTTTGGCTTTGATAAGAGCTTCAGTTAATAAAGATGTCTAGCTTGGGATGCACTTCACACATTAAAAGATTTATATGATTCTCATTCAGAATTAGAATTTATTCAATTACAGTTAAAGTTATTTAATCTTGAATTGAAAAATGGTGATGTTATGAGTCTGGCTTCTGAAATCAAAGCCATAAAACAAGATGTTGATGCTGCTGGTGGGAACAACATTTATTAAGGCACTTCTTCCAACACATTCCACTTATCTCGAGTCCCTTCAAGCAAGCAATCAATTAAAAACTATTACTTATGATCAATTGGTTGGAAAGCTAGCTGAACGTGAAAAAGCTTTTGGAAGGAAAATAGATAATGCTAGTGAAAATATTTGTTTGGCTCATGAAAAAGAAAAACCTATGAATAAGAGTTTTTCTAGAACTACTTATAATGATAAAGGAAAAAGTAGAGGTCAATGGAGACAGAATGATAATCAAAATGATCGACATCTATATTGTAAAAGGTGTGGTAGAAAAGGTAGTCATGAAGCACATGAATGCAAGCTCTCATCGGATAAAATAGAAAGTTTTAAAGAAACTTCTTTAAACAGAAAGATAAAATAAAAATTCATAATGATGATAAAACTTCAAGTGAAAAGGTTTCAGAGGTAGCCCAATTTGCTTGTGGTAGTTATAATGATCAATATGTGCTTACTGTTTCAGAATTTGTATCTAATACTTCATGGCATGATTCATGGATTTTAGATATAGGAGCCACACAACATATGACATTCCAATGTGATTGTTTTGAAGAATTTCATGAAGTTGTATGTGGTCCAATTTCCGTAGTAGATAAATCAAGTCTCCAGCCTATGGGAAAAGGAACTGTTCGATCTAAGTTGCCTAATCTTCTAGATTTTGTGTTGCATAATGTATTGTTTATTCTAGAATTGCAACGTAATTTATTATCACTAGTGTTGATTCGACAACAAGGCTCCTCTATTTTTTTAAAAGATGGACAAGTTATTGTGAGGAAAATACCTAATAATGAAATTGCATTTACTGGTTGTGAAGATGGAAGGTTATTAAAACTCAATGGTATTTCTGCAAATTCTAAAATTTTTGCTTATCTTATAGAAGAAAGTGGAATATCCCCAAATCTTTTATGGCATGCAAGATTTGGACATATTAATTATGATAGCACTCATATTATGCAAAAGAATGGTATTGATGGTTTGCCTATTTTGCCTAAAATAGTTGAAAAATGTGAAGCATGTATATTTGCCAAACAACATAGAAATTCTCTCTCTCATTCCAGTTGGAGGGCACAAAGAAAATTGCAACTCATCCATTCAGATTTATGTGGGCCTTTACCTATAGTGTCTGCTGGAGGATCTAAATATTTCATGTTGTTCATAGATGATTATAGTCGTATGACTTGGATTTATTTCTTGCAGCAAAAATCAGAAGCTTTTGAAATCTTTAAAACATTTTTTGTTTTGGTTGAAAATCAGGCTCAATCCAAAATTGGTACTCTTCGAACTGACAATGGTGGAGAATTTACTTCTCTACTTTTTGACGATTTTCTTCGTCAAAATGGAATTCAACATCATCTCACTATTCCAAGAACTCCTCAACAAAATGGTGTTGTTGAAAGAATGAACAAAACGATTATGAACATGGTTCGGGCAATGTTGTATTTCAAAGATGTCCCATTACATTTTTGGGCTTAAGTAGCAAAAACAGCAGTTTATCTTCACAATAGATCTCCATCATCTACTCTCCACCAAGCAATTCCTTATGACATATGGTATGGCTATCCTCCTTCTATTTGGCACTGTCGAATTTTTGGCTCTACTTGCTATGTTTTGATCCCTAAGGAACAAAGGAATAAGTTGGGTCAACATAGTTATAAGTGTATTTTTCTTGGCTATTTAGATTCCTCAAAAGAATATTAGTTGTATGATGAGGTTCATAGAAAGTCTTTTATTGCTCGTGATGATGTATTTTGTGAATCCTCCAAAGTGAATCCTCCAAATGATTTTAAACAATTTAATAACTCAACAAAAGTTTCTCCTTTGATAGAATTTCCTTGTGATATCACACATCATGAAGGACTTGATACATGTGCAAAGTCTATTTCTCAAAATACACCAACTCAAGTTGATGCAATTGTTCCTTTGCATGCAGAGGCCACCTCTCATAATATTTTATCTTCTAATGTTGAGTGATTTATCTCCTAATGTTGAGCCTGCTATTTCAGCATCATCATTAACTCATGAAGATCATCCTCAAGCATTAGACATGTCATTAGTCCAAACTCAATCTTCTCATAAATGGGCCAAACAAGTAGAGAAAATGTTAAAAGATTTAAGACCAAATGAAATTGGAAAAACTCATACAAGAAGTTCTTACAAACTAAGGCAACCAACTCAATCCTCTATTCCCAGTACTAATTTAGATGAACTAAATTTGACAATAGATACTGAACCAAATTCGTACAAAGAAGCTAAGCATATACAAGTGTGGCAAAAAGCTATGCAAATTGAGTATGATGCACTTCAGAAAAATGGTACATGGGAATTGGTTGATCCACCACTTGGCTATAAACCTATTGGTTGCAAATGGATTTTTAGAAATAAATATAAAGCTGATGGCACACTTGATAAACACAAAGCCTGCCTTGTTGCCAAAGGTTATGCTAAAAAAGAGGGCATAGATTATGATGAAACTTTTGCTTCTACTGTAAAATGGACCACCATTCGTGCTTTGTTAGCTCTTTTCACACAACATGGGTGGAAAGTACATCAAATGGATGTAAAAACCGCATTCTTGAATAGTGATCTCATAGAAACTGTATATATGACACAACCAGGAGGATAAGGAGTCCATGGAAAAGAACATCAGGTGTGCAAGCTCATTAAATCATTATATGGTTTGAAGCAAGCCCCCCACACATGGTATCAAAAACTCACTCAGCATCTCTTGCAGTTGAATTTTTAGCATTTTGAATTTGATGATTCAACTCTTTTTGTTGAAAAAGTTGATGGAATTATTGTTTATCTTGTTGTTTATGTGGATGATTTCTTTCTTACTGGTAACAATGAGGCTTCTATTAAAATTGTGAAAGCTTAATTAAAGCAAGGGCTTGAAATGACTGATTTAGGTCATCTACATTACTATTTGGGTGTTGAGGTGATTCAAAACCCCAAGTATATTTTTATTTCACAACAAAAATATATAGGTGAGCTTCTCTCTAAGTTTGGCATGAAAGATTACAAATCTCTTAGTACTCCAATGGAGCAAAATCTAAAGCTTACTTCCACCGATTCTATGGTGTTGGTTGATCCAACTCCCTACAGCCAACTTGTTGGTAGTTTGATAATTGATTTATGTGACTACTACTCATCTCGATATTTCTTTTGCTGTTGGGGTTCTCTCCAGATTCATGCAACAACCTCAAGAAAGTCATTGGTTAGCAGCCAAACATGTTCTTCGGTATTTAAAAGACACTCAACACTATGGGCTCAGGTTCTCCCAAGTTATAAGTTTCTCATTACTTGGATATTCTAATTCTGACTATGCAGGTGATTTAGAAGATGGAAAACTACAACTAGATTCTTAATGTTTCTTGGATCTGCTGCTATTTCGTGGAAATCAAAGAAGCAATCTGTTCCAGCTCTCTCTTCTGCAGAAGCTGAATATATGGCAGCTTCTGAAGCTACTCGAGAGATCTTATGGCTTCGAAGGATTCTTAGAGATTTACAAGCCTAACAAATTTCTTCTACTCCACTTTTTGTTGACAATCAATCAGCAATTAAGATGGCCAAAAATCCAATCTTTCATGATCGTACTAAACACATCAGCACTAGATTTCATTTTCTTCGACACCATGTCAAAGATGGAATCATGCACCTCCACTATTGTCCTACCGATATTGTCCTACCGATGCTTAGCCTGTAGATATTTTTACCAAAGCTCTCGGCTGAGAAAAGTTTGAATAGTTTCGGAGCATGATTGGTTTAACCCCTTTAGATTAAGGGGGGATGTTACACGTTAATCATCAGGCTTTTTAGACTATTGTTGTTAGTTTTTAGTTTATTATTATTTAGTTTAATTTTCTGTTCTTTGTAATTGCAGAGAGATAGTTTATTTTTCTGTTCTCCGTAACTGCAGACAGATTCATAACTAACTGCAGACAGATTCATAACTAACTCTGCATGTTATAGAATGTATTTTGTTTTGTTTTCAAATCAATGCAATAATTTAGAATAAAGGTGATTTATTCAAATCAACCTGGTAGTTCCTTTTTTTTCGGTAAAAAAGTGAAAAATGAGTGATTTGTGATTCATTTCTTTGCAGTCAGGCTAGATTTTCTCTCTGTAAGCTCATTCTTTCTCTGCTAAAATGGACTCTTCCATCAAACTGAATGCGAGTGTGGAGCAGATAGCCTTCGACTCCCCCATTTATGCTGATAAACTGAAGGAAGTCTGTATATTTCACCAAAGAGTAGTTTTACATGTGGTTAAGGAAATCCTGGGCACTAATTTTCTTCTCACTAATCACAGATTTAGAGTTAATACAGATATTTGTGCTGGTTTCTTGGCAAGCATCATAGTGCCTGGTGCACACAAAAACTTGGCAAAGCAAATCTATGTGCGCTTCTTTGATGGCAGGTATCTCCTAGGCCTTCATAAGGCCATTGTGGGCATTGATGAAGATCTGAACACATGGGATCTCCCAACAGTGATGACTGTTGGCTCCCCCTTCCCCGGGCTAGATGTCAATACAAAACGTAATTTTTACTGAGGCCCACTTATGAGCTTCTTCATTCTTTGGGGATGGGAATGGGAATATCAACCACTTAGGCTTTTAGGGATGAAGAAAGGTCTGAAATTTCTTACCAAATTCTTGGGTATAGAAGAAAGTTTGGACTCTCCATATGGGGATGAATTGGAGGAAGATTTGGATTGGGTATACTAGTATAAGTATGATATGAAAATGGACGGGCTTGGGAGTGAAGACTCCTCGGACGCTGTAGAGGAAGAGGAGGACGAGTCGGATGAGGCTGAGAACGAAGGATGAGGTTGGTGATGACGAAGAGGAACATGATGACAATGAATAAAGGTCTTCAAAGGAAGAATTCATGGACCAGGGGAGCATATCTGGCTCACAAAATGAGGATGAGGAAAGCCATGTCTCCTCTTCCTCTAGCTCGTAGTATGACTCATTCTCTGCATCAGATTAGCAATGGTGCAATGTTCCTTTATCTGCCCTCCTTTTTTGGTTTATAGCTAATAAATATCTGTATAGCTCCAGTATAGTTTAAGAGTATAGTTTAAACTGGATTGTCAGATGTTTTTTGGGTGTTTTTTGGAGATTCTGAGCAATGTTGCTCAATCTGTTAGACATCTCTGATACTTTATTTGCAGATTCTTCTGCCTTAAACTTGTTATCTTTTAAAAATATTATTTTTAATAGATATCCTTCCACTTCGGCCCCTTATCGATAAAATAAAAAATCTTTTGTCAATAATATTATGTGAATGTTGGTAGCAGGGGAAGGAGTTAGCAGTATACAAACTATAGTTGCTTTCAATGCTGAGGAAAAAATCCTCAATCTTTTTTGCAAGAAACTGAAGTCAGCCAGCTGATATCCTTTTTGGAATCTCACAGCTCGCATTAAATGGATCACAAGCCTTAACACTGTCATTTGCCTCCAAACTGGTACAAAATGGGACCTCGACCTTTCCCAGAGTAATAAAAGTCTTTGTAGTTATACTAATCCTAGCAAATTTTGTTACTGAAACTCTAAGTCTTGCACCTGACTTTGTAAGAGGGGGAGAAGCATTTAGTTCCATTTTTTCAAATCTAGATAGGGGAACAAAATTTGAGTAATTATTTTGTCTATTTTAGGTGTCAAAAATAATTGTCTCTTTTTCCTTTCATCTATGATTAAAAATCTTTATCTTTTTTCCTCTTATAACACTCAATTACTGCTACATAAATCACATCACTTACATGTCTTTGATAATTGAGAAACGTGATAGATTTTCTTCACTAGAATACAGTATACACTGATTTCGTTAACAAAAAGATTTTAAGAAGGGGGAAAAATGACAAGCAAAAAATATCCTTTAACTCTTAGGTGCGGCTAGGAGAAGAAATGAGGGTAAATGAAGGGAATGTAAAAACAAAAGTGTTCTGGTGTGGTTTGTATCTTTATTTGAGAAATATTTTAATTATTGCTGATCTATATAGTGAATTCCTCGAAAAGAAAAGTCCTTGAATTTATCTTGGTCCTGTCTTTTTGTAGGGAAGCTCTGCAAATACTGATTAAGTTCTCAATCGAGCGATTCAAATTTGAGCTTTACTTCTCTGTGATATTTCTTCTTATTTTGAAAAAAATAAAAGAAACTATATTTATTAGGAAAATTAGGTACAATTGAAAGAACGAACAAGTACACTTAAAGAATGAAAAAACTATTGTTCATAAAATTTCTTTCTTAAATAACATATTTTTCTAAAACTGTCCTGCCAGTAATTCTCAAATAGCATATTTTCCTAAATAACATATTTTCCTAAAACCGTCCTGCCAGCATTTCGCAGGAACTATGCTGCAATGCAGCTCTTGTTATTATTATCCCAGTAAAACAGATCTGTTTAGTGTTGCTGGGTTTTCCCTCGAATAGGAGGGCTTTCCCAAGGTATCTCTGGTGTTATAGTATATTTATTTTATATATTATTTATTGTTGCTATTCCGATTCCTAAAATTTAACATCCTGTGATCTAAACAGGGCCGTCAGGATTAATGACCAGTATTCATAATTCTTGCTAGTAAATAAAGGAGTCTGCATACTAGAAAATAAATCACCAGAAGAAGAAACAATTGATGACATAAAAATTTTGAGCTAAAAGAAAATAAATCAAGCTTTGATGCCAGATGAAGGTTTCACAACAGACGCAAAGACTGTGAATACAAATTCAATGCTTAGAAAAAAGCATTATCCTAGAAAGAAAACGGGATTATTCTTGCACAACAAAACAGTGCAAATCACCCAGACAAAGCACCCAGCATCTTAAAGCATAAGACGAAACTTTATTAATTTTTCTTATGACAGATTTCAATAACCTACTGTATTTATAAATACAGCAAAGCATTAAACTTGTCCTACACGACAAGTGAAAAGATAACATTGAAGCACATAATGATCAGATTTCATGTACTGAACAACTCAGAATGTTCTAGGTGAGCAGAATAGTCAGTTAATATAAAAGACATTCAAAATCTGATTTGCACGGCTGGAGAATTAAAGGATAAGGGAATTCGTTTTTCCTAAAATAAACGGTTACAAACAAAAATTATTAGTGCATGATTACCTTTTACCCAATATTTGTGACTTTTATGACATATCTTGGTTCTGCGTTTTTGTAACGGACATGCTCTTTTATTCTAGATAGTTCCTTCTTCTGAGACCCTTATGACATGTATTTGTTGACTGCAACATTACCGAGAACCTCTGAGCACACACTAACTTTTTCTTTTTTTTTTGACTATTCTTGATAGGGTTTTCACTTGATTACTATATGATATTGGATAGCTCCCTTTGCAACTTGGTTTGATTGAGAGTTCTCTCTTGCAGGCCCAACTTTCAGATTTCTCCTTTTTGTAAGCTTCAATAAGTTGCACAAGCTCTTAGACTTAATGTGGTTCTGATTGTTTGAAGTCACTTCAACTGCTCATGATAATTGTTTCACCATTAGGCAGGGTCTCCATGACAACTGGGATTGTCTGGGCTCCGAAGTTTTGGCAATATGATGTGATATTTTTAGAAAAATTTGCATTATCTCTACTCTCTAGTCTTATCTGCTACCATTTACATGATATCTCTCAGCTCTATCAATTTATAACTCTTTATTGATGCCATTTCAATGTCATAACAGTGACTATATCTTTGTATTTCATAATTGTATTTCATAACAGTCCGTCACTGCATTCGATGTTCTTGTTGAATGCATATATATCTCTATTTTTGTGAGCTAGGGTTTTTTTCCTCATGATATCTCTTCTTAACTCTTTGAATCCGCAAGTCACTCCTTGTTGAGATCGCTGTCCTATTCATGAGACGGCAGTTCTATTCAGATGTACCCACCGTTTTCTCTTGATATTTTGTTTTTCTCCTTGTTGAGACTTTGTGTTGTTATCTTCTGCTTGTGAACATAGTCTAACTTTGTCTATAATTTGTTTTTCCTTGTAAAATCATTTTTCTTCACATCAAAGTGTCTTTCATCTATGTATCATAATAGTCATGATACTGCTCTCTGCATATTGACATGTCGATGTTTCTGCTCCATTATCAGATATCTGCTCTTTACAGCTAATGGTGTATCTTATCTCTGCACAGTGGCTTTGCTCTTTTGTATTTCATGACTGTGGCATCTCTCTTCCCTCTTGACAGTCTTGTCTTTGTTTGTCAATGAAACCATCCTTGCTTTAGGCTGTTTATTCCCTATTCTGCAAATGACTATTCTTTCAAGAATAAGTTTTATTTATGTAAAATTCTGATCTTTATTACAAAGTTAATTTATTTTTCTTAAAGTTAAAATTTTATTTTAATTTTTTATTTAAATAGTCATTAAAAATTTCTTAAACTTTTTATTTAATTATAGGATTCAGTAATCTGAAATATAGATTGAATATATAAGAGTCTATATTGTGTTCCATTTAATTTCCATGTAAACTATAATGTTATCTATTTAATTTTATTATTCTAATTTTCTTAAACACAAAAGCACATTTAAATTGATATCTTTATATGTTCCTTCTACATAGATTTTTCTAAATATTGCTATGCTGGTTACATGATAATACAAATCGTTTTTATTCTGATTCTTATTTTAATTTGTGATATTACCATTAACATACTTATATAATAAATTAAACAAACAGAATTAAGAAAATAAAAATAACTTTAATAAGAAATATATTTAGAAATATTTTATAAATAGATAATATATTTTATAGGACACAATTAATAACGGTTGGGATCAATATTAAATATTAATATTAGTTATTTTTCCTTTTTCGTGCAGTGGATTATTAGTCTTAAAATTGAAGCTCTCTTTCACTCCCCTCTCTAATATATGGCTGTCTATGTTTGATGTAGACAACAGATGGCTCAACTAGGCATCGAAGACCAAACAGAATGTAGTGCTTCATCTGAATTATGGATTTCCCGCATAATGAATGATATGCGTTCTCAATATCAATTTCCTAGAGTTACAGAAAATATGAGCATTTATAGGGTGCCTCGCCACATAAAGACTTCTAAGCCACAAGCTTATGTTCCTACATTTGTATCGTTTGGCCCTCTCCATAACAAGGATCCTGAACTGGCTAGGATGGATCAACATAAATTGAAATCGCTCGAGAGAATGTTAATAAGGCTTCACATAGATGCAGACACATTGCTGGGAGAGATTCAAAAGCTAGAGAGTGAAATCAGGGAGCATTATGAATTGCCAATATGCATGGATGGAAAAGCACTATCTTTGATGTTAGCAAAGGATGCTTGCTTTATTCTAGAATTCTTTGGATGTAAGTTTGGTACAGATTGTTTTGGCCCTGTTTTCCAAGAGAAGAATGAAGATAACTTGATGTACATTACTATTTTAGGTGACATTATGAAGTTGGAAAACCAGATTCCTCTAGTTGTTCTTCTAAAAATACTCCAGTTGGAATGTGGAACCCTAAAAGATGCAAAAAAGAAATTAGGTGCTATGCTGAGCAAGCATAATGTGTTTCATGGATTTCCCTTTAAGTACTCACCGGATGATGACGTTGAAACAAAATTGGAGGAGCATATGACTAATAAACCTTCTGCTTGCCATCTATTGAATCTGCATAAAATGGTGATTAGAGATTTGTTAACACATTCTAATCCTAAATCAACCATTCCTATTGAACAAGGGTGTTCGATCAAAGTGGCCCTACCTGGTCTTACCAGCATTGATCTATCTGTTCGCCCTTCACTGACACATTTTTCTTGTGATGGAGAGCTTACCCCTACTGCTGAATTATTAGACAAGGCTGGTATCAAATTTCAGCCAGGTAGATTGGGATTTTTAAAGAAAAGATTTGGAACCAGTACGCTTTCTTTTCCTCAAATAACAATTGAGGATAGCACAGAATTATGGCTAAGGAACTTGATGGCATATGAAGAATGTTCCTTCTGGTCTCAAAAGGACACTATAATTTCACAGTTTGTAAGACTGTTACGCCATTTAATAGTTTCAGAGAAAGATGTTTTTTTACTGCGAAAATCACTAGTCATTGAAAGCTTCGTGGGCAGTGATGAGAAGATAGTTGGCATGTTGGACAGTATTTGTGGTGGAATCGAATGTCGTTCAATTCAAGAAACTGAGGAGGTGATGGAAGAGGTGAAGGAACATTATAACAGCCAATGG
Organism: Chamaecyparis obtusa; assembly: GCA_027943335.1. NCBI lineage: Eukaryota > Viridiplantae > Streptophyta > Pinopsida > Cupressales > Cupressaceae > Chamaecyparis > Chamaecyparis obtusa. The sequence goes on from BSBK01003402.1 coordinate 23,493, forward strand.
AAGGTGCAGATGAGCCGTTTTAAGGAAGAACATTGTTCACAATCATGGTGTGTTGTCTTTGTTTTGGTGGTGATAGTTACTATTTTGGGTATGAATGTTGTGAAAACTGTCTATTCAGTAAAGTCATAGAGTAGAATTTTTAAATCTTTTGGTATTTAATTGCTATACAAACAATTCTTGTGAATTTTTAAGCTTTCTAGGGATATCAGTCAATGCAACATTTTATGCTTGACTGCTAGAGCTATTGCACAATATAAATTGTTCGGATGATGATGCATTTTTTTTTTTGGTAGTATCTAATATTTCTACCGCAGAACAAGTTTATAGGCATTGTAGTTTTGAGAATGCTTTGTGCTCGTCAAATCATTTTCTTTCAATGTCTAATTTCTTTGTTAACTAAACTCATCATATTTCGTAATATATGATACTATTATTAAATAATTCAGATTTTTACACTTTATAATATTTTTAGTTTTAAGTCAGTTTTGGATTATGTAGAATTTCCTTTCCATCAATATTGGAGCTCATGAGATATCCCCAATAGATGATGTTTCTTAGTCTAAGTGACTTCTGAATTAAAATCTATAAATTTTATTTATTGCATCCATAAAAAAAAATTACACAATTAAATCTGAAAATCACTTACAATAAATTTCTATAGAGCTGCAATGCTTTTTAATTTCATGTAAAATGATAAAAATTGTTTTTATTTGGATGTACGCTATAAAAAGGGATCAAAAGAGAATGGTGCAGGAACTATTTCAGTGCCGCCTTCAGAAGCTTAAAGCGCGGAGTAAATATATAAGAGGTGAGCATTAAAGTGGAGCATGGCCACTATTTTATAACTCAGGATTCTATTACTTAAACTAAAACTAAGATTTAAACAAAGTTCTTAAAACCAACAAATGTAAAATAGAACATAGAACATATAAACTGTATGCCGGAGACCGTATACAACTTAAAGAAAAACAATTTACATGTTTTTCCTACAGCGGTTTTGGTGGTCGACTGCCCTGCAGGTAATTCATTTTTGTTGTGAATTTTAAATGCTGCAAGATCAGAGACAACTCATAATTGGCGCCTTCAAGCTCTACTTGATGTCATTCTACAGTCAATTCGCAGATTTGATTCAATAACTTTAAACCACATCTTTCGAGAAGGAAATTCTCTGGCAGACGAGCTGGCTGACATGGCATCTAAGGGAACTCATTTAAAAAATATTTTTTGAATTCCTTGTCTCAACGGATATGAGATTTTCAAATCTCCTTCTCCCGGCTCAATCAAGTACAACTGCACATTTGTAGGTAGCGTAATTCTTTGGAGTCTTTGGCTCCCAGTATTGATGCCTCAGTGACAAGTTGCAGATTTTGGCAGGGTTGAAGTGACAATTTCATTTATTTCTTAACAGAGAGCTCAGTAGATGGTGGCACTCCTCACCTTACCGTTTCTCTTCATTGTTGATGGATGGGATGTTACAAGGACATTCACCTGGAGTACATGTACTCTTTCTTGTTATTCAAGGTAGTTGGTGTTTTTTGGTTTACTGGCAATATAGCAGCTTGTTTCTTTTTCAAGGCAATCTAGTCTCAGTTTATCAGGAAGCCAACACACCTACTCCTCCAGTTTAGTAAGAAATTTAGAACTTCCCCATTCCTGACATTGCGTACAAAGCTGACCAATGCCATCAAGTCTAATGTCTCTTGATCGGGAAGTATACAACAAGGTTGGCTCCAAGATGTCAATCATTTTGTTTTTTGCTATCTTCACCAGTTAACAGTGTTCCTTTCTTGTGTAATAGTTTGTTCTGCAATTTGCTTCTTTCAACAAAAATGGATTCCCCCATCAAGCTTTACGCAAGCGTGAAGCAAACGGCCTTTGATACCCCTATTTACGAAGAGGAGATGATGGAAATATGCATCTTCCATCAAAGTTAGAGCTTCATGCTATCAAGGAGATTTTGGGGACGAATTTCCTTCTCACCTGTCACAGATATAGGGTGAATACTGACCTTTGTGCTGGGTTTTTAGCAAGTTTACTGGTGGCAGGCACTAGAAAAATAGATGCGGAAGAGATATGTGTTCACCTTCTCCATTCTAAGTATCTAGGTGGGCTTCATCGGGCGATTGTTGGCATAGATGATGATCTCTTCGCCACATTCCCTTGGGACCTTCCAATAGTAATGTCGACTGGGTCTTCTTTCCCAAGTTTCAGTTCAGGCCAAAAATGCAACTTTTATGGTGGTCCTTGAAGGAGATTCCACATCCTTTGGGGCTGGGAGTGGGAGCATTAGCAGATTAGGCTCTCTTACATGAACAAGGGGATTAAATTCCTAACAAAATTTTTAGGAATGGACGATGGTTTGGAGTTCCCTTACGGGGATGACCTTGACGAAGAGCTAGATTGGGTCCTCCATTTCAAACATGAGCTTGATGGCCTAGGGAGCCCTGACTCTTCTGAGGCTGCTGGCGAGGAGGACAATTTTGAAAATGAGGAGGGCTCGGAGGAGCAAGATGACAATGATTCAGATGATGAGGAGGAGGCTGCCAAGGAGGAGTCAGATGAAGAAGTACAACAAGATGAGGACAAAGACAACATGGAATAGGATTCTCCTTCAGAATCTTGGGAGGAGGAATCTCAAGTGGATTCTTCAAGCTCCTATGATCAGAACTCCACCTTGCCCTCAGACTAGATTGGGAACAAGTCACGCCCTAGTTTTTTCTACCTTAGCTACTTTAGCATATTACCTTTGCTATTTCCTTTTGTTTTTCTTTGCTAAGTTTGAAGCATAGGCTCTTTCAGTTCTAGACCAATTCTTCTAGTTTTTTTATGTATGGTATCTCAATCTTTCTGGCGCTCTCCCTGAGAGCCTTAATACTTTTAAACTCATGTATGTTTTAATATATTAATATATATCTCGGCCTCGGCCCCTTATCAATCAAAAAAAAAAATGCTTGATTGTTATAAATTTAAATTCAAAGAACATGGTTAATTGCACCCTTGGTGGTGTAATTTTCTTAGAGATTTTGTCTATATGCCTTTTACTTTCCTGAATTGGGAGTTTTTTTTCACTATTAGTGAAAAGTTCAATGCTTGCACTATAGTGGTGAAGCGTCTTCATTCTTTTGCAGTAAATTTTTTTTTAGCAGATTTTGCTACTTGACTTGTTTGAAGGGCTCCCTATACTAGATCAGCTTTGGAAGACTTGTTAATTAAATTAGTTATTTATAGTGCACATAATAGTTTGCAGTAGAATAGGCACAAGGTCAACTCAAGCCATAAATGGTCAGAGTGATCGAAATGTACTGAACTAATTACTTTTGAAATGATGAGATATGCAAACATAAGAGCAAAAATTGTTAGAAAAAAAAATGAACAATTGCAAGAGTCGCGAGTCATCACTTTTTGCCATTTTCCTCTATAAAATACAGCATTTATTAACAAGGCAAACATTTTTTTTTTCTGATTTTCTCTACATAACCCCAAATAATCATGAAGACCCTTACCCTTTCATGACTGTACATAGTGAATTATACATTCGATGGATTTTTTTTGGGTCCTAAAGTTAAGGTTTTGGCCTTCATTTAAAGGGTTTAGATGTAGCAAATAAATTTCTTAAAGAAATGTGTATTGTTCGCGTCATTGCAACTAGAAAAATGGAAATGCCAAGAATAATGGAATTTTTTCAATTTGTTTCCTCTATTACAACAATGTCTGCTTCAGTGCTAGAGCTATTGCAAAATATTCATTGCTCGTATGGTGATGCATTTCCTTTCTATTATCTATAGTTCTATGACAAATATTCATGCACAGTACAAAAGTTCAATTAGCATTATAATTTTCAATTAGCTTGGGGAAGAGCATGGTTTTTTGGAATCCTTGTCCATGAAAAGTGTATATGTGTGTATTTATACACAAATGTGTGTATATGTATATATACACGTGTATTTGTGTATATATACACATGTATTTGTGTATATATACATGTGTGTATATGTGTATATATGTATGTATATGTGTATACATGTGTGTATACACACACATGTATGTATATATACACACGTGTGTGTATAGATACACATGTGTGTATATATACATATGTGTGTATATATAAACACATGTATGGGTATATGTGTGTGTGTATACACACATGTACACATGTGTGTATGTGTGTATATATCTATACATATGTACATATATGTATACATGTGTGTATATACATACATATATGCACATATACACACATGTGTATGTGTATATATACACATGTGTGCATATTTGTATATATACACATGTATTTGTGTTTATATATAGACATATACACACCATATTTAAAGAAATTAAAATAAAGAATAAAATTCCTTATCCATCTTCTTAGTCATCTTCCAGGTGAACCAAATGGGTTAGCCCATATTCTAGAAATCATTTTCAGGATTTGTATCTTCTAGAATTGCAATATCTTCCAGAATTGAATGGAATTGGCATTTGGTATTCGAGCACCCAAAAGAGCAAAATTGGAGACAACATACATTCATTAAGAGAGGGTGTGGTAAAATAATGTAGGATGTGCAACTATTAAGGCATGGAGAGCTTTTCCTTGTCCTTGAAAAGGACATGCCAAAATGCAAGAGAGTGCATAAGGAGTGGAGAAGAAGGAAGAAATTGCATTGGAAGAAGATAGAAGGTATGATACCACAACACAAAGGCATGGGTGTCCTCTAATTTTTATCTAATTCATTGAATATGGTAAGAAATGAGGAGAGGAAAGGCATATGGAATGCCATTACAAGGAATTGAGCTTCATTTGAGTGAAGGGGAGTATGAGGGACAATTTGATTCTTAAAAGTTTCTACTAGGAGTTTAAGGGAAGAGCACCTGTAATTGTAGATCTTAATTTCATGCATTTGTAAAGTCTAAATTATATGTTAGATTTTGACAAAAAATATAATTCTTGGTTTCTTGGTATTAACCAAACTCCCTATACAAATCATCTATGCATTGAAGGGTCAAAAAGTGGTGATTTCAAAGTTTAATTTGATAGCCACTCAAAGATGCAGCAATAACTTGTCACTCAAAATTGTCAATCTCCCACTAGTGGTGCACAATTGTCCCAATAGTGGCACACAAATGTCCCAATAGTGGTGCACAAATATGCCAATTACTAACCAAAAAATCTAAAAAATGATTGGCTATTAGTACATGTGTTATCATTTTTAGGAATCCATTAAAATTTGTATTTGGAGAAAGTGATTGTGTCGTTATTAAAATATACTCAATTACCAGTGCTTAGTCCTTCCAGTGGTCAAGACATGGCATTCGGTTATTGTTGTTCTTCTCTTACAGTAATCATGACATGCCTAACTATTGCTAACTTTTTTTTAAAGTTTTCTCAACAAATCCATCTAGAGTTTGGCTAATGTTGGAGAAGGACACACCTAGATTTGGAGGAATCAGTGTAGAAAAAAAAAATATTTCAATAGGATAGGCATGTTGGGGTGTCTACAATAGCATGGATGAGGTGTAATGGAGAAGATACAAGTTTACCACTATTAAGTGCACTCTTAGGCAATGTGAGACAAATTTGTTGAAGAAGCATGGGCATATCCAGTGGTAGATTTGAACTCTTTCTCCAAAATACAATCCAGATGATCCGTACAAAAGAGTATGCTTCTTATAACATCCTTTAAATGAAATTTAATTTTTTGGTATTGGTATTGAGTCCATTAAATAAAATAATATTTGATATGATTTCTATGAGATAGAAAGTTTAGAAGAAAAATACATTTGAACTTACATTTCTAGTTATAGCCAATTTCAAGTTTAAAAAAATTAAGGCACAGAGGAGAAACCAAAAGTATGAGCTATGGGGAATTTAGGCTCAATCTATTAATTTATAGATTGATATACATTGAATGCTAGAATTATTATAGTATAGAGTAGTTACAAACATTTATGAGAGGCAGGTGAGAGAGCATGGTAATAAACACTTGAATGACATGGTTAGTGGGTTAGTTGGTTTGTGTCAACCAAGCTTTACAATATAAGGAAAAATGAATTTATCTCTTATAACATCCTCCATAAATTAATTATCAATTTTTTTATATCTTCCCATCATCTAGAAATGATGGATCCCAACCCAAAGCCTTCTTAGGTACCCATCTACAATCACTTATCATATAGTATCATTCATTTTGTTTCCCTTGATCATAATTACTAGGTTTTTACATATTAACCATGATTGATGTAATTCTAAATTATTTTTAAGCTCACCACAAACATCACTAATTTAGAGCCCTTCACAGCTTAGGGTATCCTATTCCCTCACACACACACACACACACACACACACACACACACACACACACACACAAATCCCTTAAGGGTGGGATTTATATGAAAAACTCCACACCTTGAAAAAAGTTCTCCAAACATCCCATGATGTTTATTAAAACTCCCTATGAAACATAAGACAAGGATCAATTTCCCTTACCAAATGTCTCTTCTCGGTGGTGCCTTTCACCGAGTGGTTTTGTTGTGCTCTTTTCTACTCAGTAGTGTTGTTCACTGAGCGGGATAAAAAACTTACTGGTTAAAGCCAAAACTTCCCAAAGAATTATAGAATCTAATGGAAGATTAAAATACCCTTTTAGACATTCTCTAACATATAAAAAATTAAGCATCAATTGTTTTGGATCTTCAACCCCAAAATTTGTTGCCACATATTTCTTCCTACGCCTAATTGACCTATTTTACTAAGAAACTACAAGAAAAAATTGCTCCCATACTTTTCCACTTTCAACAGAGTTATTAAATGGCTCTAATTGGAGGAAAACACAATCAATTTGGTTCTATAGGATACCTACTTACAAAAGCCCCAAATTATCCACTATACCCTCTGAGCATTGTATGATCCCCAAAAAAGTTGATTCACCGTTATTTTGACATATCCTAATGGATTTAAACATAAAATGATGCTAATCGTTTGGACAAAAATCTCACTACTACACCTTAGCCTCCAATTTGGTGTTCCTTCAACTAACATCCATATGGTGATCACCAAAACTTCTAGAATTTTCTAAGAAATTGGATTAGTTTCCTAATGCACATGTTAATTCATGACCATCCCATCAGAATTAGAGTGAAGGCATTCATGAAATGGCCATTAAACCACAAATACACTAAAAACTATAAAGAACAATGTAAAACCCTTAGGTCAGTCAACAACAATCATCGAAAAATGAAGACAATGATACCTTAGATCATTCACAAAGATTGAAATATGTCGGACCCTTATTTATAAACCATCCAAACACCAAATCCATTCAAGAAACTTGTTTAACCATGCAAAACAAAATGAATTTGATGAAAAACATTATTTATTGATCATACAGTCTACACATTCATGTCTCTGTCATACTGTCATTTTCCATATGCCTCACCCATGCTATATAGGATGTTAACCAACTAAATCAATCGTTTCCAATTGGTTTCCAAGGCTTACAAACCCATTTAGACCTCTAAACACAATTTCCCTCCTAATTGGCACTAGCCATTAGGATTTAAATATTTAAATTTCTAACCCTCTTTAATTCCTTTTCCAAGCATTCTAACTTATCAAATTTATATCTTATTTATTCCTATGACACAATTATCCTATCTAGGACCCTCCTATAAATATAGGTCCCATATAGGACTATTGGCTCCCCTTATAAACAATTTGGTCCTAACGTCCTTGCCAAAACCTTTAGGACTTTACATCATCACATCATTTTGGCACTTTTAGTGCATCCCATTACATTTCATAGGCTAAAATGGCACAAGTTACATTTATTTAATACCTTTTATGTCCTTGTAGTCTTAATTTTCTCAAGGTCATCTAAGTGACACCCCTTGGTAGCCTTCCAAGCCTTAGGTGCTCCTGCACCAATCACACTCACATATGGTTTCAAGATCACCATAAACTTTGCAATCATGTGTTTTTGGCTTACCAAAAACCAATCACACATTTTTCAAAAACTATCAAAATAGGGAAACTATCATGACTTTGGACTTTTCTCATTCTATACTTACATCAAACTGATTATTGAGTCCATATAAAAGGAAATCCATCTACCAAGATACATGGGTACCCTACTGCTATAGTCACCAGTTGTATAGGAATCCTTTTCAGATACGTGGTTCATCAATATGTTAAACCAAAAACCTTTGGGATGTTAGGTACAATCAATGATGCACCCCTTAGAAAAAATTAGGTACAATACATACTTTAGTTTTTCCATTTAACAAAGGTGACTTCTCTCAAAAAATTTCCCAAAATACATAGACCACAAGAAACAAAAAAAATTTATTGACTTCAAAACTGAACTCTTTTCAACAACCTCCCAAATACTATTAATGAGATAAAAAAAATATCTCTCTTGAGAGATATTGATCCAACAATCTTCTATTATATGACAGCATCTTGACAACAACATAGTCTTCACAATTAGACAACCAAATTCTTTCACCTCTAGCACAAACACTTGGCACTCCCAATGAGAAAACATATTAGATAGACCTCATTACACCATGACACTAAGCTTTATTGAACCTCTCACCCTATGTTCAAACTATGTACACATGAAGAAAGCAATGCTAACTCCCATAATTAAACTATAAAACTAGACACACACTTACACACTTCATTAACACACAAAGCTTATATGCCTCACCTAGAATTCAAATATTCAATCTAAAAAACTCATAAACTATATTAGTCACAAAATTCTTCTTTGAGTGAAAGTACATATGCCTCCTACAACAACCATTTTTCACTTCTACTTCTCACATATGATTAAATATTGCCAAAGCCACATAAGATAACAAACCATAGAAAAATGGATACTCCATTTTAAAACATCAACACACTTTTCTAGACAACTTAAAACTAACATCTTCAAGGCTAACAATATATCCTTAAACAATTGTATTATCCACTTAAGTAGTGACATAAAAATAGCAACTAAGCTTTCAAGACTTACAAACTTCTTTGACTGGGGATTTCTTTACTATTGTGATATCCTTCATGCAATTAGACTTAGATAAATTAGAAATGTTGATGTTGTTATGCAAATAGAATATTTGACACAACCAAATATTCCATGATCTAGTAATTCCCATCTTAGTGATTTGGTAGCTTTTCATTGCAGATCCAATGACACCAACTCTAACAGAGGGAAAATCCCAATGTTATTTCCTATAAACAAGAAATTGTTGGGCTATGATGCCTCAGCCTTAGCAAAAAAATCCACAAACATCATTATGATCATAAGCACCACTACAAACAAAAATGGATCTACTTCCTTTGGCTCTGAGACCAAGTTAAAACAACAAGGCATAGAGTAGAAACCCAAAATATGAGCTTTGAGGAATTCAAGATGAGTCTATTAATTTATAGACTAATATAAATTGAATACTAGAATTATTGTATCATAGAGTAAACACTAATATTGAGAAGATCAGAGAGCATGCAATAAACATGTTAATGGCATAGTTATTGGGTCAGTTGGTGTGTGTTGACAAACCTTTGTAGTATAAGGGATAATTAATTTATTTCTTCTAACATTTCAATGCTAATTAATGACCTTTTTAGGTGGAGTTGATGGATTAAGATTTTACAAATGAGGTTATTAGATCTTGCTAATGAGTCCATTAATAAAATCTTCCTTGTCAATAACTAGAATAAAGACATTATAATTTTTTAAGGTTTTCTTTACAAAAAGTCATAGAATTTTTTTTAAGAATAGCTAGCTTATATCATTGTCTTATCATAACATAAATATAAAAACTTTTTTTTTCCCTACTTCTCAAGTCTCGTGAGCTCTTCTTATGTGAACATTTGTGGTAGTTATAATATGTTTAGATTGCTAAACTATACAAATGTACTTAGTATTTTGATTAAAAAAGAAACAAACAAACAAAAGAATGACTATTGTGAGTAGTTACATAAGTCAAAATATATATGGTGTGTTTGGTTGTAAACAAGTTTAGATAACATTTTCATATTTAGTTTATATTGGAAAATAAACTAGCAAATATATACTCTATATATAGAATATGACTAGATGTATCGAGGTGTTGAATTTTTTCAAATTAAAGTTGAATGATGAAAAAATTAAATGCATCGATACATCTCGGTGTATTTTATATATAGAGTATATATTTTCTAGTAGCACAGAAGTGCATATAACACATTTAATAAACTAATAAATAATTGTATAGCATCTTTTAATTAAATAGAATTTAATATAATATTGTTACACTATAATTACATTTTCTAACTCTAACTATATTATGCACCAATTAGTAACCCTAATATATATTTGGGTTATGGTTAGGATTATTTTTAGGGTTAAGGTTGAGGGCTAAGGTTAGGATTATGGTTATGATCAAGGTGTTAGGAATAGTTCGAAGAGATAACTGAGAGGGGGGGTGAATCAGTTATCTACAAGATTCATTTCTTTATCCAACTAAGAATACGTAAACATAAGCATAAACACATAGAAAGAACATATGAACACAACACCAATATTTTGGATACGGGGAAACCCAAATAGGTAAAAACCCTGGTGGGACTTGATACCCACTAATATTTTGTACTAGTGTATAATGATCCTTGTTAGAAGATCCTTTACCCTATTAGGAGTAGCTTTACAATATATGAAGTACAGTAGACCTGGTTAAGGGTTGAACCCTGTTAGGAGTCTTTTATAACTTTCCCTATTATGGGAGAGGATGCACTATCCAAGAGCTCACTACTCAAAGGGGTGAAGGCTACAACCTTCTGAATAACAGATACACACTATATCTGGATCTTGGTGAGCTGTGCTTAGATCTACTTGTCTGGATCAGTGCCAATGTATAGCACAAGTACTCTACTTGGTCACATTGACCTTCTTCTGATGGTTCCACACTTCACACACTCTGCTCTGCTTTGCTTCTTCAACCATGAACCACACTCAAGCAATCACAAAGGACTACCTATAAATATCTTTCCTCCAAATGATATGATCAAGTTGGCCTATTAGAACCACCTTGAAATCATATTAGAGAAACCATAATAAACTCCAACAAACAATCTATCAACTCTACTATGGGCACAACACATTCTGGGACCTATTCATATAATATAATTATAGGCGCATGCTACACACAGTCAGCTCTACCAAAACAACTCTAACTTTCTCTCCAAGATAAATTAACTTATGTGCTCTTAGCTAAACATCCAAAGCTCATCTCTAAGATTAAATCCAAGGGCACATACCCTCAAGATAGGCGCAACTCATGAACCAATAAAATCTTTGTCGGCTTTCCTGAACAAACACAAGAAATTGCAACTGGAGACTAGTGACCGCATAACTTCACTTGTGTCCAACATTAGACTATGCATCCATGAAATTAACATCACTAACATGTCTACAACATAAATCCAAGGGTGCATGCCCATAGGATATCTGTACGAACAACCATACATAGAACACTATCAGTTACTCTGTCAGGAACACTGCTGCTACTATATAGTTGTCTATGCTAACAGTTAACCTCTGCGCCCATGATATCATGATGATATCATGTCCATACTTCATATACTAAATGCTTACTACATAAGGCTTCCTCGCATGCTACTTTCCATATGTTTTCATCCATGAAAAACATACAGTCAGTTCTAGACTGCTGGCAAATCTCCAACAATCTCCCCCTTTGGCATTGATGGAAACATGTGGAATGAAAAACCACCACCAACCCAAATGAAAATTTCTTTTATAACATTCTCCATTTCCTCTTCAAAACTCCCCAAAGATGAATCCTTCATCTGCTGTAATATTTTCTAACATTCTCCATTTATACAACTAAACTACTTTCACAACTGAATACTACTCCCCCTAAATATATTACTTCTTCTATTTTTCATGAATCTATATACTACTCCCCCTTTGACATTAATGGAAAAGGGTGCCATCCATTTTAAGCATTGGTACTACTCTTGAGGTAGAGTAGTCCACCTTCTACTAGTCCCTAGGGACTGATGTCTTTCCTTCTTTCTTCTAAGCATAGTCAGGGAAGGGAATTACTCCCAACTTCTCCCTGAGATACTCAAAAGTATCCTTAGGCAAGGGCTTTGTGAATATATCTGCCAACTGATCTTTGGTATTCGCATAGTCCATCTTGACTTCTTTCTCTGCCACTTTCTCTCTTAGTAAGTGATACTTGATTTCAATGTGCTTTGTCTTTGCATGCATCATAGGGTTCTTTGACATGTTGATAGTGCTAGTGTTATCACAGTAAATAACAATGGGATAATCAATCTAAATTCCAAAATCTTTTACCATATGCTTGATCCAAACAATTGTAGAGCAATTTAGATCTGGTGCAACATACTGTTGACAAAATGGTTAGCGCTCCCCTTGGGATTTTTGACATGGTTTAATAGCCTCCTATGTCTTCTATAAGTCTAGTGGTTGTATCGGGCATTAATAGGTCAATCTTTTGGTGCAATGACAACTACTACTTGTAACAAGTGGTATCAGAGCTTGGTCATGGATTCAAATCCTTAAAACCCTCGAGTAACATTGAGGGGGAGATTTTTGGAAAAATGGTCAGCACTCCCCTCAAGATTCATGACGTGGTTTAACAGCCTCATGTGTCTTCTATAAGTCTAGTGGTTGTATCGGGCATTAATAGGTTGATCTTTTGGTGCAACGACAACTACTACTTGTAACACATACTCCTCTTCTACTGTTGATTGAGAAATACAATTTTGTTTCTTGCTTGTCCAAGTGACAAGTCTATCACCAAGAAACACTACTCCACCTGAAGTACTCTTTCTATCATGAACACATCCTGCCCAATTTGCATTAGTGTACACATGAAGTTCAACATTTTTTGAATTAGGATACCATAGACCATAATCTATAGTGCCTTGCAAGTATCAAAATATCCTCTTCACTATCATGAGGTGACATTGCTTAGGTTCTGCTACAAATATTCCAACTATGCCAACTGCATTAGAAATATCAGGTCTTGTTTGACTAAGATATATGAGTTTACCAATCATAGACTTGTACAATGTTATATCAACTGCAAGTGAGTCATCTTCTTTTTTAAGCTTGTATCTAGTAATCATAAGAGTTCCTACTGGCTTACAATCATCCATCTTGAACCTCTTTAATATTTCTTTTACATATTTTGACTGATTAATGAAAACACCTTTCTCTATCTGCTGCACATTTAATCCCAAAAAGTATTTAATAGGACCAATCATGCTCATCTCAAATTCATTATGCATTTATTTGACAAATTCTTCACTTAGTTTGTCATTACCTCCAAAGATAATGTCATCAACAAATATGGCCACAAGTAGTAGTCCTTCAGATGTCTTTCTAATGAATAGATTATAATATGCTACTCCTTTCTTGAATCCAATTTTTGTTAGATATCCATCTAGTCTTTCATACCATGCTCTAGGGGCTTGCTTAAGTCCATAGAGGGACTTCTTTAATTAGCATACCATATCAGGTCTGTCTGATAGGGTGAATCCTTCTAGCTGCTCAATGTATACTTCTTCTTTTAGGTCTTCATTCAAGAATGTTGACTTGACATCCATCTGATATACTTTGAAGTTTTTTATTGTAACATACGCTAAAAACAACTTAATAGCTTCTAATCTTCTCACAAGTGCAAATGTATCTAAATAATCAATGCCTTCTCTTTGTGCATATCCTTTTCATACTAGTCTAGATTTGTTTCTCACTACTTTACCATCTTCATTCATTTTGTTTTTGAATATCCACTTTGTTCCAATTACATTTTTATCATTGGGTCTTGGGACCAGTTCCCAAGTGTCATTCTTAATAATCTGATCAAGTTCTTCTTTCATAGCTTTATGCCAATTTGAATCATTACAAGAATCTTCAATAGTCAAAGTTTCAATATGAGATAGTAAACATACCATTTCACTGCTTGCAGAATTATTTTCTTGTGATCTTGTCAGGACTTTGCCACTCTGATCTCCAATGATGTCTTTCTTGGAATAGTTTCTAGATGTGAACTTTGAACCTTTCACTGTTGCTGACTCATCAGCCTTAGGATTTTCTTCCTCACTTGTCTCAGGGTCATTGAATAACACATGAAGGCTATCAAACATTTCTTCAATTATAGTCTCACTAGTAGATGGTCTAGGTTCTTCCTCAATCATGGGTGAGTAATCATGATATCTTTCTTGAATCATAAACTTTTCATCAATCTTCACATGAGCACTTTCAATGATCTTTTTCAATCTTAAATTGAACATCTATAAGCTTTACTTTTAGTAGAGTAACCAAGGAAAATACCTTCATCACTTCTTGCATCAAACTTGGCTATTGCTTCATCCCTCTTGATGTAGCATTTTCTTCCAAAGATTCTGAAGTATTTTACTATGGGAACATTACCAAACCATAACTCATAAGGTGTTTTGTTAGCACTAGGCCTTAATTGAATTCTATTGATGATGTAGACTATTGTATTGACTGCATCTCTCCAATAGGTATGTGCAACTTTTCCTTCTATCATAATGGTGTGCATTGTATCCAAAATGATCCTATTCCTTCTCTCTATAATTCCATTCTACTGAGGTGTTCTAGGTGCACTCAATTGTCTCTTTATGCCATGTTCTTTTCAGTACTCATAGAATCTGTTAGAGGTGAATTCTCCTCCTCTATCTAATCTCAAACATTTTATCTTTAATCCAGATTCATTCTCAACCTTAGCTTTGAATATTTTAAACTTATCAAATGCTTCTGACTTATCTTTCAAGAATGCAGCCCACATCATTCTAGTATAATCATCAACAAACAAAATCAAATACCTTTCACCATAGTATGATCTTGTTTGAGTTGGTCCACATAGGTCTGTATGAATCAGATCCAACTTATTTTCTACTGAATTGTGCTTGCTCCTAAATGAATTCCTCACATGTTTTCCCATCACACATTCCTTGATATAGTATCAACTATCTTTGCTATGCTAGGTAGATCTCTTACTACCTTAACATTGCTTATCTTCACTATGTTATCAAAATTGATATGACATAGTCTTTTATGCCACAACCAACTGTCATCAACTTTAGCAACAAAATAACTTGCTTCTGAATTGAGTTGAAAAACATTACCTCTTGTCTTTGAGCCTAATGCAATCATAACACCATCTTTGTTGTTAATGATGCATTTGTCATTCTTGAATTCAACTAATATCCTTTTCCAAGTAATTGTCCAGCACTGAGAAGGTTATGTTTCAAACCATCAACATAGAGAACATCATCAGTATAGTTCTTTCCATCCAAAGTGATGGCTCCTCTACCAACTACAGGTTTAGGAGTGTTGTCTCCAAATCTAACCATACCACCATTGTATTTGTCTAGATGAACAAATCTGCCTTTATCACCTTATCCAGTTTGTCCTTATATCTACTTGGGAGATTAGTGCTAAATTTTGTTCTTCTTTTTCATCTTTGTGATTCATTTTATCTACCATAGCAATGAATCCAATTTCTTCTTCTCCGAATTCATCATCAAAAACTCCATCTCCTGCAAAGTAACATTCCTTGGAGTACTTAGGCTTGTAATCCCTTTTGAACTTCCTATCTCTAGTAGGACACTTAGATGCAAAGTGACCTATCTTGTTACATGAAAAGCACTTGAAAGGCAATTGACCTTTATATTTTCATTTTCCTTTCATTTCTCTTTTAGCAATCATAGTAATAAAATCATCTAAAGTTCTTTCTTCATCATCATCATCAAAATTACCAGAAGTGTTTGCAGATTTCTTACCATGAACTATTGCTTTGAAGGTTGTCTCACTTTTAGGTTTTGTCTTCAATCTTGAAATCTCAAAAGATGAGATTTTGCTCATCAAGGTCTCTCTCTTTAAGTTGGATGTAAGCTGCATGGTCTCATCAAGGATATTGATCTTGCTTTCATATTCTAGAGTGAGAGTGGTCATCAACTTGTCCATAATATCTTCTTCTGAGATCTCTCCACCATTGTTCTTGATTCTAGCAACTGCTTCATTGATCCTTTAATTATAAGCTCTGATGTTTTCTTCAGGTAGCTTCTCTAATGCATTGTATCTTTTCTTCCAATTTTTTTCTACGCGCATCCTTTTCTTGCTTATCTCCTTCAAATATGTCTTCAAGGTGCTTCCATATCTTGTTGGCGGTGCCTACTTTCTTTAAGTCTGAGAACTCACTATCTGATAGTGCACTGATAAGGGCTTCTTTGGCAATAACATTCTAATGAAACAATTCCTTTTGTCTTTCAGTAGCATCATACTTTCCAAGATCTTCTAGGGTAGGTATCTTGGTTGCTTTGATAGTTACATTAAAAACTTCAAAAGCAATGCATTACAAATGGGTCACCATCTTGTTCTTCCAATCAAGATAATTTTCTCCATCAAACTTAGGACTCTCTTTCCTCAAGTATGCCATATCATCAACCTCAAGCTATTAAAATTTATCTCCGAGGCACTTGGCTATGATACCATTTGTTACGAATAGTTCCAAGAGATAACTGAGAGGGGGGGGTGAATCAGTTATCTACAAGATTCAATTCTTTATCCAATTAAGTATACTTAAACATAAGCATAAACACATAGAAAGAACATATGAACACAACACCAATATTTTGGTTACGGGGGAACCCAAATAGGTAAAAACCCCAGCGAGACTTGATACCCACTAATATTTTGTCCTAGTGTATAATGATCCTTGTTAGAAGATCCTTTACCCTATTAGGAGTAGCTTTACAATATATGAAGTAGAGTAGACCTAGTTAAGGGTCAGACCCCATTAGGAGTCTTTTACAATTGTCCATGTTAGGGGAGAGGACACACTGTCTGAGAGCTCACTGCTTGAAGGGGTGAAGGCTACAACCTTCTGAATAACAGATAGGCCTTCACCCCTTAGACCTGCGCTTAGACCTACTTTTCTAGATCAGTTCCAATGTATAGCACAAGTAGTCTACTTGGTCACATTGACCTTCTTCTGATGGTTCCACACTTCACACACTTTGCTCTGCTCTACTTCTTTAACCATGAACCACACTCAAGCAATCACAAAGGACTGCCTATAAATATCTTTTCTCCAAATGATATAATCAATTCGACCTATTAGAACCATCTTGAAATCATATTAGAGAAACCATAATAAACCCCAAAAAACAATATGTCGTCTCTACTTTCTCTCCAAGCTGAATTAACTTATGCACTCTTAGTTGAACATCCACAACTCATCTCTAAGCTTAACTCCAAGGGTGCATACCCTCAAGATAGGTGCAACTCATGAACCAATAAAATCTCTGTCAACTTTCCTGAACAAACACAGGAAACAACAACTGGCGACTAGTGACCACATAACTTCACTTGCATCCAACATTAGACTATGCGTCCATGAACTTAACATCACTAACATGTCTACAACATAAATCCAAGGGCACATGCCCATAGGATATCTATATGGACAATCATACACAGAACACTACCTATTACTCTATCAGGAACACTACTGTTGCTATATAGCTGTTTGTGCTAACGATTAACATCTGTGCCCATGATATCATGTTGATATCATGTCCATACTTCATATACTGAAGGCTTACTACATAAGGCTTCCTTGCATGCTACTTTCCATATGTTGTCATCAATAACAAACATACAATCAGTTCTGGACTGTTGGAAATCTCCAACACAAGGTTTACATCACTATTAGGGCTAGAGGTGGGTTTAATTTGGCTTAGTGTTTGGATTTGGATTATGGTTAGAGTTAGGGTTTAGGATTAGTTATGGGATTATTTATGATTGGATTTTTCATCATTTTTAGGTTTAGGGTTTTGGGTATGGTTAGGGTGAGGGCTATAATTATTGTTAGGTTAGGGTTTAGGTTGAATGTAGAATTAGGGTTGGCATTAGAACTATGATCAAGGTGAGTGTTTACATTAGGTTTTAGTTAGGGTTCACATTAGGATATTGTTTACAAATAGTTTTTAAGGTTCAGGTTAGGGTTTACATCAAGGATAGGGTTAGGGAAAGGAATTGGGTTAAGTTTAGTTTAGTGATATAGTTAAGTTTACCATCATTCTTAGGTTAGAGAAATAGTTGGGGTTAGGCTTACAATTTATGTTAGGATTAGAGATTAGGTTTAGGTTAGGGTTAGAGTTAGGATTATAGTTAGGATTAAGCTTAGAGTTGGGATTATAGTTAGGGTTAGGGTATGTTTATATTAATGATTAGTGTTCGGGTTTATACTATGTTTAAGTTTGGATTACTTATGGTTAGGGTTATTGTTTGGATTAGGTTCTAGTCAGGGTTCAAAGTATGGTTTAGTTAGGGTTAAGGTTAGAGAGAGGGTTAGGATAAAGATTATAGTTGTGGTTCAGGGTTGAGGTTAGTGTTTGTTTCATGGTTGGGGTTATGATTAGGTTTTGGGTTGATGATATAGTTAGATTTAGGATTATTCTTATGTTAGAACTCATAACCTTAGTGCAACAAGTATGGATCCAAACAACAAAACTCTAGAGGTCAGAGATAGTGATGGACCTACCAGCATCATCAACAATGTTTAAGCAATGATTAAAATTAAGTTAGGATTACAACTAGGGTTTAGAGTTATGGTTAGAATTATGGCAAGTGTTAGAATTTGCGTGATATTAAGCCTTCGGTTAGGGTTTGCATTAGGATTTAGATTAAGATTAGGATTATAATTGTATTTGTGGATAGGAATATGGTTTGGTTTTATGGTTAGGATTGAGGTTATGGTTATAGTTAGGGTTTATATAATCGTTAGGGCTAGGGTTTAGGGTATGCCTATAGTGAGGGCTAGTATTAGGGTTAGTGTTTAGGGTTGAGGTTACAATTTACATCATGGTTAGGGTTTGGGTTATAGTTTACATCATTCTTAGGTTAGAGAAATAATTAGGGTCAGGTTTAGACTTAGTGTTAGGGTTAGGGTTTCAATAGTTAGTTAGGGTTTAGAGATAGAATTATGGTTTGGGTTAGGGTTTAGGGTCATGGATAGAATTATGGTCATTCCTAGTGTTTGTTTAATATTTAGGGTTACAATTAAAGGGTTTGGATAAAGGATAAGTTTAGGGTCAGGCTTTGGGGGATAGTTAGAGCTAGGATTTAGGATTATTTTTTGGATTATGGTTAGGTTTACATCAAGGTTAGCATTCGATTTAGGATTTTGGATATAGTTATGGTTAGGATTATAATTATTGTTAGGTTATGTTTTATGTCAGAAGTTTTTAGCGTTAGGTATAGGGTTAAAATTACAATTAAGGCGATTATTTAGATTAGGTTTTTCTTAGGGTTTGAATTAGGGTTTGGTTAGGGTTAATGCTAGGGTAAGGGTTAGGATAATATTTATAGTCAAGGTTTAGGGTGAGGTTAGGGTTTACATCATGGTTCAGGTTGGGGCTAGGTTTTGCATTAATGATAAAGTTAGTTTTATGGTTTGGGGTATGGCTAGTATCAGTATTAGGATTAGGGTTAGGGTTTAGAGTTGGGGTTAGCATTTGCATCATGGTAAGGGTTTGGGCTCGGTTTTAGGTTTGTGATATAGTTAGGTTTAACATAATTCTAAAGTTATAGAAATTGTGAAGATTAGGGTTAGGGTTTGGATTATAGTTATGGTTAGAATCATGGTCCATGTTAGGGTTAAGGTTAGGATTAGAGTTATAATTATGGCTAGGGATAGTGTTTATATTAGATTTTACTTATGGTTCAGATACTTTGATTTGGCTAGGGTTAGGGTTAGGATTTGGGTTTAGATTAGGGTTTTGGTAGAATTAAGAATATGGTTATATTTAGGGTTAAATTATGGTTATGGTTTCAATTATTTTTATGGTTCAATTATAATTAGGGTAAGACTTAAGGTTAGGTTAGTGTTATATTTTAATTACAGTGAAATATTTAAGTTATTTTTAGGGTTGAACTTAAATGTAGTTAGGGTTTGATTATAGTTAGAGTTTGATGATTGTGAGGGTTTAGTAATACTTATGGTTAGGACTATACTTTAATTAAGGATAGAAATAGGGTTATGAATTAATTATATGAGGCGTAGTATTTAATTAATATTAATTAGGGTTATATGTGTAGAGCTAGGTTTGGTTATAATTAGATTAGGTCTTGATTTTGAGGTAGGGTAAACTTAGTTAGCATCATGTTTCTAAGTTTAGGGTTAGGTTTCAAGATGGGTTAGATAATATCATTTACGATTAGGGTATGGTTCCTATGTATATCTTATAATTAATATTATAATGTAGGATTAGTGTAGCTTTCTTAGATTTTATATAAGATTAGGATTCAATTTGGTTTAGTGTAAGTGTTAGGATTAGGATTAGGTTTAATGTTTAATTTATAAAGTGATCCTATTTTTCATTCTAGATGGGAGTATATTTTGGAAGGTGTTAAAACCTCAATTATTATTAGGGGATCAATTTTTGGTTTTTTTTGTCGATAGACAACCTCATATTAATGAAGGTTATATTAATATATTTGATTAAAAAATATATTAGATGAGTTATAATAAGATATTATTATCAAATAATAATTTGATATTTTTATTTTTTTATTATACTTATATTTATATAAAATATATTATTAATATAATTTTTATTTATTACATTTTTGTTATTACAAAATTGCACACTTCTTTCCTACTTCCTAACAAGCTTTGGGATTTATTTGAATCATAGCCATTATTGTTTCTCGCTTCTTCTTTTGTTTCATTGTGGCAATGCATTCCCTCTTCTTTGATTTGGGTACTTTTGGTGGGAGCATAAAAAAACACATTCATATGGATCAACCATTATTGGTCAAGAAGGTGTTGGAGAGTCTGGAATGCTCCATTTCAAAAATTGGTAGTACTAATATGTCTAGTATTAAAAGTGACTATTACTTTTTGTATTGGGACAATTAGATGATTTCATAATGGAGTTCTATTGAAATCCCCATCAGCAAGATTTTGAAATGGAAATATCTACATTCTAAAGAAAGGACCATTATCAAATGGCATCCACCTTTTAGGGATTTTGTGAATATTAACTTAGATGGTGCCTCAAGATGAAATTTGGGAGAAACGAGAGTTGGAATCTGTATTAGAGATTGGTTAGGTAATGTGCTTTCACTTAAAGCTACCCCCATCAGCCTAGGGACAAATAATGTGGCTTAAGCATGAGCTTTGTTGGAAGGATTGGCCTTAGCAATGAAATTAGGATTCCCCAAGGTACACATTGAAGGAGACTTGTTGATTATTATTAATGCATGCATATCCAAAGTTATGATTAATTGGCATTTAAAATATCTCATGTTTCATGTCTGGCATCTCATACAATCTTTCCAAGATATATGCATTACACATACTCTTAGAGAGGGTAACAGGGAGGCTAACTTACTTTCAAATTTTGGATGTGATGGCAATCTTATTGAAACTTATTCTTTTGATCAGACATCACACCTCATAGTTGGCTTGTAGGACATCATAAATGATGAAAAATATTAAGTTGGGATTTTGCATATATTTTTAAGTAATGATATGTTTCTTTTATTTCTTTCTATAAGACTATATTTTTTGGGTGATGTGTTTTTGTGTGGTGGCGAAAATTTATGGTTTCCTTTTGAGCAATTTGTTGGTAGGCATGCCGATTACAAGAGTTGGAGTAGGATTAATTAACTCTGTGATGGGTAAAAGTATAATCATGTGTCATATTTTAGGCTAACTTATTAGCACAACTGAATTTTAGTATTTCTAACTAAAAATTAATTTTGGTCAACATATGGTCTAACTAGATTCATTCTAGCTAAGTTAGATAAATGTTTTAAATTTTTCAATTGAAAATATCTATTAAATGCATGTTTTATACCACTTTGGGTCCAATTACCATAAAAATAAAATTATTTCAGAAAAGTGGTGTTTCAATAACTCCTAATTTTTTTAATGATATTTAAAAAAAATAAAAAACACACGCTTTTGTAGAGATCAGAATTAAGAATATCCACATATAGATTTTATAGTATTTTAATTAGTTTATTGTAATTTAAAAATATTGCAAGTAGGTATTTTAACATTCAAGGAGATGTTGATTTAGAGAAAGAAAAAATAGTAAATAATGTTAAATAATTGAAAAAACATATGGTGCACTAGAGGAGAGAGTCATCTTCAAGAATATACATTTATCTTTTTGATTGGAATATATATTCATCTTCAACATTTTTCAGCAACTAAAAAATTATCTTTAAAAATTAAAAAACATAAAAATTATTTTTCAAAGAAAATATTAAAAAAATTAATCATAAACATCATCCATTTTATCACATTTAATTAGTTTACATCATTTTAAAATTCCAAACATAAATATCATTTTTTTACTATTGAAATTTAACAGCTTTGATTTTGTTAGCTTTTTCCTTTGTAAAAAGGTGTCATCATATTGTACTTTTACCCCGTTGTTATTCCTACGAGTAATGTGCTACCTTGTTCAAACTATGGTCTCTTTCATTGGGAATATCTTCTATGGAACGTAAGGGCCTTAATATTAGTGGAGGAGGTCGAAATTACCTTTTCTACACAACTAGATAATGGTGATTTGGATTCTTATTTCCTAATATGGAATGACTACGATATCCAACATGCTCTGTAGAATTTTATTGGGGAGTAAATCTTGCAGTCACAAGATGATATTATAAAGAGAGCACTCTATAATAATAACTTATTTCATGTCGAGGGTTTTTTGGCAATTCAGAGTCGCTCTGTTGGTGGGGATGTCCCCTTGAGAGTCTCTGTGAAGGTCGAAGCTCTGTGTGAGCTTTTGATTTTTAGTGTTTGATCTCAATATGTACCCGGTGGATGCCCCAGGGCATGACTGGTCTGTTTCTAAGGATTTGTTCGTGATTTCTGCTGATGAGGAAGACATTCTTCAAGAACCTCATGTGGAGTCATCTTTGGCCTTTACATCTACGGGTTCGGATTTTTTTCCTGAGGAAATATCTCGGGTATCCTCTGGTCAAAATTCGGCTGAGGATTTAGTTGAAGCCATGCAAGAGTATCGGCTGGGGGAGCATGAAGTGATTTTTTGTTAAAATGGTAAAGGATTTCTGGTTCTTCCTACGTGAGTATTCTTTTGATCTATCACTTTTGGTAGTATTGGGGATTTTGTTCTCTACCAAGCCTTACAGTTGAAATCTCATTTTTGTAATGAGGATGCTCTGCAATTTTCTCAACAGTTCGGGGACCAACTTATACTTTACCGCTTTGCATGAATTTTGGGATACCTCTTTGACATGACAGTCATGATTTTGGACTTGGGCCTCATGATATTTTCGACTTCCACCAGCCTGGAGTTTTTAAGTTGATGTTTTTAGTGTTCTAGGAGATAGGGCCATGCTAAATCAGGGCAATTGTGCTTAATTGTAATGTATTTTTGGCTTCCATGTTAGGTAGCATATTTTTGTATTTTCAAGCACATATTACCACTTGCTCATTTTAGATCGTAGAGATATTCCTTCAATTTGTAATTGGGCAAGGAGTCAAATTTTTCTTTCTAGTTCTTTTTCAGAGGAGCCTCTTGAACTAGTATTCTTAAATAATTTAATATAAGTGCTCTCACGAATTTTTGATTTTAAAAAAAGTTCTATTATTTAAACATTAATAGAAATCAACTACTTTAAACAAATAGAGTATATTTTAGTTGTGACCTTAAAAAATTGAAATTAATCTAGATATATTTCTATTCTATTTTTCCTTTTTGCATGCAAATCAATTCAAACTCTAAAATTAAACTAACTTTTATCTTTTTAATTTTTAAAATCTGAAACTAAAATCTAGTTAATTTTTTTAAACATTTTTTCAACATTTCTATTCTGTTTTCGCATGCAAATAATTTCATATACTAAAATTAAAAGAAATTATAAATTGTTTAATCTTTTAAATGAATTGTCAATTAATTTTAACATAAATTTAAAACTAAAATTTACATAAAAATAAAATGTTTCTAAATTTATCTAGATATATAAATAAAAATTATATTCTAATAAATTATTTCTTTCTTTTTAATTCTTTTCTATTGTTTCTTTCTTTTAATTTTGCTACAAAACATAATAACTTATAAATGTAAAGTAAGTTATACTTTTTTCAATAATTAATTTGAAGATCCTTTTTTTCAAGAACTATATGAAAAGTATGAGAAATATTATTTTGCATGAGAAACATTAGATTGCCTTTGTTTGATTATGAGCTCGATTGAAATACAAATTTTCTTTTAAAAAATGATACAGAGATGAAAAGGCTGATCTCCCACTATTCACATTCCAATGTTTAAACACAATATATAGTGATAAAGATCATAAAAATAAACATTATATAAAGAAAGAAATGTAAATCATTTTATTTTTATTTATTTTGCATCATTTTATTTTATTCGATTTTTTTCAAGCACCACTTTCAAATCTGATATATCTATCAAATTTCCCTCTAATTGGTAATGTAAATTTAGATATCAGTTGACAACTAACATTGTTTCCCCATTCTTAGACATAGAGGATATTTAATGATGGAAATTTGACTTCTAAGCTACCATTTTCTTCTGTCATATTCACCAAAATATGCAATGGATGGTGTCGCTAATGTGAGGAGAAACAATAGTACCAGAAATATACAACATGAATATTGGTGCTTCTAGTAATATACAACCCACAATTTGTAATATAAGAAATTTGCATGCCATCAACACTATTAATGCCAATTCAGAGAGTATCGAGGTATTGATAATATGAGTATAGGGGTATTGATAATATTGGTCTATAGAATAATAAAAATATAGTGCTAATATGCATAGAAAAGAGATTTCTACTTTTCTAGGCAGGATTAATGCGCAACCATTACAAACTCTAACATTTATGACAACCGCTTAGCTTAAATAACCCTATATTTTCTCGTCAAGCCTATTTAATTTATATAATTGAAATTGAAAATATCAACAATATCGAAATGAACGATACTTAAAATAAATTAAACCCTGACTATGATTGTGAGTTGAATGGAAATCTAATTTTATGTTTAAGAGATGAATGGATATTGCTACTACTTCAATTTGTTAATGCATTTGAATAAGACCAAATAGGGTATGCAATCACTTCAGGTTTTTCCTCTCCAATTTTTTTTTGTCTTCCACTTCCCCCTAGTTGTAGTTTAAAAGTAGTTTATAGTGCCAGCCTGACGTATGTCCAAACAACAAACTGGAATGCATATATTTTCAAAATCTTATTACCTATAGATAATGTTGTTTAGTTGGCTGCATGGCCAGGGGTCATTGATCACTGACATATATCTAAAAATTTGATCATCTTACCAATTTTGTGGTAGAGACATTTTAATTTAATACTAAAGGATTCAATACCATGCATAGGAATGTCCATTTTATTGCAATTTAATTTAATTAAATCTATCGTATGCAATTATGTTCTGGAGGATTTAAGTTTTACGCGACAGTTGGTGATCATTAATTGCAAGTATGGAATGCAAAGAATTCCTTTTTTCTTACACTGATACATTCACTGACCTTCTATAAGGTTTTATTTTATTGTAACCTTACGCCTCTCAGTGTATAGAATAGAAACATATCATCACTATGAATATAGAATTATCTTCTAGGAGAAGTTGAGATTATAAATGATTTTATAAATTAGTAGTTTACTTTAATCAAGATTCAAATATTTGACTAATCTTATGTTTGAACATTAACAAAAGTAAGATTTATCGATGAAATTGATGTATGATACTTCATATATTTTATAATTATAGCAGAAAATACATTATGACATGGTGTGTGTCTAAATTTACAAGAAATATTTAGTCATTAAGTGATGAGTATAAAATTTTCAATATCAAGATGAAGCTAGTAAAAGAATAAAGCCTTAGATAAAAAAATAAATGAAAGTAGGACTTTAACAATATCACTGCTATTGATATTTGTGAGTGTTCATCTCCTTATATGAAGATATGGTGATCATATTGTTGTCAATGAACTTAAGTGTGAATGTGGCTACTCACTAGTCAACCCATCAGGGATTCACCCTCAGGAATATTCTATTCCAAAAGAGCAAAGTCAAACAAGGGATATCTAGTCTTAAGGACACCTCCAAGCTTAAGGGATCAAAACATTGAAAATTGAAACTGGAGAGGGATCAAGAGATCCTATAAGGTAAAAATCCATGCTTTAAAGATTAGTCTCTAAACCATAAAGGGAGGAAAGTTTCAAAAAAAAAATTGAAAGTGCATGTGTGCAAAAAGTGAGCAGACCATATGCCCCCATATTAAAGTAATTTCGAACACTTTAACAGGAGCAGTGGCTTGAACGGAAACATAAACAACTTTACTAATTACTTTCCACTATGAGATGCCCCAAAGCGAAGACAAATCAAGGAAAATACCACATAAACATATAGATAACACAGAAGGGATCTACCTATCATTGGGTCAGTATAATCATAAGATATACATACATATATATATATATATATATATATATATATATATATATATATATATATATATATATATATATATATATATATATATATATATATATATATATATATATATATATATATATATATATATATATATATATATATATATATATATATATATATATATATATATATATATATATATACATACATACACATACATACATACATACATACATACGTGTGTGTGTGTGTGTGTCTATATATATATATATATATATATATATGAAATGATATTATTGCAAATAAATTAGCATCATTCCCCAAAGAAAGTAGAACTACAATCACAATGGAGGAAAGAAAATGTAAGAGTTACACAAAATAGTCTTTTTGGACCATAACATGGAGACTAAAAAGAATAAGTGCTACCAACTCACAAATCAAAGTGGACAACACAAGGAAAACATTTATGAACAATAGCACAGGTACAACATAGCATAAAAACAACATATAGAAGAATAGAGATACATATGGTGGAATAGTACAATAGGTTCGATTCCTTTATCACCTTGCACCAGCAAAGTAACAATGGTCATATAAAAGAATCTAACAAACATTTAACAAACACATTATAGGTGAAGTACAATACAATAGGTAAACACACAAAAAGCTACCATGGAGGACAAGCCAATCAAGTGCATTGCCTACTTCCAATATAATAGGAATAATAGCCATTTCCAAACATGGATCCTCTTGAGAATCGTGATGTTCGATACTAGGTGTAATTATCAATTGTGTTGAAATCATATGAAGTAAATCAGTATCAATGTCAATAGTCTCATATTCATCATTAGCATCATTAGGATCATCAAGAGTATCTTCTTCATCAAGATTAATCATAATAGAATCTAAGATACAAATAGAATTATCATAATCATTCATCTTAACATCATTATTAACATTAACTTCTTCCATCACATTAGGCATAGGATGGTCAAAAGAAGGTAAAGAACTTTTAAGGATAGAGGCACATGCCTTATCTTGAGCCCGACACTTCTTATGATCATTGGCAGATAGGTTACATTTTGTCTTGTTTTAAATATGTTGAGAACTAGGAGGAACAACCATCGGTTCCTTCGCAGGTTCTATAGGAGGACTAGTAGGATTATTAGTAGGTTTAAAAGAAACACTAGAAGATTGATTAAAAAAACTAGATGCCACGAATAAAGGAGGTATGGAAGGCATAGGAAAAAGACCATGGTTAAGATCCATCTGAGGCATTCTTAACTAAACAATCTTGTGATGTTTATAGGCTTTATATGAGCAAAAAAGGTTATCAAGTCAAGAAGGACATGAATTAGGTAATGAAGGCCAAAAGAAGTCAAGGGTAGCACAATCCCTATACCTACAAGGTTGATATAAACTATTATTAATCATTTTCACTTCTTCATCATGAACTCATTTAATACACTTATGGATAGGAGAAGCAACAACATGCATGGCATTCAACCAAGGAAAACAAAGCTTAACTTGAAATTGATCAAAAGTATGGACAAAAATGAAGGTAGTGTACACAAATTTAAAATAAAGTTCAATAGGAAAATTAATATAAACAAATGATGGATAGAGAAAACCATTACAAGTTTGGATCCACACATTAGATGTATCATAACAATCACGTTGTAATTTCTCCATAAAAAGGTTTTCTTCAGTAATGACATTGACTAAGGATGTAGGATCAACAAGACAACCACTCATAGGTATCTTCTAAATCCTAGCATAAATGTAGAGGGGAACATCATGTGTTTTAATAGTCTCAGAATCATCAAAGGTGATCAAGAGTTCCCTAGGTCTTTTATGTTTAGGTTGTTTTAAAGGTTTAGGTTGAGGTTTCGGTTTAGGCTTAGGTTGAGGTGGGACTTGATGTTGAGATTGAGATTGAGGATGGGCTGGAGATAGAGGTTGAGAAAAAACAACATGCTCCACATGGTTAACAATATGATTGAGATCATCCATCTTTGAATGATAAACAATATTCATAGAGGATGGTTGAAAAATGGTATTAGTATCATGTGTAGGCAAAGGACTCATATAGATTTGGAAGTTTTGATTAGGAGGAGAGAAAAATTTGTTCCCACTACAATCAAACTTATCAACAAATAAAGCATTAGAATCAATTAAGTCTTGAACCTTATGTTTTAAAGAATAACACTTCTTAGCATCATGGCCATTCTGATGATGGTATTGATAAAAAGCTTTGGGATCAAAGGATTTTGATGTCATTGTATTAGGTAAAAGAGGTCCAATAGGAGGCAAAGTAATCATATTTTCATTCAACAATTTACTCATAATAGACTGTAAAGATTCATATAGTGGAGTAGACGTATGATTCAGACAAAAAGCAGTGGATGCAGAAGCGACATTGTTAGATGCTACAACAACTTGATCAACAACTGCATTTTATTTCTTATTTATCTTGACATAGTTGATAGGTTTTTGAAACTTGTTGGAATTAGGAGCAACATCACTCTTATCAACTAGAACAGGAGCCATTAGACTGTTTCTCTCAAATTGACTCACATGTAATTGATAATGATGAAGCAATGCACAAAGTTGTTTAAAAGAGGTAAATTCAGTAAGAAGAATCTTATCTCTAATATCCTTTTGTAAATTTCAAATAAACATATGCTGAATATCAATATCAGGAATAGGATAATAAATTTGACGATACAAATTTTTAAATCTACCAATAAATTCAGTCAATTTTTCTTAGTATTTTTTTTACAATGCATCAAATTAGTTAAGGAAACTCATAGACCAATGTTATTTTTGAAACTATTGGATAAAATCATTATCATGTTTTGGAAATGAATCGATATAATAAGGAGGCAAGGAAAAATACCATAGCAAGGCCTTATTACAAAAAAATCTAGAAAATAATTTGGCTAAAATCCTATGGTCATGAGCATAGTCACTACAGAGGATTTGAAATGTTTTAACATGATTAATAGGATCTCCCTTACCATTGTAATTCTCAAGACAAGGCATCTTGTCTTGCTAAGGAATGGGAGGACAAATAATATCTAGGGATAAATGACTTCCTATGTCATATGTAGGAATACTAAACTTGGATTGAGTTAACGATACAAGTTTTTGTTGTAAAGAGGACATAGTTTGATCCAGACTAATGATTATGGAATTATTAGAAGAAATAGGAGGCATAGAAACATTAGAAACACTAGGGAAATTTTGGAAGCAACATGAATAGAAGACACAACCAGTGGAACATTTGTTACCATAGTTGGAAGAGGGTTGGAATAAGTAAAAGGAACACTATGGTAAGAAGTTTTTGAGGTAGGTAGAGACATCGGTAGAATACTCATAGGAATAGTTGGAATATATGTATTCAATAAATGAGGAGTATAAGTAGGAATGATAGGTAAAGGAATGGAAGAAGGTTCCATACTAGTGACAGGAGGAGTGAATCCTAGTTCTTGAGCTTCTTGGGCTAAAGGTTTAACGTTTAAATGCACAAGATGAGTGATACTGCATAAGAGATTAACACCTTGATCACCATCCTGAAGAACTTTCTTAAGAGCCTCTATAGCTTGAATAGAATCTTGATTATGGTTTTCTTGAATAAGCCAATTTCCCATTTTATCAAGTTCAGTTGAAAGTTTTTGGACTTGTTCAAGAGGAACCCTTAAAGCATCAACCTCATCATGAGATGAGTGAGAAGAGTTATGATCCATAGTAGGATTGGAATCATGAGTGATTAAATTGTCATCCGAGATCCTAAGGAGAGGAGAGAAAGACTCGGGATCAAAGAAACCCATAACTCTACAACTTCTTCTAACCAAGATATTATAATTAGGACTAGAGGTAGTAAAGCTCATATACCAATGCAATGAAAATGAACTAAATTAGGAAAACACAAGGCATGAACAAATAAATGTTTTTGTATTGTGTCTTTATATATTTTTTTGTTTTATTTTTGAAATGTAAATGCAATAGCATAAAAGAAATCTACTTTTATATGAATGTAAGATCTAACACCATAAAAGAAAGAGTTGTATATCGTGGGCTCACCAAAATGTAAAGAATAAAATAGAAAATGGAATGGATTTATTTATGTATTGAGGAGTTGGGGAAGGTAAAATTATCTTCTTAATCCCAAATTGCCAAAGGAAAGATCCAAATTGATTAACCACAAGAAAATGGTCAATGCATAAATGAATCAATCGATTAGTAATAAGAAGAAAGAGGAAAACCTTACATTTTGTTTTAGAAGAGATTATTGAAATCTTAATTGAAATGAATTGAAGACAAATACTAACTTCAAAGTATAATAGATTTGGAAATTACTATTTTCTAGTGTCCGTACTGAGTTTCTAGAAATTCAACAACCGGATATGGGGAAAAAACATAGAGACAGAGAAAAACCAAAAAAAAATTCTTTTCTATACCAGGTCAACCTTGACCCCTTAATGTCGAACTTGACCTGCACAGCTCTGATGGAGACTCTATTCATGGATGCGAAATTTTGTTGAAAAGGGTATCTGAATATGTTCTATAATTTGTTGTTCGATACCTGCACCTGTGAGAAAAATGGTTTTTTTGTTTGGATGAGGGGTTTGTCTTGGTCAAACCATGGTTTAGGAATTAATCTTGAAATAAAATTGAAATTTTTGTAATAAACAAAGTAAATAGAATATTTCACTTTGCCTATGTTGAAATCCTTGTGGAGGATTCAAATCCTTGAATCCACAAGTATGGATGCTCCAAATGGATGTATAATTTTAGGATGTAGGATGTCTCAAATCAATTTCCTTTAGATCTTCAACGCCAATCTTGAGTGGATCTTGGAATAAGAAGAAGCTTGAAATATATGGATGGAGAAATCTTCAACAAGAGGGCTCCATAGAGCTTGAATCCTTCAATGACTACCAATGGATCTCCTTGATGAATCTTGAAGGCTTGAATGCTTAAAGGCTTGAATTCTTGAATTCTTTATTTGATAGATTATGTATAGATTATCATTCCTTTGATTTCTTGATGTGATTATATGATTGCTTGAATTGAAATGAGAGGAGAAGGCTTCCTTATATACAAGTCTAGGGCACAAAATTCTAGAGAGGATGACATAGGAAAAATAAATTTCCATTAATCCTATACCCTTAGAAGTGGAACTAAATTAAATATTTTTTAAGAGTTTACCATTTTGAAGCCCAAAATAGCTGACTCAGAAGTAGGAAAAGAAATCTTTCTGAAACCTAATATCTGGAAATCCTCAAATTTTGAAATTTGGACCCTAGGTTAGGATCAAGGTTGACCCTGATCTAGGACAGGGTCAAGATCGACCTTGACCCAAAAGGTGGATCTTGATCCCAAGGTCAAGAACCTCAAATTCACAAAGCAGGATGCTAGAAACAGGAAAGAAAGAAGTGGAAAATAGAGCAGGATAAGGGAAAAAAACTAGATCCAAGTCAAAGACCCATTCAAGGCATGTGACATGATCTCAAACCGCTTAATCAAAGGGATAATCAATCCTAAATTGGAGTGCTTCCATTTTTTGACGATACTAGGAGCTAGCTCAACTAGGCTCTCGACAATAGGAAGATGAGGATCTTTCTATACTAACTCCTTCTATATAATCTCATGATGAGGCATCAAAATTATTTGTATTGAAATTAGTCTAGCCTTTATTTTACCATCATTAGAGTCCAACTCGACTAATCTACCTTGTGCATGTAATAACCTAGTAAAATTGATGGAGCTAGAACTTGCATCCATGCTTAGTGAGTGACATGTAGACTGCAATTCTAATTGTAATTTATCTATTAGATCCTGATTATCCTTAGTAAACTCTTAAACATTGGATAATTTATTGTACAAAGAGTGGGCATTCTATACAACTTCTTCTAAATGTGTCACTAAGGAAGAAAGTTCTACCTGCTTGACTGCAATGTTAGCTGAGAACTTGTTCAATACATTTGTCTCAAACATCCTTTTAGACCACTATAACAGCTTATCATTTTCCTCAATTTCATCATTATTCACTTTCTTGACATTGTGTACATGTCTCTATAAGATAGGTGTAGATTCATTGACATAATCCATCTCAAAACCATCAATGAAAATACTTTTGATCTCATGGAATACCTTCTTTTGCTGATGTTCTCTTCTCAACTCTTCCTATTTACTCTTTTTCTTCACCAGATCCTGCAATATTTTCATTAGGTCATAGGTCAAGTTATCAATGTCCCACTTAGGAATCATTATGACTTCATCGAGTGTCACCTATATGGTAGGAAATTTCTCCTTCTTCTTTTGTGATTTCTTTCTCGGTGTGTTTCCACTCGACATCTGTAGGACAACTTTTATTGCCTTTTCTTCGTTAGGCTCCAATTTTTCTTTTTCCTTCTCTTCCTTAGTCATTTCCTTTTCCTTATCTTCTACATGAGAACTTATAACAACTAATGGTGACTGATCTACTTTCTCTTTAAGAGTCTTCTTGGCTTGTTTTTTTTGTTTCTCCTTGACAAGTGCAGTCTTTGGTGTGATTTCCAACTTGTCCTATTTCTCAGCACTAGCACTTTGTGAGGCTTGTAGATCAAATATGACCATGTATAGGATTTCTTGTATAGTATCAATAATTCAAGTACTCTCAATTTGTGGATAATCTTGTACTTCTATTAGTAGCAGATTAGTACTTGGTAGTAATTTGTTTGAGGCTGCCTCGGCTTGTATATGCTATTGAATTTACTCCCCAGTCAATACATTTGTCTTCACTGGAGTATCTTCAGTGATATCAACAATTGTGAACACATATCGCGACTCACTTATTTTTTTCTTCTTTTCTACTTCCTCTTGAATAGTATGTGGATCATTGATATCTTATTTGTTATCAAATTCTACTCCACTAGATGGTCCCTGCACTCGGTTGTGTACTCTTGTCAACTAAAAATCCAAAAATTTATTTTCCACAACCTTGTGCTCTATTGCACAATTTCTTCAACCTTGTGTTGTAGAATGAAATATGTACAGAGTTTGGGAAAAAATCTATTTTTGTACTACTCCATGTACTGCTTGATCTATTCAGTAGATAAGTCTTGCATGACTTGAGAAAGAGTGCTCTCCCTTATCAACTTCTTAGTCATTAAGGCATATTCCCATTTTTGAGCTATCCTCTTATACAAATCATTAGGAATAAGGATCCCCATTTTTAATGGTATCAACTTGAATGTACAAAGAATCTCAAGCGCAACTTCCTCTACTCTCTCTTTATACTCAATGCTTAGTTTCTCAAATTTTATTTATTTGAAGCCTGCTAATCCAGTAGTGCTCTTGATGTTGTGGCATATCTCATCCATAGTCAATTATTTCCTTTGAGGTAGTGCCTTCTTCTTTATGTTCGCATCACTATCAGTTTCCTCATCATCATCCTCCTTTGCCAAGATTATCTTCCTTCATGGTTTATTCCTAATATTGCTCGGTACGGCCTTAGCTTAAACTAGTTTCCTCTTCCCTAATGTAGGGTTCTTCTTTTGTGGCTTGACAGTTATAGTAGTAGAATATTCTCTAGTTCTAGACCTAAGTACTGGGGAGGGAGTGGGCTCAAGGTTTTGTACTTGTTTCTTAATAGGCTTTACAACTGATGCCTTCTTTCCTTTCGTTGTGACTACTATATCTTCCTCTTCACTCTCCTCCAATTCACTTGACTTGTCTTCTCCTAACCATTGTGTCAATGCAAGAGGTTCATCTTCCTCTTCTCCTTCTCCTACCATCTTTTCTAGGTTCTTTGTTATCTTCTTCCATTTTCATTCTATAGTTGCACTTTTCAAATTCATGGTTATTTTGGACTTTTCCTCCTCATATTTTCCAAGAGACTTACCCTTTTTTTCAACTTCCACAACTAATAGGGTTTTTATTTCTATTGTTGTCTCATCTATGTTCACCTCATAAGGTAATGGTGTTAGGAATAGTCTCAAGAGATAACTGAGAGGGGGGGGTGAATTAGTTATCTATAAGATTCAATTATTTATCCAATTAACTACATAAGAACATTAAGCACATACATAATAAGATAAGACTTAAAACAACACAATAATTTTGGTTACAGGGAAACTGCACTAGAGTATAATGATCCTTGTTAGATGATCTTACAACCCTATTAGGAGTTGATCTTTACAATGCAATAAGTATAGTGACTTGGTCAAAAGTTGGACTATTTTTGGAGTCTTTTACAAATAAGCCTATTAGGGGTGAGGACTCACTATCCAAGGGCTCATTGCTCAAATGGTGAAGGCTGCAACCTTCAGTACAATAGATACACACTATATCTAGATCTTGGTGAGCTATGAATTAGACCTTTTGTCTTGATTAGTTCCAATGAATAGTACACACTCTCTTTTTTGTCACATAGACCTTCTACTAATGGCTCAATACTTTGCACCTTTTTCTCTGCTCTTCTCTCTCAACTATCTGCCATACTTAGCAATCACAACTAACCGACTATAAGTATCCATTCTCCATAAGATATGATCAAGTCAGCCTATTAGAACCTTATTGAAATAATAATAGAGAAACAATACAACTCTCCAATAACATCTCCAGTGGCTAAATCAAGAACACAACACAAAAGGGACCATGCAACTCAAGATGAGTAGACACGACGCTTCACACTGTCGGCTCCATCAAATCAACTAAAACTTTAGTCTCAAGATGAAATACATTATACCCTCTTAACCAAACATTATTAACTCTTATCAAAAGATGAAACCAAGCACACATATCATAATAATAAGCACAACTTCTGAAACACTAAAAACACTGTCAGCTCTAATAAACAATCTCAAGAAATTGTAACTGGCCAATGCAAACATCATAAGTCAATTGTAACTACATAACTAACTCTATGTACAAGAACATAGCTTCACATACATGTCTACAACACAAATATAAATGCACAAGGTTCCATCATAACCATATTGATAATCACATACAAAACTCTATCTATAACACTGTCAGGAAATCTACCATTACAAACAATTGCACAACTGTTTGTAATCAGAATCAACCTCTCTGCCTATGATATCATGTTGTTAACATATGTAGGCAACATACTCTCAAGGATATCTTCATATAAATTCAATGCACACTACTTACCATATGTTGTCATCAATGAGAAACATACAGTCAACACTGTCTTGTTGGTAAATCTCCAACAAATGGCCTAAGCCATGATACCCTTAGTGTAACTTCTTGTGCATATGTCAAGTCTATATCAACTAGAAAACATATATTATTATAATAATTTTCTACTGGTGATACTGGGATCCTACTCCTTTTCCTCATTTTCTTCTTAAACTACACAAAGTATATATCCATTAAACTCTCAAAATTATCTCCCATCTAATCAATAAACTCATTTATCCATAGAGTGATAGATTAGTTCTTATCCCATACAACATCCACAATAGTAGGAACAATATTATGTACATAGAAAAATAGACAAATGAGCAAAGAACCAAACTTACACATTGAATTCTTCAATTTCCTGATAGCAGTGAGGTTCTCAGAAATCCATGTTAGTTGTAGCTCGGCAAGATCATAGGTATGATCTTTCTTTACCATTTTCCAAGATTGGTCTACTGCTACACACAGAACATTGTCTAGCCTAATGGATTGATAAAACTTATGTGCAATCACCCTTACTAAAAAATCAATTTCATCATCTATGATTGTTGAAATGGTCATCCCTCTCTTGTTCCATAGTACCTCGGTATTGGCTTGAATTGTCTCCTTGCTTTGACATCTAATAGTATTTTTTCCTGAAAGAGTAGGGAAACTAGTTAATTGGTGAATTGTCTCCTTAGTGATCTTAACTGGTCCATCCTCTAGCCAAATTTTCATATCATGTACTTAGCTCAGCACAATCTTAATCCATTCAACCTTAAATTTATATGGGAAGTCAAGGGCATGCACCAACCCTCACTCGGAAACCTTCTCATGCTCTTCCTTTCACACCTTGTTGCTACACAATTTGTCATAAGCTTCTCTAAGCTTGTAGTCTCCAATCTCTCCAATCTTATAGATATAGTATGTATGTACTGTTGGATATTACTAATGCATGGAGAGGTGATTGAGACATTTTATATGTTTAATCACTACGTTACTGAATGGGCACTCATACAATTGTCATTTGTGTTTTGTCACTGATGTCAACATATGTTTATGAGAGAAGAACAAACTGGTTATCACAATGTATGGCCACTGTATTGATGTTTAAGATACTGTGAAGTCAGATGAGAGTTCAGGTGGATGTTGTGATCTTATATTTGAGATCACATCATTATATGTTTCATATTGAGAGAGTTACATATGATTTAATGGAGACTGGTCACTAGACTGTGACAAGGAGAATTGATAGAGGTAGTCTCTAGGTTTTTGGTATATCTTTCAGATGGATTGGGTTGAAGGTATGCAAGCTTGAGGGATGATAGAAAAGGTACTAAAGGATGCTAGTTGGTCAGTGCAAGCTACAGAATGATTGGTAACATCATCTGTGGTGTGTATTTTGGTGATGGTTTATTTAGAAGCTGACTTAGGAGATGAAGTGTGTGTTTTTTTTGTCAAGCATAAATTAAGGATGTCGGTCCTTGAATGATGTAATGTATTCATTGTATACTTTCTTTGGATACCATGTGTATCTTAGTAGGGGTTTATGTAATTAGGAAAGCCTTATGGTCCAACCTGATAATGATAAATTTTAATAGGGTATATATGTAAGGTCTTTTCTTTGGAAAAGATATGGATGAGAAGAAGATGATATAGAAAAGTTGTAAAAGATGCAAGCTAGTGTCTTCTGTATGTAAAGTAGAGGTTTATTGGTGGATTTCATTGGAACTAATTAAGCAAAGACAATTTCTACTGAAACAGTTCAAAAGATTGTGTATTTCTTCATATACACCTATATTGTGAACAATGAATTTTGACGGTGGACTTAACCTTCTTTGGGTAGTGATCATTGGGAAATGAGCCCTCCCTTTTCTTCTTGACTCCTAATAGGGTCTGTCCTCTAACAAGGACTATGTAGTGTAATGTTTTAATAAGCTCCTAACATGGCTAAATCTTCTAACAAATATACTATACTCTCAGTACATCATTTGTGGGTGCTAATTCCTACCAGGGTTTTTATCTTTAACAATGTTTCCCCAAAACAAAAAATATTGTGTTATTATGTTAGCATTCATTGTGTTCATTGGATCTGATATTGCTGCAACTTAAAGTTTAAAGTTTAATAGTCTATCATACAACTGATTCAGGCCCCCTCTTAGTTATATTGTGGATTTTTATTCCTAACAAATGGTATCAGAGCTTGTGGTCCTCCAAGAGAAAGCTTAACAACTTGAGGTGATTCAGGAGATGGCGTTCTATAGGAACGACAGTCTAAAATTTGATCT
Source organism: Chamaecyparis obtusa (assembly GCA_027943335.1). NCBI lineage: Eukaryota > Viridiplantae > Streptophyta > Pinopsida > Cupressales > Cupressaceae > Chamaecyparis > Chamaecyparis obtusa. The sequence continues at coordinate 61,489 of BSBK01003402.1, forward strand.
AGAAAACTTTGACAGTTGGAAGAACAAGATGCAAACTCACCTATTTTGTTTGGGCATTGACTATTGGTTGATTACAAGAAACAAGGTGGCTATAAAGACTGAAGATGAATTGACAACTACTACTGAGGATGAAAAGAAGATATTTTCACTTAGCATGATTTCAAGAGAAGCATTAATCAAAACACTCTCTGACGTGGAGTTTACTGAAGTTAAACACCTAGATTTGGCCTATCTAATTTGGGAAAGATTAGAAGCACTATATGAAGGAGACAAGTACACTTGTAATACCCAAAAAATGGGCTATAGGTTCATTAACCTCCTAAATCAACAAATCAAATGAAATCGATACAAAATTCCTAACCAAAGGCACATCTACACATCTGAGCATCAAAACCCTAATTGATTTTATCCTAATTCTGCATCGGGGAATATTCCTTGAATATTCCTAATTATCCTAATTATCTTTAATTAAATATTATATGGTGATAAATCTTATTTATCCTAAATTTGATTAATTGAATATTCTGAATATTTAATTAATTAAGTTTAATTTTGCCACTTAATTATTTAATTAAATTTAATTCTATTCTATTCCTAATTATATTATTTAATTTTGACAATAAATCAAAAACTCCTATGAATAATTGATTAAATATTTATTTAATTGATTAAATCCATTTTTCAAATTTAATAATATATTTTTGGAATAAAAGTTTGATTAAAATAATTGATTAACCCATGCATCAGTTATTCTTAAACTTAAAATCAGTTAAGTTAAGAATAAATCACTTTATTTTTAAATTAATTTATAATTAAAACATGCACAATCAAAAAAGTAGTCAACTAGAAATCAACAACCAATCTTAAATTTAAACTCAACATTCAATTATGAGTTGAAAATTGAACTAAACTCTATTTTGAGATAAAAGCTATTTTTGCATGGTTTTATAAATTAATTAATTCTGATTTCTTTTTAACTCAAAAATCAACCTGAGTTTATCAAGAGTGATTTATGGTTTTTCTTATGCATCCTCAAACCCTAGATTTCTATAAAAGCAAGGCTCATCTCTTCATAATTCATCTCATATCTCTCAAATCTACATAATTACTCATGCGGACTTGCATCTGGAAAATCAAGCACGTGTGATAGGTGATTTGTGAGATCATTCATTGTTTTCATAGCATAGCATTCATTTTCATATCATATCATAGTATTGATTAGATCAATTTGAATTCAATTTGCATTCATCTAGATTAGTTTCATATCAAGTTTTTCATTTTATTACACTGAAAATCCAAAAAAATAGACTAATTTGCATTCATTCTCATTTTCTTTTAAATCCTTCATTTAGGTGTTGCATTGTCACTGATCTTGATTTCAATTTGAGAACACCATACTCACACCTACTAGAAGGTAGTAAATCACCTAGTTAGCTTAGTTTCATTTATCTGTAGATTTTGATTTTGCTAGCCTCTAATATTTTACTGAAGTGTTGTGTCCACAACTAGGTACAATTTTCACACACACAACACCAAACAAGAAAAGTTACAAAACTAGAAAACAAATATGGAGAAGCTACAAATGAATGAGGATGAAAGCATTAGGGCTTATGTTCAAAGGGTTACAAAAGATGTAGTTGGAATCATAAATTGTGGAGGCACTTATGATGAAGAAGAAATTATTGCAAAGATCCTCAGATCATTAACACCTTCTTACAAGTTCAAGGCTATGTATATTATAGAAACTATACCTCTGACTTTGAACTTTAGCAGAGAAATGTTGATTGCAAAGCTAACTACTTTTGAAGCTGGGGAATTGGGAGAAGCTATACCTAAATTTGAATATGCATTTAAGGCATGTGCACACTATTATCTCTATTGAGCATTCAAGGTTGTCATTAGTATCAAAGGTTATCAAAGATATCGGTTGGTCACCTACATTGAGAAAATCGATAACTAGAAGCAAGATAGACTGGTCGGTAAAGCTTACACACCAAGGACTACATGGTTTACTGAGCAACAACATCACCAACACCAACAGACAGTAAACACCGAGCATCACAACATACACTAAGCAGTTTATATAGTGTTTACTGACGATCATTAAAAATGACATAGTAATCTAAAATGGCACATTCTTCTATGAAAATGGTTACAATAGATTAGAAAACATTTTACTAAGATTGAGGAATATTTATTGTTATGATATTCATTAAATGCAATGTATATCTTATGTAGTAGTCTGATCTAGGTCATTTTTGTACACTGTAGATCTTAGGGTTATGACTAAGTTGTGTAACCTAATTTTGTTAAAGAGGCAAAAGTTGATCACTATATAAATGTATGTTTACATCATTTGTGATGTGAACTGATGTGAGAACAGATATATGAATCAAGGAGAAACTTGAAGCACTTGCCTAACTTCAAGTCTATCAGTTAACATAGTAAATTGCAGAGGATATCAGATTAAGCAGAATCATTAAAGGCTACTGATCAGTTCAGAGTAGAGATTCATCATAGTAAAGGTGATATTTTGTTAGTACTTTATAGATTTGTATCAGAAAATCAAGTTGTCATTAGGAGATAATTGCCTATTACTTTCTAACAAATGGAATAGAGTTTTTAGATAAATCTCTTAATAGAGTAGACTTTATAGTCTTATGTAAATCTCTAAACCGAGTACACACTTCATTAGTGTTGTTAAAATCCTATAACTAGGTAGATCTAGCTGATCTAACATGTTACTCCTAATAGGGTAAGATTACCAAAAGTGATCAAAACTTGTAGCCCTAATAGGCAAACCTTTTCTATCTATAATAGTGAAGAATTTGTGGGTGTCATCCCCACCGTAGTTTTTACCTTCTAACAAGGGTTTTTGCATTACCAAAATACTTGTGTTATGTGATTTCTATTTTGATTTCATGTTGTTTACTGTCATAAGTCAAATGCATGATTGATACATGCAATTAGATATAAGTTATTTTGCAAGGTTATCACTGTTTACAGTCATAGATTTGAAAGGTTTACAAGTAAATTTTTTGAAGGCACTGATTCACCCCTCCCCTCTCAGTACCTATCTCTCTAATTTACAACAATTTGTATCAAAGCACAGTTCTTTTGTTGAATAGTTTAACCATTGAAGGGTAAAGATCTAAGTCATGGAGAGATATAAGCTTGATAAGACTATTGAGAATTAGAAGATATAGATGCAGATGTTTGTTGAACAGTTTAAGAAAGCTAGAGAAGGACTGAAGAAATTAGTGGTTGAAAGGAAGAACATGGATATTCTACAAAATGAGATTGGTTATCATGAGGAATCTATTGATGAAATGTTTGAGCATATTGGGTCTAGTTCTGGAAGCATCTCTGATGGATCTAAAAGTATAATCACTGATTTTTCTGAAAAGAATCAACACTTAATTGATCAAGTGAAAGCACTACAAATCGGTCAAGAATCTCATATGGTGAGAATGGTTGAGACTATGAACAATGCTAGACAAGCCGAACAAGAAAGTAATCTGGCTATTGATGACCAAAGATAGATGATTGAACAACTTCAAGCTAAAGAAAGTGAAATAAAAAGACTCACTAATCATCACTTCCAAGTATCTAATCAAATGATGACTGTGAATCAAGAAGTCAATAAAGTAAATGGAGAATTGTCAAGGAATCTTGAAGAAGTTACAAGAATTGGAGAGGAAAATGAAAAGCTAAGAAATGAAGTGAAAATGAAATAGCAACATAATGAAATGAAGAAATTGCCTAAAGATAGTTCTAAGAAGATTGATGACTTTCTATTTAATCAAAGAAGATTTGGGAGTGGAGCTGGGATAGGCTATACCGATGAAGGAGAATCATCACATCAAGATGAACAAGTCAACAACAATCAAAGTCAAAAACCTAAAGCATTGACATTTTATCACTATGGAAAACCAAGACACACATCTAATGTGTGTAGAAGCAAAGAACAAGGTAAACCTCTTGTCACTCCTAAGTTCAATGGATATTGTTATTATTGTGGTAAGTTTGGACATCAAGCTCATGAGTGCAGAGATAGACAAAATGATATTGCTAACAATACTACTATGAAGAAAATATGCTATACTTGTAATAAACATGGACATACTACATGAGAGTGTAAGGAAAAAATGAAGCAAGTATGGACTCCTAAGAAGAAAACATAGTGAAAACCTTATCAACCAAAGAGACAAGGTAATTCTTATGTTTGGGATTATAATACATGGGCTAACTATACTGCTTGTGGTAGATATGGACACATTGCAGCAAATTGTTACAGAAAGAGATGGATTGGACAATCAATAAGTTGCATAAGCACTCAAATGGCATGTATGCACTATCATAAAGTCAGTCATTTAAGCAAGGACAGCAGAGACTAAGCACCAGATGAAAATCATGTATTTGAGAGTGGACACACTATTGTAGATATCATGAAGATAAGGAACATTATGTGGAGAAAGGCATCTAATTAGAATGTTGAGTCAAGTAATGCTATCGGTGAAACCTCATCCACTAGATTGGGTGACATCGGTAACTCCACTTAAGGCAACAAAGGTATGCATGAGACTGATATTTATAATGAGCACATCTTACATACAGTTCCTTATACATGATGTACAAATACCAAATCAGCATGAATAAAGATGCATTATGGTTTATATGTTATGAGCTAACAATGTTATATAGTCAGTAAAAGAGAGACTGAGAGTTGGTTACCCGTAAGTAATCACTACACAAGGTTAACTGAACAACAGTGCAAACCGATAGAGAAATCCTATGTTAACCAAGCGACAAGTAAATTGTTATCATCACCGAGTTGACAATTGTTATGTACCAAAAGTTAGGTCAAGCATTAAATGCATGAAAGTTTGAGCGGGAATATCGAAAAGTCTATAAATACACGTGAAATAGAGTTCATTTTTACATTGCATTTTTGAAGAGCAAAGATTTCACAAAGAAGAGTTTGAGATAAAATATTTTCAGAAGGATTCAAGGCTACTATAGATCGAACCAACATCACTCTTCGATGACTCTGAGTAAGTTCATTTTCTACCGAACACTTTTTTAACCTGTTGCTAGCCAAAACCCTAAATCAATTTATGGCATCTACATCATCTGCTAGAAAATCACAAAGTGTCAAGGAAGAAGTTAATCTAATTGTAAGGGAAAATTTTGACAAACCTAAGTTCAAGTGACATCCCAAGGTTGCTTCACAAACAGATTCAATGGGTGCTTTCTCAAGCATACCAAATAGGGTTTTATTGAAAGAAGACATAAGAGCATATATTCATTGCAAAATTGGAGAAGTAGGAGACTTTGAAACTATTGTAGCACATCAGCTAGTCTATGGCACTGATGGAAAATTAAAAAAAAGAATACAAGAAGATTGAGGAATCAGGGTTATAGTGTGTCACATACTATCCGTATTCATTTAAGATAGATTGGATCAGAATCATTTTGAGTAGGTATCACGATGGAAAATTTTGGTTGGACAAACCAATAGAGGTCACTAAGAAAATGATCAGTAGGGTTACTGGCCTCCCTACAACTGACAAGGCAAAATCCTTTCATAGTTCATCATGACCTAATGTTGAGAAGAATAATGGAGCTTAATGGGACAGTCGGGAACTGAAAATTTAAACAATCAAATACCCAATAGTTAAGTTCATAGCACATGTAATCTGATACAAAATATTTCAATTGACAAGACTCAACAATGTACTTTGTAGCGTAGTAGACATGGCGTATAAAATTGTGAAGAACAATCACTAGGTAGATCTTGCTGAGGTACTATTACATCAACTACAGGAAAACATGAAGACTATAAGGTCAAGGAAGTCAAACACATGTAAGTTTGGATCACTAATTGTTTGTATATTTTTTCTATCTACAAAAGCATGTACCTAGCACCAGTAAAGTAAACTGGACATCAAATAAATCAATAACTGCATAGATTACCGAGATGATAAGTAAGTTAGGAGATAAATTGAATATAGAATTTGATGCATACCTCAAAGAATTTCAAACCAAAATGCATCAAAGAAGTAGAATTCCAAGGGAATTAGTTTAAAAATATGAGGCAGACATTTGTTTTCTAGTAGACATAGATCATTCTATGATAAGAGTAGTTGAACCTAGATCAAAATGGCTAGCACCTATGGGTTATGAAATGAACCATGATTTTGAGCTGAAATCTATTAATGCACTACTTGCATTACCAAAAGACCGCATTGCCACTAGCTTCGGAACATATGAAGAGGCCAAATCTAGAATCACTACAAGCATAGAGATTGGTAAAATGTCTAGAAGGGCAAAGAAGATGAAGAAAGATCTTACTACTAGATTTGGAGATGTCTCTGACTCTTTTGAGGAGACACCAGTTGAAAAAAAAACCAAAGGTTAGTTAATGTTAGCTGACAAGCCATATGATAGTGAGGAAACTGAGTCTGAAGAAGAAAAAGATCTCACATTGGTTCCTCCTCCCAAAGTTCCTAAGAAGTAGTTATCAGTACAAGAAGGTATAAGGAAAATATCATTAACTACAGTTTCACCACCACAAAAGAAGGAAGTAGAAAAGGTAATAAAATGAAAGGAAACTACACCGACTAAGACTTATGCAAAGAAAGGATCCAAGGTTGCAACTAAGGCAATGAAAAAAAGGAGAAGACTGATAAGAGGTAAAGAAGACCTTCTGGACACTGAAAATGAAGATGACATCAATCAATTCAAGGTGGTCAGCAACAAGTTAAGGTTAATAGATGAAGTCATTGAAGATATAATTGAGAATGGAGACCTTGCTGATCTGGAAATAGGAAAATTTGACAAGATGTCAACTGAGGATCAAACTAGGATAGAAGTTGCAGTCATCCAAATGATGATAAAATTCAAGAGAGTTCCATTGGAATTTTCATGTTCATTACCAAAGGAGTTGGATGATAGGATAAATAAAAAATGGGCTAATGCACTTGAAACCAAGAAAAGAAAGAGAGAAAGATCTTTAGTTCAGGCAGCCCCACATCTTAGTATACTGGAAATTGATGAACACATGGCTAACTATCAAGAAAGATTTATGGTAAAGCACTAGGCCATGACAATACTAGATGAGAACATGGAAGATGTAGATGAGACTGGCGATTCTCTATGGAGATCTATTTTTGAAGACAGAGAAAAAACTGAGCAAAAGGCATTCTTAAACCTGTCTAAGAAGAGACAAGATTCCAAAGGTAAAGGTATTTATGTTGATGATGGCATAGAAAAGAAGTTAAAGAACACTGGTATATCAGTTACTGAGGTAATTGATATCACTGAAAAAAAGGAAGACATAAGTGTTTCATAGGATGCACCGGATCTAGTAGAGATCCAACTGAAGAAGAAAATTGATAATGATGTACTCATTGAGGACATAAAAAATGGTGATCCTAGTGACAAGGAAGATGAGGATGTAAGTATTGCACCCCTAAACAATCAAGATGAAGAACAAGCCACTGAGTGTGCATTTACATCATTACTGAGTAAGCTCCCAATACTTGCAAAAGTAGTTGAAATCATTTCACAAGTAAAACTTGATGAATCAGACCCTGAGAAACACAAAGACACGACAAGGGTACAAGAAATTGAGAAACTTGCAGAGACAAACGTGCCTAACAAAAAAGAGGTACCTTCCACCGAGACAAAGGTAATAGATGAGACAAAGGCAACTAAGGTGATCCGATTTGACACCACACCTGAGGCTCCCACTCCATCAACCGAGATAATGGCTACCAAGGAGAAGAAGGAAGAGAGTGTGTTAATCGAGAAGGATACTTTGAAGACTGAAGATAGTCTCTTGTTGTTATTGAGAAGAAATCACCATTAGTATCAAAAAAGAAGAAGAAAAAGAAAGGAAAAGGGCCGGTCACTCTAGATGAAGTGATAATTATTCCTGAGTGTGACCCGAGGACCCTGAGCCTCGAAGAACTAAGAAAATATGGGGAACTATGTTCAAGGAAGGAAGCTCAAGAGAAGCTGAAGCAAGAAACCAAAAGAAAAAAAATTCTAGCAGATGTGAGGGATATCCTAAAATAGGTAGTATCTAAGGTGAATATTGATGAAGATAATCCCATCATAAATCAACTTTCTATATTAACAGATAAGATCAATTCCCTAGATACTGATGCAGACAAATAGATTGAAGAAAGGGCAGAGTCAAGGATACAAAATAAACTAGCAGAGAAAATCAGCCAAGAAGTGGAAATTAAGAAGGTTAAATTATCTAAGGTAATCATCAAGATAAAATCTATCATCCAGCTAATTTGTCAGTTCTTACTAAAGCTTTGTACTGTAGACACCTTCACTATCGAAGTCAGTGAAAAGATAAAAGGATTGGAAGTAGAAATCAAGGTTAGTACAACTGCAGCTATAACTGAGCCAAATGCTTTCACAAAGCACATTCACCAAGTTTAGGAACTCAAGCGGTTAATAGTAGATTTAAAGAAATAAGAAGAGCACATAACTAATCAGGTCATTGAGTTACAGATAGAACTCTTGCCATACCTAAAAAATTTTGAGGCACACATTGTCAAAGTAGAGCAACTTGTTGCAACACCAGAAATTTGTGTGTTGGATAACATCTTTGACATTCATGCACAGGTTAGTCTTGAGCACATTGCTCTCACCATCTTGAAAGAGGAATGGGAAAACCTCTTGGAGTTAGTGAAGAAAACCCACCAGCATATTTTTGACAAAATGTGAGTATATTGTTCCATTTCTTTTGTATTTGGCATTACTATCAAAAAGGGGGAAAGCAATGTATCTATCAAGATGCCAAATAAACATGTACATAGATGCTATGTATACTACATATTAACTGGGAGCATGAACCAAGGGGGAGTACTTAGAAATTTTTATAAGCACATATGTATATGGCGGAGCTATAAGTTATATATAGAAAATTTTGTCTATATACATTCAAGTTTTGATACTAATGCTAAAGGGGGAGATTGTTATCTCTATTGAGCATTCAAGGTTGTCATTAGAATCAAAGGTTATCAAAGATATTGGTCGGTCACTTACATTGAGAAAATCAGTAACTAGAAGCAAGACAGACTAGTTGGTAAAGCTTACACACTAAGCACTACACAGTTTACCAAGCAACAACATCACCGACACCGATAGACAATAAACACTAAGCATCACATCATACACTAAGTAGTTTATACAGTGTTTACCGAGGATCACAAGAAATGACATAGTAATCTAAAATGGCACATTCTTCTATGCAAATAGTTACAATAGATCAGAAAACATTTTACTAAGATCAAGGAATATTTATTGTTATGATATTCATTAAATGCAATGCATATCTTATGTAATAGTCTGATCTAGGTCATTTTTGTACACCGTAGATCTTAGGTTTATGACTAAGTTGTGTAACCTAATTTTGTTAAAGCAAAAAAAGCTAATCGCTATATAAATGTATGTTTACATCATTTGTGATGTGAACTGATGTGAGAACATATAGATGAATTAAGCAGAAACTTGAAGCACTTGCCTAACTTCAAGTTTATCAGTTAATAGAGTAGATTGCAGAGGATATCAGATTAAGTAGAATCAGTAAAGGCTACCGAGTGGTTCAGAGTAGAGATTCATCATAGTAAAGGTGATATTTTGTCATTACTTTATAGATCTGTATCAGACAATCAAGTTGTCATTAGAAAATAATTGCCTATTTCTTTCTAACAATTGTAATAGAGTTTTTGGATAAATATCTTAACATAGTAGACTTAACAGTCTTATGTAAATCTCTTAACCGAGTACACACTTCATTAGTGTTGTTAAAATCCTATAACTAGGTAGATCTAGCTGATCTAACATGTTACTCCTAACAGGGTAAGATCACCAAAAGCGATCAAAACTTGTAGCCCTAACAGGCAAACCTTTTCTATCTATAGTAGTGAAGAATTTTTGGGTGCCATCCCCACCACAGTTTTTACCTTTTAACAAGGTTTTCTGCATTACCGAAATACTTGTGTTATGTGATTTCTATTTTGATTTCATGTTGTTTACTTTCATAAGTCAAATGGATGATTGATACATGCAATTAGATACAAGTTATTTTGCAAGGTTATCACTATTTACAGTCATAGATCTGAAAGGTTTACAAGTAAATTTTTTGAAGGCACTGATTCACCCTTCCCCTCTCAGTACCTATCTTTCCTAATTCCAAAAATTATTATAAAAAAACTCTGTTCTAAGCAACCACAACTCTGATACCAATTGTGAGAATAACTGAGAGGGGGGTGAATCAGTTAATCATTGTCCCAAGTCAAGAAATTATCTGCACTTCTGAGCACCAGTAGTGAAGACCTAAAAGAAGAACTTAGTGAGTATGCTAAGGAATGGGAATAGATAATGGTAGAAGAAAGAAAGATGGATGAACTTGTTACACTGATTGCTAGAAGAGAAAGAGAGGCAAGGGAAAATTTAAAGGAAAGTTACCCTTGAAATGTTTTTCATATAATAAGGTAGATCATTTTGAATCTAGATGTCCTACAAGAGTCCCTAAGTACAAACCTAATTTTTCCAAGAATAAAATGGATAAAGAATGTTACTATGCTACTGAAGGCATTTCTAATGATGATGATTTAGATTTTGAAGAGATTGGATTTGTTTCTATTAAAGATGAACCAGTACATGAGAAAAAGGCTTTAGTATCTCATGTTGTTAAGAAAACTAAATGGATTATAGACAGTGGTTGTTGACATCATATGACTGGAGATAAAAAAAAGTTTGTTAAGTTAATGCTCGGTATGATGGTGGTGTTTTAAGATTGGGAGATAATCTTCTTAAACCTATCATAGGTGTAGGATCTATTACTTTGGATGGAAAGACTAACACTGATAATGTACTACTTGTTGATGGACTAAAACATAACATGCTAAGTGTTGGGCAATTGATGGATAAAGAGTTTCAATTAAGCTTTGCTAATGGAAAATGTTTTATCAGAAGTAACGAAGGAAAGCTAATTGCAACCAGCACTAAATATACAAGTAATGTGTTTGAATTAAATACATCTAGAGCCTCTTGCTTTGTTTCAAAGGTAGATGATAGTTGGTTGTGGCATATAAGATTTTGTCATGTTAATTTTGACAAAATTGTGAAGGCAAGTATGGCTAATGTAGTGAGAGATCTACCAAATATTGTGAAACCATCTAACAATTAATGTAGAGAATGTGTTATGGGAAAACATACTAGAAGAACTCACAAAAGAAAAGAATATAGATCAAAAGGAAAGTTGGATTTGGTACATACAGATCTATTTGGACCTACAAGAACAAAATCATACTATGGTGAAAGGAATTTTATACTCTTTGTTGATGACATTTCTAGAATGATGTGGGTCACTTATTTAAGAGAGAAATCAAAAGCATTTGATAAATTCAAGTTGTTCAAAGAAATAGTAGAGAATGAATCAGGTGAAAAGATAAAATGGTTGAGGTCATACAGAGGTGGAGAGTTCACTTTAGATTTATTCAATTCTTATTGTGAAGAGCACGGAATAAAGAGACAAACATCAGCTCCTAGGACTCCACAATAGAATGGGATAGCAGAGTGAAGGAACATGACTATACTTGATGCTGCTAGGACAATGTTGATTGAAGGAAATGTATCTCATGTACATTGGAGAGAGGTTGTTGGGATAGTAGTATACATGTTGAACATAATTCAAATAAGAGAAGGTACAAATAAAAATCCTTATGAATTATGGTTTGATCATTCTCCTACTGTAAAATATTTTAGAATATTTGGTAGTAAATGCTATATCAAAAGAGATAATGAGATAGGAAAGTTTCATGCTAGAAGTGATGAAGGAAGTTTTCTTGGTTACTCTATCAAGAGAAAGGCTTACAAATATTTCAATCTAAGATTGACAAAGGTGATTGAAAGTAACAATGTAAGGATAGATGAAAAGTTTTAGATACATGAAAGAATGTATGATAGTAATCATATTTTATAGATCAAAGGAGCTACTGTTGCTGAAGAAGAAACACTTGTTAAAGTAGAATGTGAAAAAGGAACTTGTGATGTTGACACAAATAGAACTGTTGAGGTTCCTAAAAATCCTAGTTATGTAAAGAATAACCATCCTAAAGAGAAAATTATTGGTGATTTCAATCAAGGACTGATGACTAGATCAAAGGCTAGAGAAGAAATTTGTTTAATTTCTCAAGTTGAACCAAAGACTATAGATGAAGCATGTAAAGATGAATCTTGGTTAAATGCTATTAAGGAGGAGTTAGAATAGATATAGAAGAATAACACTTGGGAATTGGTTCCTAGACCTAAAAACAAAAATGTAATAGGAACAAAATGGGTTTTCAAAAACAAAATAAATAAAGAAGGAACTGTGGTAAGAAATAAAGAAAGAATTGTATGTAAAGGATATTCACAACAAGAAGGCATAGACTTTGAGGAAACATTTTCTCATGTTTCTAGAATAGAGGCTGTGAGATTATTCTTGGCCTATGCTACACATAAAGACTTCAAGGTGTAGAAGATGGATGTGAAATTAGCATTCTTGAATGGAGATCTTGAAGAAGAGGTATACATAGAAACACTAGATGGATTTCTCCTATCCAAAGATAGAGATATGGTATGCAAGTTAAAGAAGGAACTATATAGACTAAAGAAAGCTCCAAGGGCTTGGTATGCAAGGTTAGATAAGTATCTACTTAGCTTTGGATTCAAAAAAGGTAATGTTGATAGTAATTTATAGTTAAGAACTAGAAAAGATGGAGTTGTGATAATTGAAGTGTTTGCTGATGATATTATATGTGGTGGAAAAGATGATCTATACAAGAAATTTTGAAAAGAAATGGAAAATGAATTTGAGATGTCCACGATAGGAGAAATGAAATTATTTCTTGGACTGCAAATAACTTAGAATGAGAATGGTATCTTTATTTCTCAGACTAAGTATCTCAAAGAAGTGTTAAATAAATTTGGAATGGAAGACTGTAAACTGGTAGGAACACCCATGGTAATTGGTAATAAGATATCATGTGATGATGAGTCTCAGTATGTATTTCAAATGAAGTACAAATCAATGGCTGGAGGATTAAAATATCTAACTCATACCTGACCGGATATTGCTAATGATGTAGGAATTATTTCTAGATATCAAGGAGAACCAAAGGAGACACACCTAGCTGCTGTGAAAAGGATATTCAATAATCTGAAAGGGACAATTGAATGCGGCCTATGGTATGATAAGAATGATAGTTTTGAACTTCATGCTTAGATTGATGCTGATTAGGCAGGAAACATTGATGATAGAAAAAGTACTAGTGGTGGTGCATTTTTTCTAGGGAAAAATTTTATTTCATGGCTAAGTAAGAAGCAAGATTGTATAGCACAATCGACTGCGAAATCAAAGTATGTTTCTACTACTATTAATTGCACTCAAATTATTTGGATGAAGAAAATACTGAAGGACATTAGAATAACTTTTGATGAGCCTATGGTTATCCATTGTGATAACACCAGTATGATGAACTTGTCAACGAATCTAGTGATGCACTCTAAAATGAAACATATTTCTATCAAGTATCACTTCTTGAGAGACAAGGTAGCACAAAAAGAGATAAAGTTGGAATATGTTAGCAATAACGAACAAATTGTTAACATCTTCATAAAGCCACTGCCAAATGATACCTTTGAATATATCAAAGGTATGTTGGGGGTTTAGGCCCCTCCTGGTTAGAATTAAATGATGCAAAGATGCATTAGTCTAAAGGTGTTTCAGAGCCATACCATATTTTGGAATGGATGCAAGGATCTATTCCTCAAGGGGAGTAGTTGAGGAAGGAAGGTGCTAGAAATTAGTTTCTAACTCATGGAACCCTTTTCCATTACTGTCAAAGGGGGAAGTGTTTCTATGAGAAAATCGCTACTATTTGGGGAGATTGTATGTTGCAGAACTTTGGATTGATATGACTTTGGGATGTTGGATTTTCCCATATGTTGACATCAATGCCATAGGGGGAGATTGTTAGATATTTATAATGCATGGAGAGGTGATTGAGACATTTTATATGTTTAATCACTATGTTACTAAATGCGTACTCATACTGTTGTCATTTGTGTTTTGTCACCGATGTCAACATATGTTTATGAGAGAAGAACAGGTTGGTTATCACAGTGTACAAACACTGTATGGATGCTTCAGATACTACAAAGTCAGATGAGAGTTCAGGTGGATGTTATCATATTATATCTGAGATCACATCATTAGATGTTTCATATTGAGATATTTATAGATGATTTAATGGAGACTAGTCACTGGACTATGATAGTGAGAATTGACAGAGGTAGTCTCTGGGTTTCTAGTATATCTTTTAGATGGCTTGGGTTCAAGGTATGCGAGCTTGAGGGATGATAGAAAAGGTACTAAATGATGTTCATTGGTTAGAACAAGGTATGAAATGATCAGTGACATCATCTATGGTGTGTATTTTGGTGATGGTTTATTTAGAAGTTGACTCAGGAGATGAAGTGTGTGTTTTTTTTGGTAAGCATAAATTAATGATGTCAGTCCTTGAATGATGTAATGTAATCATTGTATACTTTCTTTGGATACTATGTGTATCTTAGTAAGGGTTTATGTAATTAGGAAAGCCTTATGGGATGACCTAATCATGGTAAATTGTAATGGGGTATATATGTAAGGTCTTTTCTTTGGAAAAGGTATGGATGAGAAGAAGATGATATAGAGAAGTTGTAAAAGCTGTGAGCTCATGTGTGCTTTATGTAGAGTAGAGGTTTATTGGTGGATTTCATTGGAATTGATCAAGCAAAGATAATTTCTGCTGAAATAGTTTTGAAGATTGTGTATTTCTTCATATACACCTATGTTGTGAACACTAAGTTCTGAAGGTGGACTTAACCTTCTTTAGGTAGTGAGCCTTGGGAAGTGAACCATCCCTTTTTGTCTTGACTCCTAATAGGGTCTATCCTATAACAAGGACTATGTATTATAATTTTTTAATAAGATCCTAACAGGTTTAAATCTTCTAGCAGGGATACTATACTCTTAGTACATCATTTGTGGGTGCTAATTCTCACTGGGGTTTTTACCTTTAACAGGGTTTCCCTGACACAAAAATATTATGTTATTGTGTTGGCATTCATTGTGTTCATTGGATCTAATATTTCTAGAACTGATTCACCCCCCTCTCACTTGTAATTATGGACTATTATTCCTAACATGTACATCATTCATCATTAAAACCTTAGGAGGGATAGACGATAGGGAACTTGTGAGATCTCCCATAATTACACTCTCAGGAATGGCTTGGAATTTCTATGGCTTACACGCATCATTCCTCACATGTTGTACCTTCAACACTTCCTTCCCTTTCTTCTTAGCTACAATAGATGATGAATATACCATTTCTTCAAAATTCTAGGGTTCAACCAGAAAGTAAGTAACTCGGTAATACCTTTCTCAAATAGTTCTTAGATGTTGGTCGATGGCATGCTGTTAAGATCTCTGAAAATCACACTTAGCACAAATAGCTCTGGATAATCACTCTTGAATCACTCTGTAAGTTCTCAAATCACTGGTGAAATGAGAAAAAATAGTAACCTCCCTCTTTATAGACTTCAAATGGTCAGATTAGGGCTCTATTAATGATCTATACACTTTCTAGGTAAGATACACCTATCTCAGTAATCTCATGTCAACTCAGTTAATATAAGCTTGGTAAATACTAGCCTTTAGTTTTGGGTCATTACATATCACATCTCGACTACCACAAGAGCTCGACATACACTAGTAACTCAATCATTATGAACTTAAAATATTGTTGCTCGACATTAAATATACAATGTAGCTTCTTTTAAAAATATTTCATAATGCATCTTAATCTATGTAGATATGGACTTTAACTTATCAAATGTTAGGAATTGATATAAAATAAAGCATTATAAGATTCAATTCCACACATACCTTTTTTTCTTAGTTCAAAGTAGTGTGATCACTTGATCCATTGGATTGTGTGACCTTAGGTTCACTGGCTCCACTACTTCTTGCTTCCCCTTTCTTCTTCCAAGTTTTATTCATCTAATTTCTCATATGATTAATAGTTTCTTCATTCTTAATTTTTTAATTACTTGGTATATGTTCTCTGCAATCTATCTTTAATTGACCAATCTTATTGCATTTGTAACAAACTAGACTTCCACTCATCCAAATCTTGGATTTACCTCTAAAATGTGTCTTCAAGTAGTTTTCTCCAATATGACCATATTTTCCATAATAATGAAAACTATACCATGTATTGTAGTCCCAATTGTATGTGTTACCTTTCCTAGGTACTTTGGTCTACTGATTGGATGTCAACTTAGCTTTTGATCTACACTCATGTGCTCTATATCCATATTTCTTATAGTTGAAAAAATGTCCTTGAAATGTAGGTGAGGTAGGTAGATTACTGACCTTTGTCCTACATTCATGTGCCTAATTTCTATATTTCTTACAGTTAAAACAATATCCATTAAACTTTTGCTTAGGATTAGACTCACCACATTTTCTTTTGTAGATGTTAGTCGTGTGTCCTAACATTCCAAAATGATGGCATGTGGGTTTTTTGTTCTTTGGCTTTGCATTCCTCTATTCTCCACTCTTTGATGATTCTCCTTCCTTAGTGGATGATAGGTTCTCATCATGTCCAAGTCCAGATGTATCACTGGATCTTCTAGGTAACCTTAACAGTTTTTCAAAGTACCTCACAAATTCATTAGGCTTGTTCATCCTTTCATTGAGTTATGTTTTAGATCTTAGTTCATTCTTCATTTGATTGTTTTCTGATCTCAGATTTGTGATTTCCACATATTTCTTTCCCAACTCTTTATTAGAAAGTAATAGATGATTTACCATATCCAATTGAGTTTTTGTCAACATTTTCATGTCACATATCATTTCATCAAGTCTTATAGATATATTCCTTTTATCTTCTTCATCCATTTCCTTATCTTCTTCAACTTTCTTTTTCTATTCAACAACTTCAAAAAGTCTTACTGATTGTATTTCCTATTCTCTCTTCAGATTTATGATGTCCTCACTCAGTATGTTGTTTTTCTCTAGTAGATATTTTATAGCTTTGTCACTTTCAGTAGAGTTACCACTATCAAATAGTCCTTTAGTATCCTCCTCTTGGTATTGAGTTTCATTATATTGTATTGCTAATTCTCTTTTTCTACTTAAGGATTTCTTCAGTTCACCTCTGGCTACTTCAAGCCATTATAGTGCAAGCTGAATGTCAATCTTATGATTCTCTATGATCTTTACCAACTTATAAACCTCCATCTCAAGATCTTTGATTGAAAAGCAATTAGACTTGTTTAAGAGACTTATCTCTGATACCAATTGTTGGAAATCTATTATGGGAAAGTGATATACTGAGAGGGGGGATGAAGCAAATATCAACCAACAATTCTATTTTGACATAAACTTGGTTGCATAACATAAACATCAAATTGAATATTGAAATAGGTCTAATATCTTAATCATCATCCATGTAAATGAAACATAAAACAATGATTTTTGTTACCCAAAAACCCTTGAAAGGTAAAAATGGGGTGAGGATGACACCCACAAATCTTCACTACTGTAGTATTAAAGTTTTCCTATTAGGGCTACAAAGTTTGATCACTAAATAATGATTTGCCATGTGAGGGGTCTGCCCTGCTAAGAGCTTTAAGACTTATACAGTCTACCTTGCAAAAGGATTTAAACTTACAACAAAGTAAGCACTCAGTAAAGAGATTTACCTAGGTTTGTTAAAACCACTTTGTTAAGGGATTCTCCCTAATTCACCTATTATAATTATTCAATACCTGATCCTTCAATTTTGACTGTGATGTTGATAATAGACCTTCTCCTTCCAATATAGATTTGATCTCCTCTATCAAATATATCTTTGTTTTGTCCTTCACTTCTCTGCTTGATCATTGATCTCCACTTCTAATAATCAAAATACTTCTCTATTCTGCATGTATGAAATCTCCTTGATACTCTTCTGCTCATACTCTACTTGTTACATTTTAGGGTCTGGATCTCATCTTATATAAATAATTGATCAAATACATGAATCAAGATCAATGATATAGATTGTCTACTTATGCCACTTGAGCATTCCCTAATTCTAATTGGTTACATGGATTACATAGAAATTAATGATTACAATTCTAAAGCATAATCACCTCCATAATTTCCTCAACAAAGAATAAATATAATGTAGATGTCATCCAAAATGATTTACCTAAGTTTTTGTGCCATTACAAACACATATATCAAATCTGTGTTACTCAACATTTGAAATCTCTAGCACATGACATTCACTGTTCTTCATACCGTGGTGCTCGATACTAAAATATCTACATAACTTAGCATAAGCTTTCTTAGCTATTACTAAAGTACTCGGTGACCTTCTGACTTTCTTAGTAGTGACTACTACTTGGTAAATGTACAATATACAAGTCTATACTTAACTCAGCCTATACATGATGACTTGGTCGCAGTGATGACCAACCAACATTGCCTAGAGAATGACTAAGTGTAAAACACTAATAGACAACCAAACTTAGGGATCGACAAACCCTACCCTTTTCTATTTTCTCATTACCTTTTTTAACTTACCTTTTCTACTTGTGTCCTAAGTTACCATTGGTGTGGCCATGTTTTTCTCAAGTTTCATAAGGTTGGCTGATAAGTATGAGAAATCCGGAGATTGGGTGACAAAGTAAAGACTTGATAGTTGATTTTATCTACCAATCTCATGAATATTGGCAGTTAGTCCTCTTTATTTAGTGACCTAGCAAAAAGGATTTCTCTAGATCTCATGAAGTTCAATGGTGAAGTCTAAGTATTCAATGAATTGGAAAGGTAGTTATCTCCAAGTCTCATGAAGTAGAAGCTAAGTCTTGTAACATATGTAGATCAAGAAACAAGGTAAAGACTTCAAAGTTGTGGCTATCTCTAAATCTCACAATGTTTGTTGTTAAGTGTCTAGCAGCTGGAGATTTTGTGAAAGGTTAAAAAATAGACCAATGTGGTTATCTCCAAATCTCATGAAGTCATAGTTAAGTCATATAAGATTTGGAGATTAAGTGACAACTATAGATGATGGTGAAGATCAAAGGCTATCACTTAATCTCAAGAACTTTTCTGAGTTAAGTGAAACATCTAGCGACCATGAGAAGGCCTTTTATGTCTAAATCTTATGATGGAACCATGGTCTAAGTATTCATAGATTATGATATATGTGTTAGTAACTCAAGCTTGAGATGAAACCATAGTCAATCCAAATATTCAGAGATTCTAAAAAAGCCAATTGTCATGTGATCTCCTAAAGATGAAAAGTGTTAAGCAACTTGGCAATGAGGAAAAGAGTAAACAAAAAATTCTTGTCACCATCTCATAGGTAAGAAGGAAGTTAAAGAGAAAGAAAAAGTAAATGAAGATCAAAGATAATCTGATGGTAGTCATGTTTCTATTATCAAAAGGTGCTTGCATCATATTTATCGAGGGATTATGATGACCATTCGATCTTCTGCGGGTGAAGGTAAATGAAACAATGGGTCCTCATTTCTAGATAGATCTAATATGCTCACTTTATATTGGTTTCTAAGGGTGATGATATTGAAAAAAACATTCAAACCTCTTGTTGACCATTCTGCTAATTTATATGGGTCGTGCGATGTGCTGAGAAAACTAAGGATCGATAGTCATATTTTATATTTTTTTGTTTAACCATTGTGGATGAAATGTTTGAATTTTTGATAGGGTTTCCTATAGGTTGTTGGTCCTGAAGTAACTAAAAATTTAATGTTCCTATAGATTTGATCCTTTTCTTGATCTGATCATATCTAATTTTTTTAAAGGGGTTTACTATAAAAAAAGGACTAGTTATTAAATGCAAAAGTGATCGATCTACTTGATCTGATCCTGTTCACCACCCAAAATGATTTTGAAGGGAAACTTGTCTAATGAAGGTTTTCATTCCATGAAAGAGTTGGTAATCATTCTGGCCATTTCTTTATGCAGTCGAATGCACATAAGGTTTTCATGATGATTTTTCTTATTCTTGTGGTGTTCTGGTTAGGGTTTTGGCATAAATAGAGGATCAGATTTCATCTTTTGCTTCCTAATTTTATATTTTTCCCCTCTATTGAGGTTCTAGGATCTTTTCAAATGTAATGGCACTATCTCATTGTATGTGTTTTCCAAATGCATCAATCTCATGAATATATATATGGTAAAGACAAGAAGAGACATGTCCCTTCATGGGACATGTCTATTCATTAGTCTAATTTATTAATTAACTAAATAATTATTATAAGATTAACTTTATATATATATATATATATATATATATATATATATATATATATATATATATATATATATATATATATATATATATATATATATATATATATATATATATATATATATATATATATATATATCTGTGTGTGTGTGTGTGTGTGTGTGTGTGTGTGTGTGTGTGTGTGTAGTAAATTGTTTCTCATAATAATTAATAATCTCATTTATTTATCTTACCGATGCTACAAACATCAACACTCCCTCTTAGCTAGGGAAGATAAAATCCATCCAAAACTTATAGCATAAAGTATGTGATGGAAGTAATCAAAGCATCATCTTTATGATGTAATCAATAGAAACATAGTCCCAAGGTGCGGATTTCCTCCATCGACGATTCTATCTATACATAGTCATTATATTGGCCTGCAAAATATCAAGTGCTTAGAGTAATGGCCTATCAACATCAATTCATATGATTTTCACCAAGTACTCAAAAAATTTCCATAGATAATGTGCACTATCTATAACCTATTGTGATATGTTTCAGCCATCACATGATGTTTATCACAATATAATATCATGGCTAGTTTAAGGAACTCAATCCTCCATGCAAAATATATCACTTGACTCATGGATATGGTCTGAAGTTAATAATGCAAGTCAATTACAATATAATTGTGAATATTGATTTGTATCTTCATTTGATCTATGAAGGATCGACATATAAGAATATATTGAGATAGATAGATAATGAAATGAGAAATAATATATTTTTTATTTGATTCTTTATTTGATCGAAAGTTATTTATTTCAACACTCCCTCTAAGCTAGGGAAGATAAGGTGAAATGAAGATAATATCAATATTTTTCATATGAGAGATAACATTTATAATGTAGCACATTTCTCATGGTGAGATTGTTATCACATGTATATATATACCACCTAACTTGTGAATATATAACTTGGTATAACATATCACTTAATATGTGGTATGAAGTATCACCTAACATGTGATACTGAGTTTTACATATTACTTAGCATGTAATATGAGGAATCACCTAACATGTGATACCTAATTTTACATATCACCTAGCATGTTATATGAGAAATCACCTTAACTTGTGATAGCGAATTTTACATATCACCTAACATGTGATATGAGGAATCACCTAACACATGATACCTAGTTTTACATATCACCAAACATGTGATATGAGGAATAAACTTACATGTGATGCCCAGTTTTATATATCACCTTACATGTGATATGAGGAATCACCTAACGTGTGATACCTTGTTTTACATATCATGATGAAGGGTGCTCCCCTTAATACCACAAACACATAACAGACATAGAGAAACAACAACAATAATATGCAAGAACAGAAAATTGGCTTCTTATTATCTCCACAAATGTGGAATTACAAATTTTCAGAATTACAACATGCAAAGCCACATGGGCATTCCCTTACAATATTCTGTAGGACAAAGCCTCGAACTATTACCTAGATCTACTACCCAGAACTATTCTGAACTGCCTAAGACAATAATACAGCCTTCCTTATATAGGCAATTTTCCACCGCCTGGGAAGGCTCCAGAAATTTAGCCCATAGGGCCGACCAAACTTAGAATTATTTTATTTTTCAATTTATTACATCAAAGTCGGCTCAAAATAAATTTTGAAACCCGAACAGAAATTTTGAAGAAAAATCATTTTCTGCCATTTCAGGTGACCCAACTTCCGAAGACCATAAGTCATCACCAGTTGACCCGATTGACTATTGTAACCCCATTTCGGAAAGGGCGCGAGGAGCTCTACAAAGCTTGAATTAAGCAAGCTTCATTCAGCCCAAAATTTGACCTCATCCGGGGCCTCTAAAGCCTTCAAAACTGAGTTCAAAGTTTCTGCACCCTGTTTCCAAAACCAAAAATTTTCAATATCTTCAAAACCAGACTTGATCTAGCCATGAAACTTTACTGGTAGGCTGATATGATAGAGATGAACCTCCACATGTGAAATCAGAACATTTCGAGATCGTATGACCAACTTACTAAAAATAGAAAGTTTCTAGAAATAGCAACTCTGCATAAGATAGCCCTTATTGAAAAGCAAAAACCAATATTTTTGGGTGATGCAAGATTGCTCTTACACCCAGGATGCTCCTGCATCAGACACCCAGGGTAATTTGAGAAGTGACCCTATCACGACTCAGGTGTGCAGAGGAAAACCAAGACGGTTAACCTCCACCCTTGTTAGCCATGATGAATCTTCAATAGGTCATCCTTTCCACTTGACCAGATATTCTTCATATGTCCTGTTCCTTGTGCTTCTGCCAACACGACTGTCCAGTATATCTTCGATCTCCTTAGTGTCTGAACTAGTTGCTGGAATACTCCACTGTGCTGCTGTGATCTCATCTTCAACACCTCCTTCATGATACTTTGTCAAATCTGAAATGTTAAACACTAGTGAAATATTTAGCTCAGTAGGCAATTCTACCTCATATGCGTTTCCTGAATCATGTTTCTTTAGTATCTTACATGGTCCAAACTTCTTCATTTTCAGCTTGTTATATGTACCAACTGGAAACCGCTCCTTCCGCAAATGAACCATGACTTCATCACCAACTTGAAATTCCTTATACCTCCTTTTCTCATCTGCCTTAGCCTTATACTGTGCATTCATCTTGGTAATATGCTTCCTCACCTCCCCATGGATGTTCTTCAAGTGTTCTGCAAAATCCTCAGCTTCAGCACTACTTATTTCTCCTTTATCTATCTTCCTCAATTCAGATGCATTTCTTGGACTACTTCCATATACAATCTGGAATGGTGATTTACCAGTGCTTCTGTTGACAGAATTATTGTATGCAAATTCCGCCTGTGGTAAAATCAAATCCCATCCTGTTGGCTTATCTCCAACCAAACATCTCAGCAAATTTCCCAAACTCCTATTCACCACCTCTGTCTGTCCATCAGTCTGTGGATGATGTGATGAACTGAACTTCAAATCTATCTTCAACTTCTTCCACAATGTACGCCAGAAATACCCAACAAACTTAGTGTCCCGATCTGAAACTATGGTCTTTGGCAAACCATGAAGTCTCACTACTTCTCTGAAAAACAATTCTGCTACATGAACAACATCATTAGTCTTCTTGCAGGGAATGAAATGTGCCATCTTTGAAAATCTGTCAACCACCACAAAAATTGAATCATGTCCCCGCTGAGTCCTCGGTAAACCAAGAACAAAGTCCATGCTGATATCCTCCCAAGGCTTCTCTGGTATAGGTAATGGCTGATACAATCCTGTATTCTGCTTCACTCCTTTTGCCATCTGACATACTCTGCAACTCTGTACAAACTTCTTCACATCTTGCTGCAATTGTGGCCAATAATAATTCTCACCAACCAAAGCAAGGGTTTTATCACGACCAAAATGTCCAGCCAATCCTCCACTATGCTTCTCCTTGATGAGATTCTCCCTCATAGAACTTCGTGGAATGCACAACTGACTCCCTCTGAATAGCATATCATCCTGGATGATAAAATCCAACCATTTCATCCTGTCTAGAGTAACAGGTTCTGTACAAGCTTTCCAAGCTTCACCAAAATCAGGATCCTCTTGATACAAATTCTTGAGTTCCTTGAACCCAACCACTTCAATCTGCATCTCTATCAGCAATAGTTGCCTTCTGCTAAGAGCATCTGCAACCCTGTTAGACTTTCCACTCCTATGTTTCAAAACAAATGTATAACTCTGCAAAAACTCAACCCATTTCAAATGCCTCTGATTCAACTTTCCTTGACTATTCAAATATTGCAAAGCTTGATGATCAGTATACAAAACAAACTCCTTAGGAAGTAGATAATGTCTCCACTTCTTTAATGCCTGAACTATAGCATAAAATTCTTGATCATAAACAGAATATTTCCTCTTGGCATCATTTAACTTCTCACTGAAATAAGCAACAAGTTTACCTTCTTGGCTCATAACAGCTCCTATTGCAGTACCACTAGCATCACAATCTACTTGAAACACCTTATTAAAATTTGGAAGTGCTAAAATAGGTTGTTCTGTAACTTTTTGTTTCAACAATTGAAAACTCTTTTCTGCCCCATTAGTCCACTTAAACTCTTTTCTATCCCCTCTCATTGTTTCAGTCAAGGGTCCACAAATACTGCTAAAATTTCTGATAAACTTTCTGTAAAAGCTAGCTAGACCATGAAAAGATCTTACCTCAGTAGCATTCCTTGGAGTAGGCCATTCAAGGATAGCTTGTACCTTCTCTGGGTCCATTTTTAGACCTTCTGCTGAGACTACAAATCCCAAATACACCAACTCTTTCTTCACAAAACTGCACTTCTTCAAATTAATCAACAATTTCTCTTCTCTCAACTTCTCAAATACCATACGAATATGCATCATATGCTCATCCAATGTCTTACTAAAGATCAAAATATCATCTAGGTAAACAATGACAAACTTACTCAGAAATTCTTTCAGAACCTCGTTCATGAGCCGCATGAAAGTGCTCGGTGCATTGGTTAGCCCAAAAGGCATGACTAACCACTCATACAATCCTTCCTTTGTCTTGAAGGCAGTCTTCCATTCATCTCCTTCTCTGATCCGAATCTGATGATATCCACTTTTTAGATCTATCTTTGAGAAATACACAGCTCCACTCAAACAGTCCATAATATCATCCATTCATGGCAATGGAAACCTATACTTGATTGTGATCTTGTTTATTGCCCTAGAATCTGTACACATCCTCCATTCTCCATTCTTCTTTGGTGCTAATACTACTGGTACAGCACAGGGACTCAGACTCTCACGGATCAATCCTTTCTGTAACAGTTCATGTACTTGTTTGTTCAACTCCTCACTTTCTACAGGTGTCATTCTGTGTGCTGCCTTATTTGGCAAACTCGCTCCTGGGATCAAGTCCATCTGATGATTGATCTTCCTGACTGGTGGTAATCCATCAGGCATGTTATCGGATACAATATCCTGAAACTCATTCAACAAATCTGCAACTTCTACAGGAACATCTTCTACTTCCTCTTTACCAACTTTTAGAATTAAAGCAAAACATACATGCTCATGCCTCATACCATCTAGGAAATTTCTTCCATCAACAAAAGTTATCCTTGCTTTACCACATACCTTTTCTTCAGTCTCCTTCAATGGTTTTAGCTTATGTCGCACTCCATCCTTTGTCAGGGAATAGGTATTCGCACGACCATCATGTACAGCACATCTATCAAACTGCCATGGTCTACCCAACAACATATGACATGCATCCATAGATATGACATCACACAGTACCTCATCTTGGTATCCACCAATCTTGAACTTCACCAGGCATTGTTCATTGACCATGACCTTGTGGTCATCCTGTACCCAGGCAATCTGATATGGATGTGGGTGTTTCTGTCTCTTGAGCTTCAACTTTGTCACCATCTCTTCTGACACCAAATTGTCAGTGCTTCCACTATCGATGATCACATCACAACATTTACCTTCGCACTTGCGCCTGGTGTGAAATAGGCTCCTTCTTTTCTCAGGCTCATTCTCACCACTCAACAGGACTCTTCTGTTAATCAGCGTTTCTCCTCTTTCAGCATTTTCAGAATTTGATGATCTGGCATCTTCATCTACATGTGCAACTCTGGCCTGGCCTTCATTTCTCCTGTCTATTCTACCTTGGTGCTGAGGACATTCAAATGCCCTATGACCTTCTTCTCCACAGTGAAAACATGTTCCATGGAAGCCACCTCTTCCAGATCCTTGTCCTCTTCCCCTTCCTCTTTGATCTCTATTATTCTGATCCTGGAAGCGATTGAAATTATTTCCTCTCTGATTCAAACTGCT
This sequence comes from Chamaecyparis obtusa, assembly GCA_027943335.1. Lineage (NCBI taxonomy): Eukaryota > Viridiplantae > Streptophyta > Pinopsida > Cupressales > Cupressaceae > Chamaecyparis > Chamaecyparis obtusa. Next base: position 87,755 of record BSBK01003402.1, read on the forward strand.
ACTGGCCTCATCCTTCTTTTTCAGATCTTCATTTTGGCCACCATATGACCGTCCACCAGATCGTCCACCACGACCTCTTCTGTTTTGTCTGCTCTCAAACTTCTTGTTCAGCTTTTCCTCTACTTTTAGGGCAAACTGGTATGCCTCTTCAATACTGTTCATTCAAACCAGATTCAGCTCCTCCTGAATGCTTGGCCTTAACCCATTAAGGTATCGGGCAACTTTCTCCTTATCAGCTTCTGCATGGCCTGTTCTGATGAGAAGTCGATAGAACTCCTCTGTATACTCCTGAACAGATCTTCCTGCTTGCTTCAAACTCTGCATTTTCTTCAGTAGGTCAAGCTCATAATCAACAGGAATGAACTGTCGCTTCAATTTATCCACCATCCGATCCCATCTCGTGATTTTCTCCTTTCCCCTTCTATTTCGCTCCAACTGAATCTCTTGCCACCATATCTTCGCATGACCTTTTAGTCTGGCCTTCACAAATTTGACCCTATCAGGATCCTCGACATCTTCATACTCAAAATATTCTTCACATTCATTGATCCATTCGATCAATTCCTCTGGGTTAAGATTTCCAGAAAATGTAGGAACCTCAATCTTAGGTCTTTTCCCAATCTTGGAAATCGCCCGAAAAAGTCTTTCTTCCTCCTGGTTCACAATTTCAACTTCTCCTTCTTGATATTCTTCTTCAGCTTCATCCTCACTTTCGTCTCTGACATTAAGATTCATTCCTCTACGAATCTCTTCTTGCAATGCTCGCACTTGTCTCTGCAGCTCTCTAACCTCAGGTGTCACAACACCAGCTCTTCCGCCATGCTCTCTTTGTGGAGGCATTTTCGTGATACGCGCTGAAACCCTAACCACGGTCCTGGTGCAAACTGCCTCAGAGTCGGTGATCTGTTTACACACTCAGGAAAACCTGCTCTGATACCACTTGATGAAGGGTGCTCCCCTTAATACCACAAACACATAACAGACATAGAGAAACAACAACAATAATATGCAAGAACAGAAAATTGGCTTCTTATTATCTCCACAAATGTGGAATTACAAATTTTCAGAATTACAACATGCAAAGCCACATGGGCATTCCCTTACAATATTCTGTAGGACAAAGCCTCGAACTATTACCCAGATCTACTACCCAGAACTATTCTGAACTGCCTAAGACAATAATACAGCCTTCCTTATATAGGCAATTTTCCACCGCCTGGGAAGGTTCCAGAAATTTAGCCCATAGGGCCGACCAAACTTAAAATTATTTTATTTTTCAATTTATTACATCAAAGTTGGCTCAAAATAAATTTTGAAACCGGAACAAAATTTTTGAAGAAAAATCATTTTCTGCCATTTCAGGTGACCCAACTTCCGAAGACCATAAGTCATCACCAGTTGACCTGATTGACTATTGTAACCCCATTTCGGAAAGGGCGCGAGGAGCTCTACAACACCTAAAATAAGCAAGCTTCATTCAGCCTAAAATTCGACCTCATCCGGGGCCTCTAAAGCCTTCAAAACTGAGTTCAAAGTTTCTGCACCCTGTTTCCAAAATTGAAAATTTTCAATATCTTCAAAACCAGACTTGATCTAGCCATGAAACTTTACTGGCAGGCTGATATGACAGAGATGAACCTCCACATGTGAAATCAAAACATTCTGAGATCATATGACCAACTTACTAAAAATAGAAAGTTTCTAGAAATAGCAGCTCTGCACAAGATAGCCCTTATTGAAAAGCAAAAACCAATATTTTTGGGTGATGCAAGATTGCTCTTACACCCAGGATGCTCCTGCATCATATCACCATACATGTGATATGAGGAATCACCTTACACGTGATACCTAGTTTTAAATATTGTTAGCAAATTGACTATACTGGTGTATATGACTTAATATAGTGTTTTCATAATGGAAACAAAGTCATATGATGTTTTCAAGTTAGAGCTTGTGATAAGAAGATCAAAAATTGGCTAAGTGTTGAAGACTGGACAATATACAGAGTACTTGAAGGTCAGAGAGTCAACACACATGCATATGACAAAATTATGGTATGCACCCTAGAAGGTAAGTTGGTAAGACCATATTCATGCTACATCTAAGATTGCATGATTAGAAGATTTAGTATAAGGAAGATATAGAGAGTTCAAGTTGCATAGACATTGAATGCCAGAGAAGAACAGTGCAAGCATCCGACTGTTGGTATTTTGGTTAGCGGTTATAATATAATGTTGTAAAGGGTATGCACCTATTGTAATTAGGTTTTAGACATATAATTATGTTTTTTTGTAAACATGCTTGAGCCAATTCAATTGGAAGAGTTGTATGTAATGGGTTAAAGTGTCGCCCTAGTTAATTATTTTGTATGCACATATAAATATTAGATGCATCGTTGTAATCAAGCATGAGAGAGGATAGATAGTTGAAACAAGAAGAGAAAAAGTGTGTGAAGAGTTGACAAGATTTATTAGAGATTTTTAATAGGTCAAAGTATCAGCGCTTCAAAGGAATTGATCAGACAAGCAGTGTTACAGTGTCAATTAATCCAGTAGATATAGTGTGTATCTGACATGAGAGTGTTGTATCCTTCACCATTTGAGAAATGATCTCTAGGATAGTGTGTCCACACCCTAATAGGGTTATTGTAAAAGAATCCTAACAGGGTCTGACCCTTGACAAGGTCACTATACTAAATACATTTTAAAGCAACTCCTAATAGGGTTAAGGATCTTCTAACAAGGATCATAAAACACTAGTACAAAATATTAGTGGGTGTCAATTCCCACTGGGGCTTTTTACCTATTTGGGTTTCCCTGCAACCATATTTTTTTTATGTGTTGTGTTGTTCTATTGATGTTTAATTCAGTATTTAAGTATTCAAGTTAAGATTAAAGAGAAAAGAAAAAGACTAAATTAAGTGAACATTGATTCACCCCCCTTCTCTGTGTTCCCATTCCTAACAATTGGTATTAGAGCTCTGGTCCTTAGAAAATAAGTTTAACGACTTGAGGAAATCATGGACAAGACATAAATGAAACATCTGAAAAGAAATCTTGAAGCTTATGTTGAAGACTTGGACAAATCTTAAAAAGAAATTGAAGAACTGAAAGAAAAAGTCAATGATGCTCAAGCAATTATCAAAAGACTAAGAAAAGATTTAAAAGAATATTCTACCAGTGAATTAGGGATAATGGTCAAAAAGCTAAATGAAGAGAACACATCTCTGAAAGATCAGATTGAAGAATTAGATGAAAAGCTAACTAACAATGAGGAATTCTATGATGAACATATCAAAGTGAACATTCAACTGAATGAAGAATTAAGGGAAGAAAACATGGAAATCTTGGAGTTAAGAAACAACAAGGAAATCTTGGAATCTGAATTAAAAGAGGCAAAGAATCACATTGATAAATTGCACACCAGTTCTTATTTGATTGAATCTCAATTATATGCAAGAATACTTAAAGGAGATACTAGCTACATTGGATACAATGAAGCACAAAAATAGATTGACAACATGTAAGCAAGGATGAAAGCACCAAAAGACTCTACTAATACTAAGAAGACTACAGATCAAACTAAAGATAATATTGAACCACCTAAGGATGAGTGCAAGCTAGCAGATCAAACTTGTTATGCATGTACAAAGCATGGACACATAGCAAGGAATTGTACAGAGGTAAGACCTTTGAATGGTTACTATTATTAATGCAATAAATTTGGTCATAGAGATATGAATTTTAAGACAAAGAACAAGACTCAACATAATTAGAGAAATTAGAATCAACCAAATATAAGAAGTTCTCAGAATATTACATGTCAGATATGTAACTATAATGGTCACTCAGCTAAACAATGTAAAATGGTAACCATGTCAATGCACCAAGGAATATAAGGCCTCTAGTTATTTTTCACTCTTTTAACAAGGCTGGACACATCTGAAAGTTTTTTAGATCAAGGACGCAAAGTTAGGAAATCCATAAAAAGCTAGAAGAATCAATACTTGATACAAAAGGAGAAGTCAAGTTTGTGAAAGCTTTAGAAGATGCGAGAAGGATTTGGTCAGAGGCAAAGAAGGATAAGGTTGATGAGCATGTATTGGATGCATCCACAATGGATGCACCCTCTACATCTAGATGAATGGCCCTTAGGGTCATCAGGGAGCTAATTTAGCTCTAAACCCCTGCACGGTCAGTATACTCACCCTAAGAGTATACCCCTTTGGACTTAACCTTTTGGAGACTAGTAGAACCATTGTGCAAGAGTGCACTAGCTGATTGATTACATAATGAAATTTGGAAATTATCTATGACAACCCAGTTTACGTGGCAAGCATTAATGGTAGAATTTTTACTTTAAAGTACACAAAAGCTCTTAGATCTCTCATTGCATTTGAATTCAGAGTGATTGAAGAGAAGATGAGCCCTAGAATTTTATTGTGAAGGATTGCAAATTGATTCACCAATGATTAGTAGTGCATTTGATCGATTACAGAAACCCTAATCAATCACGTCGATTCAGAAGTCTTTGAGATCATTTGGAAAGTGATGTACAAGTAAGTAATGGCTACTCCCATTATATTTGATGTGGTTGAGAAGAAGAGATATGTGTTTAAGAGGCATCTATTCAAGTCCACATTAGATGACTGAGAAGGAGCATTCTCCTGCACTCCAATGGGTGTTATGCATGTGGAAGATATTAGGCCATACATATATTGCAAGAAGGAACTAGTAGGGTTGGATAGAATAAGAGCGCACATTGAAACAATGATGAAACCTGACAAAACCTTCATGGATGAATATACACAGTGGGAAAATCATCTTATAGTGGAATATGCTATGGCATATGAGTTTTATGAGTCGAAATAGATCAAAATCCTACTCAGCAGGATCCATGATGACCTATTTTAGATAGGCAAAGTACTGGTTAGGATAACATGAGATCTAATCCATGAGATGACAAGAATCTCTAGGATAGGAACTGTTCTTCTAGTAGGCAAGAACACCAAAAAACTTGTAGAACATGATTGCAAATCAAGAAGTGATAGGCACATAATGAAAATAGATCCTATAGAGGAGAAAGACATCAAATTGATGTCCATGATACTAGGATACAGGTTCCAGCACACCAACAGAGTAAACAGTGTGTCAACGGCCACCATTCTAGTAGCAATAAGGTTGGTAAGAGAGAATGGAGAGTTTAATCTATGTGAGATCTTGCGCACATAGCTAATAGACAACATAAGAGCCATCAAACATGACAAGACTAAGATATTTAGGTTTGGGTCCTTAATAATCTATATCTACTTCCATATTCTTGGAAAGGTGTCTGATTTGTATCTAGACAAATCTATTTCCCCTATGCCACAAATATCTCTCAAGGAATGTATTAAAAGTACATTGAAAGATTACATAACGTTAAAATTGAAGACATTTAGGGCCAAAATGTAGATGAGATACAAAATTCTAGAAAAGATAGTTGAAAAATACAAGGACAATATTTGTTTCATGGTAGAGACTGATACAACATGCATGGAGGTTGTTGAACAAAGAAAAAAGTGGATTCATCCACTAGGATATGAAGTTGAAGAGTCTATTCTAGAGGCCTATGCTCAAGTTCTATTGTTAGCACCTAAGGACCCCAGTGAACCTAGATGGGGGACTTATGAAGAGAAAACAAGAGAGGTAGACATAGTATTGAATAGTGTAGCAACAAAAAGAAAAGTTTCCAAGGTTACTTCAGAGATTTTGAGAATTCATGGAGTATCTCAAGTAGACTTAGACAAAGTAAGGCAAGTGAAGACTACTTTGGAAATAGAGAGCGCAGCTACAACAAAGATATAATCTAATGATCCAAAGATGAAGAAGGTGAAAATTGAGAAATTAGATGATAAGAAGGGTAAAACTGATGTTACTCCTTCTATTCCCAAGGTAACTATTGACCTTACTGCTCCTCCTAAGTATAAGGAAATGCCTAAGAGGAAGAAAGAGATCAACACTGGTCATCCATCCTCGTGAGTAACTAGAAATAGGAAGAATACTCAAGTACCCCCAGAAGTAATCTTCAAACCCAGTCTAAGTATGTTGAGTACAAGGATTATTGATGAAGGAAAGATAGATCAAAAAGGAAACTTCTATGAGAAGTATAGTGAAATTGACAAGTCAAAAATTCATGGAATGATTGTCAAACATATGCTAAAGTTCAAAAAGACAGTCCTAGAACTAAAGACTATGATTCCAGATAATGTGTGGAACATCTTGAAGTTCCTAAAAAGACAAGCCATTGAAGAGGATCAAAGGATTAGAGAAAATACTATATATGACAACTTACCAGTATGTTCTCTAGAGGAGAAAAAGTTGTTATTAGATCTGGTGAATCCACATCTTAGAACCAAGTCAAGGACTTTACATATAATTGAAAAGAATTATGAATTGGTGGCTAAGGAAACAAAGAAAGAATTTGATAAGGTCTTCATGGATAGGCACATGTACCCATCTACTGTGCCCATAGCTAAAGTGCCCTCAAAGGTAGTCAAGATGGCAGAACCCACTAATGTACCTATGAAAGGTCCCTAGGACTCAGGGCCTATAGTTGAAATACAAATAGATGTAGATAAGTCTACACCCATGATAGAGACACTCAAGGATGACTCAATTTTTATTGATAATGTAAAAGTTACTATGGTAGCCATAGACATGGATTTGGATAAGTTTGAAGAAGCCTTTGTAAGCACTCAAGAGGCTGATAACTTATGTGGTAACACTCCTCCTAATCAACAAGAAATATCGATTGAGGATATAACAAATGAAGAAGAAGAAAAAGGAGATGAAGAGGTAAAAGGAAGTGAGAAAATAGATAAGCCATCTGTTGAAATGTTAATCAAAGTAAAGCAAGAAGTAGAGGACATCACTCATATCACTCCACTACCCTCAGTAGCATTGTTGTCAAGTTTTACACCTGACACAACTAGTTTGGATTCATGGGGAGAAGAAGACCTGATCAAGATCAGTTAGTGTCTTAGCTATGGAGAAGTCCAAGGAGAAATAGGTAATGTGGAATACCCTCTTTGTAGAATCGGTAAATATCCCAAACAACATGTTACTAGCAGATAAGAAAGTGTCCAAGGTACACTCTATTGATGATGTAAGTGCAATTCTTTCACAATTCAAGATTAATTTCTCTAAATTGGAAGAATCAACATCATTAGTTGTAGAGGATAAGTATATGTAGAAAAGGCTAAATGAGTTGGTCAGTAACTTCTCGCTAGACCTTAGTTCACTTAGAGCTGGGCAACAAATTTTGAAAGAGTTTGTAGAAAAAGGAAGATTGTTTCTGACTGTATGAATCAAGATAGGTTGAAAACCAATCACTACAAGAAGATTCAAGAAGTAGAGGCCGTGATAAAAAAAAGTGAAGATATCAGTAGAAGATCCCTCTACTGATATAAACATGTGGAACAATGTATATCAAGGACAACTTGAAAAAATTGAGAAGGCAAAAAAAGAGATGTAAAAAATAAGCACTAGGCAGACTCATCTTAGAAATGTTGTTGCGCCCTCCCTTGATGGGCTGAATGAAAATATCAAGGAGATCAATGCCACCATGGTGACATATGATCAAGGTCCTAGCTCAAATTTGGAGAAGATGGAGAAGCTAAAATATGCATTATGCGCCCATCTCCAGATTGTTAATGCATTGATTGCATTTTGGAAGCACGAGATCCATAATTTACAGATTGCATACTTGAATGTAATTTCAATGTAAGTACTTGTACAGATTCAGTTTTGTAACACCTTTGTCATTAATGTCAAAGGGGGAGTATGTATAGAACATGGATCTATAGCTAAGTATAGTAAGAAGATATAAGGGAGAGATAAGATAGAGTATGACTAAGTGTTTTTTGTATTAAGGGACAGTTAGTCACTTTGCCATATTCCTTTTTTGCCATCAATGACAAAGGGGGAGATTGTTGGAAAGTTGACTATACTGGTGTATATGGTTTAATATATGTGTTTTCATTATGGCAACAAAGTCATATGATTTTTTGGATTCAGTGCTTGTGATAAGAAGATCAGAAATTAGCTAAGTGTTGAAGACCGGATAATATACAGAGTACCTAAAAGTCAAAGCTTCAACGCACATGCATACAATAGAATTATGGTATGAACCCTAGAATTTAAGTTGGTAAGACCATATTTATGCTACATCTAAGAGTGCATGATCAGAAGATTCAGTATAAGGAAGATACAAAGAGTGCAAGCAGCCGACTGTTGGTATTTTGGTTAGTGGTTATAATATTATGCTGTAAAGGCTACATGCCTATTGTAATTAGGTTGTAGACATATAATTATGTTTGTTTTTAAACATGCTTGAGCCAGTTCAATTGGAAGTATTGTATGTAATCGGTTAAAGGGTTGACCTAGTTAATTGTTTTGTATGCGCATATAAATATTAGATGCACCATTGTAATCAAGCATGAGAGAGGATAGAGAGTTGAAACAAGCAGAGTAGAAGTGTGCAAAGAGTTGATAGGATATATTAGAGCTTTGTAATAGGTCAAAGAATCAATGCTTCAAAGGAACTAATCAGACAAGCAATGTCACAGTGCCAATTCATCCAATAGATATAGTGTGTATCTAACATCAGAAGGTTGTAGCCTTCACTATTTGAGCAGTGATCTTTAGGACAGTGTGTCCACACCCCTAATAGGGTTATTGTAAAAGAATCCTAATAGGGTATGACCCTTGACAAGGTCATTGTACTAAATATATTGTAAAGCAACTCGTAATAGGGTTAAAGATCTTCTAACAAGGATCATAAAACACTAGTACAAAATACTAGAGGGTGTCAATTCCCACCAGGGTTTTTATCTATTTGGGCTTCCTTGTAACCATATTGTTATTATGTTTTGTGTTCTTCTATTGATTTTTAATTTAGTATTTAAGTATTCAAGTTAAGATTAAAGAGAAAAGAAAAAGATTGAATTAAGTGAACACTGATTCACCCCCCCTCTCAGTGTTCCCATTCCTAACACATATCACCTAACATGTGATATGAGGAATCACCTAACACGTGATACTCAGTTTTACATATCACCAAACATGTGATATGAGGAATCATCTAAACGTGATACCCAGTTTTACATAACACCAAACATGTGATATGAGGAATCACCTTACAGGTGATACCTAGTTTTACATATCACCTAACATGTGATATGAGGAATCACCTAACATGTGATACCCAATTTTACATATCACCAAACATGGGATATGAGGAATCACCTAACATGTGATACCTAGTTTTACATATCACCAAACATGTGATATGAGGAATCACCTAATACGTGATACCCAATTTTACACATCACCCAACATGTGATATGAGGAATCACCTAACATGTGATACCTAGTTTTACATATCACCAAACATGTGATATGAGGAATCACCTTAGCTCATGATACCTAGTTTTACATATCACCAAACATGTGATATGAGGAATCACCTTAGATTGTGATACCTAATTTTAATATCACCTTAGCTCATGATACAAGGATATAGTAATTTGAGAACATTATATTCCCCCTATGTATAACCCTATTATGGTATGTGCAGTGACATATCAAAAGTATACCATAACTAATCTCCATTAAAATATCGTCACCTTGTAACATTAATAAAATACAAGTGTTCATTGTTGAAAATTCATTACCTTTCTCCAATGTTCAGAGGAGGGCCCATAAGTCCCATAGTTACACACATGAAATCCACCTTGACTCATCTGAGAGAGTGGATCCATCATGGCTCATCTTAAGGGATGGAAACAAGGGCTTTCACCTTAGACTTATCTCTCAAAGAGAAGAACGCAATAACATACAAGATAGTAGATCACATATATTGAAACTTTTTTTCATCTAAGGCTTCATTATCCAACATACCAAGTTTATCTGGAAGGTACACAACCTTCCCTCTAGAAAGGAACTTCATGAGAATATCAACCATATGTTTTGTAGTGATAATGTACATTGAATAGCATACATATGCATTATATCTCTTATATAATTTGCATCACTCTAGGTGAACCCATGAAGGCATTTCAGCTAGCACACATGAGACTCAATCTCATGATCATAGTCCTCTAAATGCTTCCTTTAAGGTCTTGTAACAACCTCCTCAGCTTCTCATCCAAGGTTGTTTTTAGATGAACTATCATACTCCACTTGAATCTAATATCAACCTTCTGTGAGAAAGTTGTGTCTTTGTTCTTTGGTTTGCAATAAGCTCATTTCTTGAATGCACAACCATCTATCTAGGAATATCATGACCTAGATATCTATATAAAAGTCTTCTATCTCACATATATGGAACTAAATCTTTTGAATCACAATTCTTTTTCCTTTTATAGTTTCTTGGTCACTAGGGAAACCATAACTCCCTCTGAAGATTTGAGTACTAACATTAACATTTAACCTTCTCATCCAAGGTTTCCACTAATGGTTTGTTAGAGTTCTTCTAAATGTGATATCAACCTTCTGACCTTCTTGTCCTAGGTTTCCTTCTGTAGGTTTGTCCTTCTAAATGATATTTTCATTCTTTGAAGAAATGTTTCAGCCATCAACTTAATCCCATGACTGCAAGCATCAATCTCTTTCTCTCTTGAATGCAATCACACATGTCTCTTGATTCATTCTGAAAGTATTTCAGATAGAGATTACAAATAGTTCATAAAACTAAATTATCCCAAAGAAATATTAATGATAATGCATACAAGATTTTCTATCCCAATGTTATAGTATGAATTAATAACTACATACAAATTTTATGAACATTAATCAACATGGAATACTTATCTCTTGATTAATGTAATGATCATTTTCTTATTTGCACTATAAAAAGTGTTTGTAGCTTTTAATCAAAGAACTCTCTTTGTTCAGAAATCTGCATAGATCTAGACACATTCGGTCATAACTTTTTAAGAAGACACTTTATTTCCAATTGCTTCAGTGAGATTCTTCTAAATTTGGTTTTCACAACAATATCCAAAATTTAGGAAAATCCAACAGTGCATTTGTGAGATATGGTCCTCATACTGAGACTGTATTTTCTAAGATGGTCACACATTCACCATTAATAAACTACTCTCTTACATTTGCATCTTGGCTCTAATACCATGTTAAGGTTTTAGGATCTTTGCAAATGTAATAGAACTATCTCATTGTTTGTGTTTTCCAAATGCATCGATCTCATGAATATATATATGATAAAGACAAGAAGAGACATGTCGCTTCATGGGACATGTCTATTCATTAGTCTAATTTATTAATTAACTAAATAATTATTATAAGATTAACTTTATATACATACATACATACATAGATATACATACATACATATACATACATATATATATATATATACATATATATATATATATATATATATATATATATATATATATATATATATATATATATGTATATATATATATATATGTATATATATATATATATGTATATATATATATATATGTATATATATATATATATATATGTATATATATATATATATATATGTATATATATATGTATATATATATGTATATATATATGTATATGTATGTATATGTATGTATGTATATGTATGTATGTATGTATATGTGTATGTGTATGTGTATGTGTATATGTATGTATATGTATGTATGTATGACTAATATAAATTATTATATATATTAATATATCTAATATATATGTGCAGTAAATCATTTCTCATAATAATTAATAATCTCATTTATTTATGTAACCAATGCTACAAACATCAATACCCTCAACAGTAATTGCATGATTATATCTGATTGATTATAAGTGGTTGGAAAACCTATTTTTCCCCTTAATGATCCCAAGCTTGTCACCCTATTCTATAAAGGGTTTCTAAGACTGGGAGAAATGGTCTAAATTTTCACTTTTAAAAGCACCTTTGTGTCCTAGTAGTTCAGTTGAGATAGTGTACAATGACAAAATTTTTGATTCTGAGCTTCAATGAAAAAATATGATTAGTTTTTGTTTGTGAGTTGTTCTTGATTTTGCATAGTTATACAAAGAGTAATAATGAATGTGTAGTTTCTGGAAGAGATTAATACAAAGAGCACTGGAAGAATTAATGTGTCAAAAATATTGTCTCCTTCTCTTACTATTTTTTTTATTTCATGAATATCTAAGAAAGTCTTAAATTTCATCTGCAACTCTTTTAGGTTGTATGCCATTTTATTGTTACTATTGGTTCAAAGAACTAAGTAAAATTCTTCTATGATTTGATAGGATCACAAAACATATTAAAGGATATCAATACATATAAGGTTTTTTAATAAAAATTGATATATTTACTTACAAAGTGAGGAAATAGGTCATAGTCAACATTATATCTCTATCACTGTCTAATTATAACTAATGGATAAGGCACTAGCCATTATTCAAGTAATCAGGTCAAAGTTATAACACTGTTCATGGTTAAAATCAAAATCAAACTTAAATCATTATAAGAAAGAAGAAAGGACTTAAAATAAATAGTGATCTCCTAAAAAATGTGATCAAATAGATTCATTTCTAGCTAATTTGAGATCTATTTTGTGTCATTCAGTAGAAGAAGTGTTATATGACTAAATTTTCTTAAATGGGATTTTTAAAGTAAGAAATTATTAGGAAAAGGTGATAAATCTGAGGTGTAACTGCCTTGGTTTTGTAGAGCCAGAGGTGTAGAATGATTTTTTGTCCTTGTTAGTTGGCCCAAGGTCAAATAAAGTATTCTGACTATGGGAAATAACTGATCCCTAGGTATATTTTGTTTGTTTTTTCTTAGTTATTTAAATTTGTTGAATCATAAGCCAACAAAATAGTGAATATGTTGGGGAATGTACTGTAGGAAGTGCATTCTTGTTAGAACAATGTTTGTTGGGTTGGTAAAAGGTGTTTTAGAAGGTTTTTTTGTTCCCATGTTTTTTAGTCTATCTATATCTCCATGTTTCTTCTGTATTGTTTAAATTTTTTCTTTCGATTCTAAAGGTTTGTCTATCAAAATTTTCCCATTAACATGGGTGGTAACCCAAAGGGTTAAAATAAGTGTGTACTTGCAAGTTTCAAACCATGGATGAAAGAAAAAGCATAAGGGCTTTTATCAAGAAACACCTAGAAGTGAACCTAGAAGAAGTACCTCAATTAGGAAAGAAGAATTGACTTAGAAAAAGTGGTGAGTCTACTAGTGCACCTATGAGAGAACACAATAATGAAGGAGATGGGGTACTACACACATCTGAAAATGTAAATCAATCTATATGCTAAGGTTCTAAATCTAATAATGCTATCTCCGGAGATAATTTCTATGATACCCCAGAGGTATTATATCAAGACAAGGTTATACCTCCTACAAATCAAAATGTAAAGGTAGGGAATAAAGGTTATGTTCCAAGTTTACATTAAGATAGAATTATTTCTAGAAGGAAACCAATGGAGCCAAGATGGGTCTATTTCCCATATCAAAATATTAGTGATATTGATGTATCATCAAGATCTGATGATGTTATGATTGACCCAACTAATTTGGGTGCACTGAGATTGTAGTTATTAGAGAAAGATGCAATATATAAGAGGTTGTAGAAATAAAGAGAGGAAGAGACCATAAATGTACTAATGGAAAGAGAGTCTCTACTAAAAAAAAAATGAACTAAAGGAAAGGAACAAAATAATTTCTTCTTTTCCTAAGGCTTTACAACCTGATATTTTTGTTGACCTTTCCAACCTAAGAAGTGAGAAATAGTGTTTGTTATAGGACCATGTGTTTGAACAAGAGGGCCCTATGATTAGACAAGTACAAAGTTATGTGTCTTAGCCCAAATAAAAGAGTTGAAGTGAAAGCACCAAACCTACTTCTGTTGACAACAATAAGGGTAAGAAAAAGGTGGCTGAGATCAAAATAAATGAACCTCAGGTTAGACCAGAGATTCCACCACCTATCTCAAATTTTTATATTGAGATGGAAAAGAGAAGGAGAGAAAGAGATGAGATATAAAAGGAATTGGAGAAGGATGAGGTTGAAGCATTTATTGTAGAAACAAGAAGGAAGATATAATTTTTAAAATCTTCATCTACAGACACTCCTAGACCATCCACAATTGAAATAGGTATGCCATTTACAACTGATAATGTTGCTCCAGTTGGTAGGACTGATGTTCATAATTTTATTTCTTCTTCATCTTCCAAGATAAATGTTGATCCTAAACAATAGTCAAATGTGCAAGTAGGTGGGGGTATGACAATTAATGCTGGTCCTATTAGAAACATTGGATTAGGTTTTCAAAGGAGACCTAAGCAATTAGGAGGGTATAGGAAAATTAGTTTTGGGAGGATACTAGGTTATCCTAATATTATTCTAGCTAAGATAAGGGACAAGGTAACTAAGTTTGTTGGAAATAATGCTATCAGTTATGAAGAACATCTCAAGTTGTTTATTAGTATGCTGAATGATTATGAAATACAACATGAGGATGTGGTTATGAAATTGTTTGTTCAATATTTAGTAGAAGATGCTAGGGATTGGTTTAAAAGAATCCTGATCATAGTATTGATCACTAGTATATTTGAGTCCTTTTTCTGATGGGAGGCTATCAAAATTACAACACCATTTCATTGATCATGTGAAACAACACCCTGTCATAGTTTTGCAGTAAAAAAAAATGACGGCCACAATAGTCATCATAATTAAGATGACTATAGCCATCCTAATTTTCATCCAAAGAGGGGTGGCCAACATGGTGAACATAACATTAGGTCCATTTCTTATTGTCGTAATTTTGATGGCATGCCATTGGAGATTCTGTACTTGTGATAGCTAGCTGTCAGAAATATCTGACAGATAGCTGTCGTTTGCAGTTTTTTAGCAACAGGGATGTTGTACATGTGATGGCTAGCTGTCAGATATTTCCAATAGATAGCTATCATTGGAAATTTTTTACCGACAACTAGTTGTTGAAAAAGAGATAGATAGGCACTTTAAAAATAAAAAAGCTCAAAAGACCATCATAGTTGATGTTGCACAAATTTATCGACTTTGCACATTTGTAGACTATGAGGAGAGTGATAAAGAAGCATCTCCTCCCATGGCCTACATTATTCAAGGCATGCGAGGGGATGCTTCTTTATGCTTGTACTCATAGTATACAAGTGTGAGAAGAGGATAAATTTATTCATCGTCAAACTAAAATAATGTACATTAGTGATGGAAATAGCTATCGAAAAAGAGATAGATAGGAACTTTAAAAATAAAAAAGCTCAAACGACCATCATAAATGATGTTGAACAAATTTATTGACTTTGCACACTTGTAGACTATGAGGAGAGTGATAAAGAAGCATCTTCTCCCATGGCCTACATTATTCAAGCCATGTGAGGGGATGCTTCTTTATGGTTGTACTAGTAGTATACAAATGTGTGAAGAGGATAAATTTGTTCATCGTCAAACTAAAATAATGTACGTTAGTGATGGAAATAGCTATTGAAAAAGAGACATATAGGCACTTTACAAATAAAAAAGCTCAAAAGACCGTCATAGTTGATGTTGCACAAATTTATCGACTTTGCACACTTGTAGACTATGAGGAGATTGATAAAGAAGCATCTCCTCCCATGGCCTACATTATTCAAGCCATGTGAGGGGATGCTTCTTTATGGTTGTACTCATAGTATACAAGTGTGAGAAGAGGATAAATTCATTCATTGTCAAACTAAAATAATGTACATTAGTGATGGAAGTATCATCTATTAAATTATTTCAAATGCCCACATTTGATGAGCTAATGGAAGGTAAAACATTTTGTCAGTAATATGGACTGAAGAAAGAGACCAACTATTATGGTCTCTTGAGCTTTTTTATGTTTAGTCCTAGCTACTGGGTAAGGCCTGGAAGACTTATACTTGTCGATCATCGAGAATAATCACCGCCTTGCCTTTATGTACACTATACAGTATCCAATATAAGAGAAGGTAGAAAATATGATTGGATAAAAGAAATGAAAGATACAATAATATTATCTTGTTATTTACCTTCTCATAATTGATCCTAGTCTCACAAAATTAATTTTATATGATCACTAGCACATTTTGTGCATGGATGAGAAACAGTATTCAAAGTTTCTAGATTCTGAGAAGAGGTATGAGTGGAGGCCCAAGAAGGGATATTTGTGAAGGTTTTATTGACTTAGGTTATTGAATCATCATCTATACATTGGTAATCAATCTGGAAACCCTTCTATGTATATAGCCACTCTAGAAAATCTCCACAAAAATCTCTTCTGGCATCCACTACATATATGTCTTCTCAGAATTTAAAAACTCTTCATCATTCATTCCTGTCATTTTTTTAGCATTTCCATGGATTGAGACCTTAAATTATTGAGCTTCTCTTTGTTTTGAGAATAGTTTAACATTCTCTACTTAACAGGGCCAACCACATGAAGGTGGAAGCTCATCTAGCCCCTCCTAGGAGCCTCTAATGACCCTTTACAACATTTTAAGACCTCTAAGATGTGTATTCTTAGGTCATAAGGGGGAATGGGACACAAACAATAAGAAAAATAAATGTAGGCATCATGGTCACAAGTTTTTGGATGCAACATAATTAAGTGGTATACCCAGACGATGCTTTTACCACTCAATTATGTTGCCTCCAAAAACTTGTGACCATGATGCCTACATTTATGTTTCTCAGCTAATGTGATATCTATATTTATGTTTCTTAGCTATCGTGTTTATTTGCATTTTTTTTATGTGTTTGGAAAGACATATTTCTAGCCTGGGCTTGGATCCTATGACAATTAGCTTCATAATAATGAAGTAGATGACAGATGAGCAATTAGCTTCCCAAGAAAAATCCCATAAATGAACTATTTGTACCCAATTCCTATGCCCTCTGTGTGTACCCAAATGATATATTTGAAACAACAAGGGGAAGGCTTAAAAAATTTAATTTTGCATCATAGTAATCTGTAGTTTATACAACAATAATGCATCAGGTGCCACCTTCAACACAATATGAATACTAGATAGATCTTTATGTTTTATCCATAATGACCAAACTTCATAAAACATACAGACCTATCTAGTGATCATATAGTGCTGAAGGTGGTGCCTGATGCTCTGCTATTGCAACAACTAGAGACTGTGATGCAAAATTAACTTCTTTAAGCCTTACCCTTTTTGTTTCACATATATCATTTAGGTACACATAGAGGGCACAGGAATTGGGGTACACAGTTTATTTATGATATTATTCTTGGGAAGCTAATTTCTTAACTCTCATATGCTTCATTTATTATCAAGCTAATTATCAAAGTATCGAAGCCCAGGCTAGAAAGATGTCTTTCCATTCTATTTAAGCCATATTCATTATTCTTGTCAAACATCCTTGGTATATTAGGCCTTCTCTCTGCAGTACTCTTCTTCAATTTGTGTTTAATGATAAGCATCTTCTTCTTCTTCCTAATTGTAGCCAGAGCTTCCTTTTCATTAGGATTCAAATCCACTTCCCCCATCTCATCATCCTCATCACCCTCAACTTCCATCCTAAGCCCTTCTTCATTCTCTAGTTCTTCAAGCCTCTACAAGATATCTAGAACAATAAAGTCTGCAACATTGTGTCCATCCATGATCTCAAGAATATCATCTTCTTTCCACTCTTCATTTGCCAAAATATACCACTTCTTCAAGCTTGTAGAGTAAACTCTAGCCCCACCATTTTCAATCTCAATATCCTTCTCCATCTTCATGGCCTCCTTGGAAGCACATGCCCTGGCATCCAAAATAGCTTGAAGAATATGAGGGGGCCTCTCTTTCCCATCTCACAGCTTGGGCATTGCAACATGAATCCTATTGAGACAACTATTGATCTTCTTCAACTTCATCTTAATATCCACTCTCTTCTCTAACAACCTCTTGCATGCCACATTCTTCATCACAATCACCCCTTCTTCCTTCAAAATTCTCACAGAGAGTAGTGCACCATCATCTTCCATCCCCCTCCTAGCTCCTAAATAACCCACCCATATTTTTCCTAGCCTCAGATCTCATCTCTGCAACCAATTTTGCATCCTCCTTCAGTAGTGTCTCTAGTGGTTGCAAATCAATCTTATTACAAACTACAATAAGAGGCTTATTAGAAAATAGAGGTTTTATACTATGAAACAGAGCTTCCTAGTACACAATATTATAACCATAGTACCCCAAAACATGAAGGAAAAACAAATAGCCACCTTCACATGAGCTAATTTAGTAATATTGGGCATCTCGATGGTGTTCCTGTCCTCCAAGAGGTGGTCCAAAATACTAGGGGTATCAATAACCTGATACCTTAAGTACTTATGATTAGTGTACTCAAAAAACAAAGAATTAGTAGGAAAAGCATAAGGTTGCACATCCACATCTACCCTAATAATCTTATTAATAAAAGAACTCTTGCAAACATTAGGGTACCCACAGATCAAAATAGTCCTAGTATTGGGGTCAATAAATGACAAACTTGCCATATGTTGCCTCACCTATTCGAGGTAAGCCAAACTTAGTCCAATTCTCTTAACAATGGTACACATCCATCCAAGTGCAGCAACCTTCAACAATTTGTATTAGTAAAGAGAATCCCCATATTTAATCAACCTAACATAGTCTTTGGCCACTTTGGAAATGAGATTGCGATCAGTATTGATCTGGCCAAGGGCCAAATTTTTCCTTAAATTATACTACATAATTTATTCCCTCTTTCTCTTTGCTTGCACTGATTCTTCACCAAATTTGATCACTCAGTCAGAAAAGAGAATGAGCAGGGACCCTCTAGCAAGAAGTAGCAGTTGTGATGTTTGTGGTAACTTAAATACTCTCCAACTTAGCATAAAATTTTGTCACAAATCATACATAGATGAAGAGTAATTTTCACTAATTTTGAGTGCCTTTAATTGAATATATGATAAATAGCTTTAGGAATACAAGGGGGCCTCTCTATCCCATCTCATAGCTTGGGCATTGAAACAAGAATACTATTGAGACAATTATTGATATTATTCAACTTTATCTTAATTTCCACTCTCTTCTCCAACAACCTCTCGCATGCCGCATTCTTCACTGCAATCACCCCTTCTTCCTTGAAAGCACTCATAGAGAGTAGCACACCATCACCCCCCCCCTCCTGATTCCCAAAGAACCCACCCATATTTTTCCTAGCCTTAGATTTCATCTCCACAACCAATTTTGTATCCTCCTTTGGTAGTGTCTCTAGTGGTTGAAAATCAATCTTATTACAAACTACAATAAGAGGCTTATTGGAAAACATAGGTTTTATGTTGTGAAATAGAATTTCCTATTGTGCAATACTATAACCACAGGACCTTGAAACATGAAGGAAAAACAAAACAACTGTCATTAAATGAGCCAAGGCAGTAATACTAAGCATCTCGATGGTGTTCATGTCCTCCAAGGGGTGGTAAAAAATACCAGGCATATCAATAACTTGATCCCTCAAGTACTTATAATCAGTTTTTCTGATAAATAGAGACTTATTAGTAAAAGAATAAGGTTGCACATCAACATCCACCCTACTAATCTTATTAATAAAGGAACTCTTGCCAAAATTTGGATACCCACATATCAAAATAGTCATGGTATTGGAGTCAATAGATGAAAACCTTGCCATATGTTTCCTCACCTGCTTGAGGTAAGATAAACTCAATCTAATTATCTTAACAATGGTACACATCCATCCAAGTGTAGCATCTGTCAAAGATTTGCAGTGGTAAAGAGAATCCCCATATTTTATCAGCCTAACATAGTCTTTGGCCACTTTGGTAATGAGATTGCGAGCAGTATTGATCTATCCAAGGGCCAACTTGTTCCTAAATTATACTACACCATTTTCCCTCTCTTTCTCTTTTCCTACATTGATTCTTTGCCAAATTTGATTGCTCATTCAGAAAAGAGAACAAGCAAGGACCCACTGGCAACAAGCAACAGTCGTGATGTACGTGGTAACTTAAATAGTCTCCAACTTAGCATAAGCTTTTGTCACAAATCATACATAGATGAAGAGTAATTTTCGCTGATTTTGAGTGCCTTTACTTGAATATATGATAAATAGCTTGAGGAATACAAGGGGGCCTCTCTTTCCCATCTCACATCTTGGACATTGCTACATGAATCCTATTGAGACAATTATTGATCTTCTTCAACTTCTTCTTAATTTCCACTCTTTTCTCTAACAACCTTTCACATGTCACATTCTTCACCACAATCACCCCTTCTTACTTCAAAGAACTCATAGAGAGTAGCGTCTAGTGGTTTTAAATCTACACCCATATTTTTCCCAACCTCAGATCTCACCTCCACAACCAATTTTGAATCCTCCTTCAGTAGTGTCTCTAGTGGTTGCAAATCAATCTTATTACAAACTACAATAAGAGGCTTATTAGAAAACATAGGTTTTATGCTGTGAAATAGAGTTGCCTATTGCAATGAGATTGCAAGAAGTATTTAATTTATGTTTTTTTAAAAATGTTTTATAGAACTTTTAATGATAAGATTTATGGTGAAATCGGAAATTGTCATCTCTGAGACATAAAATAAGAAACTCTGACACTTGCATGTATGCATGAAACATAGATTCAACTTAATAGTTAGTTAATCAAAAGTTTGAAAACATCTTCATCGGTTGTGTTTGAGTAGTTAGGATAGGGGTTATATAACAACACATTCAGATTACTAACCTTTTGGGCATAGAGTACTTAGTGGTTGTACATTTTGATACTTTAGGTGATTCAATGGGTGGAGCCATATGGATTCTTGGGTGAATATGATTCAAGTAAAAATCTAGTTGGGTATAGAGGCTATGCCTAATATTTGTAGCATTTTAAACAATTCATATTTTGAAACTTGCATATTTTGCAATGAAAAGAAAGATGAACAAGTTTTAGTATAGTATTTTATTAGTACAATATTTTTTTGCCATTGGTTTAGTTTTGTAAGAAAATTTTGTGGCCATGTCTTTTTTGTTACTTGGTTTTATTGCATTGTATTACATTGGTTTGAAGCTAGGACATCTATTTATTACTTTTTTACTCACTTCTTGGGGCCCGTGAGTTTTGATATGGGCATATAACATGATGTAAATTAAATTGTTGGGACTAGTCCTTTGGTGTGTATTAAAGAGAATACAATCTTTAGCATATTATTATCATTCTATTTATTTGTTGTAAACATGCCATTGGTTCAGTTTTGTAAATTATTTTTGTGTTAAATACATTTAAAATTATCTTCATTGTCTTCTGATTGTCTAAATGCTTCTTTATTTGTTAGCCAATTAATACATTCTAGTATATAAAGAAGACAATCAAAAGACAATGAAGATTTGTCTGACCAATAGTCTACAAAATTAGACCTTTATTTAAAATGTATTTAACACAAAAAAAAATTACAAAACTGAACCAATGGCATGTTTACAAAAAAGAAATAGAATGATAATAATATGCTGAAAATCCTTTTGTCTTTAATACACACCAAAGGACCAGTCCCCACAATTCTTAAAGATACTTTATCTGATATGATAAACTCTTAAACAATTAGGGAACTGCTAAATATACTTTCTGAGTTGCTATAAAGCATTAACTAATTGGAGATGAAAAATAACACATTTTTTTCATGCATATGTGGTAAAAATTCATGAGATACAAAAGATGACCTGCTATTTGTCAGACAAATCTTCATTGTCCCCCACAAAAAACTAAGTAATAACTACTCCACTCTTAATTTGTTTAACATTGCACCATATTAGATAGAGTAGGTTCTATCACACATGACATGAAATCTCTTCAAACTCACAATATGTTGCATGTGTAGTACAAAACTCATGAGATTCTAAAGAAGGGCTCACTCTTAATCAACCAAATCTTCCTCTTACCACACAAAAAACTATGTGATAACTATGTAATGCAGAGGAAAGGGTGCTGGAATGATAAACAAGATAAGTTATACTTATTTGGCTTACAAACCCACAACTTCTCCCAAGTGCCCAATGGCTTTAAGAAACACAACCCAACCAAGGTTACTCTAAATGAAAAATATGTTGGAAATATTCAAGACTAGCCAAGTTATTGAGAGGGGAGGGGTGAATCAGTAACTTCAAAACTTTTACAAATTTCAGATCTTAACCATATTTTCAATAACATTAGATTGATAAGCTAACTGCATGCATGAGTAACAGAAAGAATAAAACATTCATAACACATTGAACATAGAGATTTGGTGACCCAGAAACCTTCCAAATAGAAAGTAAAACTGGGGTGGAGATGATACTAACTAAACTTCAATACTGTAGTATAAAGTTTTCCGGTTAAGGCTTACAATGATCACTTCTGATGATCTGTCCTGTTAGGAGCAATAAGGACTGCTACGTCCACCTTGTTAGAGGATTTACAAATGATGCAGGAGCATCCTGGGTGTAAGAGCAATCTTGCATCACCCAAAAATATTTCTATTTTTTGTATTCAATAAGGGCTATTTTGTGCAGAGCTTCTATTTATGGAAAGTTACTATTTTTGGTAATTTTTGTATGTGCTCAGAATGATCTGATTTCTTTCTTGGAGGTTCATTTTGGTCATATAAGCCTGCCAGTAAAGTTTCATTGCCAGATCAAGTGTATATTGGAAGATATTGAAGATTTTCGGTATTGGCAGCAGGGTACAGAAACTTTGAACTCAGTTTTGAAGGCTTTAGAGGCTCCGAATGAGGTCAAAAATTTGGGTGACGGGCGCTTGCGCGGGTCAAGCCTTTAGAGCGCTTCGTGGCATTTCTGAAATGGGGTTATAATAGCCGATCGGGGCAATTGGTGATGACTTATGGTCTTTGGAAGTTGGGCCACCCGAAATGGCAGAAAATAATTTTCTTCAAAATTTCTGTTCGGGTTTCAAAGGTTATCTTGAGCTGACTATGATGTAATAAAATGTAAAATAAAATAATTCTAAGTTTGGTCGGCCTTATTGGCTAAAATTCTGGAACCTTCCCAGGCGGTGGAAAATTGCCTATATAAGGAAGGCTGTATTATTGTCTTAAGAGTTCAGAATAGTTCTGGGTAGTAGATCTGGGTATTGATTCGAGGCTTTGTCCTACAGAATATTGTAAGGGAATGCCCATGTGGCTTTGCATATTGTAATTCTAAAAGTTTGTAATTCCACATTTGTGGAGATAATAAGAAGCCGATTTTCTGTTCTTGCATATTGTTGTTGTTTCTCTATTTCTGTTATGTGTTTGTGGTATTAAGGGGAGCACCCTTCATCAAGTGGTATCAGAGCAAGGTTTTCTTGAGTGTGTAAATAGATCACCGACTGTGAGGCAGTTTGCACAAGGACCGTGGCTAGGGTTTCAGCACGCATCGCGAAAATGCCTCCACGAAGGGAACGTGGCGGAAGAGCTGGTGTTGTAACACCTGAAGTTAGAGAGCTGCAAAGACAAGTGCGAGCATTGCAAGAAGAGATTCGCAGAGGAATGAATCTTAATGTCAGAGATGAAAGCGAGGATGAAGCCGAAGAAGAATATCAAGAAGGAGAAGCTGAAATTGTGAACCAGGAGGAAGAAAGACTTTTTCGGGCGATTTCCAAGATTGGGAAAAGACCTAAGATTGAGGTTCCTACATTTTTTGGAAATCTTAACCCAGAGGAATTGATCGACTGGATCAATGAATGTGAGGAGTATTTTGAGTATGAAGATGTTGAGGATCCTGATAGGGTCAAATTTGCGAAGGCCAGATTGAAAGGTCATGCGAAGATCTGGTGGCAAGAAATTCAATTGGAGCGAAATAGAAGAGGGAAAGATAAAATCACAAGATGGGATCGGATGGTGGAAAAATTGAAGTGACAGTTCATTCCTGCTGATTATGAGCTTGACCTACTGAAGAAAATGCAAAGTTTGAAGCAAGCAGGAAAATCTGTTCAGGAGTATACAGAGGAGTTCTATCGACTCCTCATCAGAACAGGCCATGCCGAAGCTGATAAGGAGAAAGTTGCCCGATACCTTAATGGGTTAAGGCCAAGCATTCAGGAGGAGTTGAATCTGGTTCGAATGAACAGTATTGAAGAGGCATACCAGTTTGCCCTAAAAGTAGAGGAAAAGCTGAACAAGAAGTTTGAGAGTAGACAAAACGGAAGAGGTCGCGGTGGACGATCTGGTGGACGGTCATATGGTGGCCGAAATGAAGATCCAAAAAAGAAGGATGAGGCCAGTAGTAGTCAGAATCAGTGAGGAAATAACACAAACACATAACAGAAATAGAGAAACAACAACAATATGCAAGAACAGAAAATTGGCTTCTTATTATCTCCACAAATGTGGAATTACAAACTTTCAGAATTACAATATGCAAAGCCACATGGGCATTCCCTTACAATATTCTGTAGGACAAAGCCTCGAATCAATACCCAGATCTACTACCCAGAACTATTCTGAACTCTTAAGACAATAATACAGCCTTCCTTATATAGGCAATTTTCCACCGCCTGGGAAGGTTCCAGAATTTTAGCCAATAAGGCCGACCAAACTTAGAATTATTTTATTTTACATTTTATTACATCATAGTCAGCTCAAGATAACCTTTGAAACCCGAACAGAAATTTTGAAGAAAATTATTTTCTGCCATTTCAGGTGGCCCAACTTTCGAAGACCATAAGTCATCACCAGTTGCCCCGATCGGCTATTATAACCCCATTTCGGAAATGCCACGAAGTGCTCTACAGGCTTGACTAGCGCAAGCGCTCGTCACCCAAATTTTTGACCTCATCCAGGGCCTCTAAAGCCTTCAAAACTGAGTTCAAAGTTTCTGTACCCTGCTGCCAATACCGAAAATCTTCAATATCTTCCAATATACACTTGATCTGGCAATGAAACTTTACTGGCAGGCTTATATGACCAAAATGAACCTCCAAGAAAGAAATCAGATCATTCTGAGCACATACAAAAATTACCAAAAATAGTAACTTTCCATAAATAGCAGCTATGCACAAAATAGCCCTTATTGAATACAAAAAAATAGAAATATTTTTGGGTGATGCAAGATTGCTCTTACACCCAGGATGCTCCTGCATCAACAAACATACAATGAAGTATGCACTCGGTTAAGAGATTTTACAAAGACTGTTAAGTCTACCCGGTTAAAGGATTTTAAGTTGATTCACCTGTTAGGATGAAACAGTAGATCTCTTACTTGCAACTATACTTGCTGATTGAGATTCTCTAATGTATTGATCACCTTCTATGATAGATATGTCTCTGATACTCCTTATACTACTGTAGCCCTTTGTAATTGCTTATCTCTACCTTTCTTTCTTTTTCACACTTCTTGCTTCTTAACACCTTGGATATGATACAAAACATTGTTTATATATCAATCCAAAACAATTACAAAGTTGGCTCATAAAAAAGATAACACAAATATTACTGAGTTGGCCCAAATATAGTTACTCAGTTATTGCAAACTAACTCGGTGACTTTTTGATACTCAGCATCCACTGCGTTACTTGACATCATCATGCTCTCGGTAGAAGTGGAGGCGCAGTCCATACTAACCACTCGGTCATAGTTTTGAACTCAGTATATACTGGAGACTTGGTAGATATAGTGTCACTCGGTAGAAACAAAATTTCTTGTTTACCGTGCTACCACTTAGTAAACATTGTTCTGCTCATCACTTGGTAATGATAACTCGGTAAGCACTGCGAAGCTTGGTAAACACTATTCTACTCATCACTCTATAATGATAACTCGGTAAGCACTATGAATCTTGATAAACACTTTTCTACTCATCACTCGGTAATGATAACTCGGTAAGCACTGCGAAGCTTAGTAAACACTATTTTTCTCGGTGAACACACAGAGTCTGAATAAGTGTTGTCACTAATGACAAACATACTTAATGCCAACAAAATAATGATAGATTTTATTTATTTGAGGTATATAATGATATATTAAAGTGGTTTCTAGGTTTCTAGACTTACCCTTTACTCCCAATGGCTAAATGTCTTCAAACTAGCGTAGAGGCCTAATGAGCCAACCTTGTAGCCCAACTGTGACCTTTTTGGTCTTCAAACACTCCACCTTTCCAAAACACTAGAAGAAATAAATCCACATGCAGACACCCTTTTATCCTTTCAATAACATATCTTAAATTTAGGTATTGGTATTTTGGACCAAATAGTAGCACTCTACCTGCACCCCTGCAATTACATTAGAAACTTGATGATTTTTCAAAGCAACTATATCATAGAAATGTCTCCAAGTTCTCAAACTTTGGACAGTGTCATTAAATGAATAAAAAATGCTAATCCTAAGAGGAATTAAACCCGAAACAACTGCAACATCAAAAGCCCCAATTTGGTGGCTTCAAACCTTGATTTGATGGTTTCTCCAATCCCAACCTTCCACACCCTTCTTGTCTTAATTGGTGATTGATTCACCATTTATATGCCAATATAAGACTATCCAAATCTTAACAACACTATGTTGTTCAACCTAATCTCCCACTGCTATACCTCAGCCATCAAATTCATTAGAAAACCTTCTTTAAATTAGCATGTGATCACATTAATTGTTAAATCACTACAAGTAAAGATCATTAGAACTATTGTACATTGTTAGAAATCATCTTTCCATGGATCCTAGGCCTTTGAGCCTATGAAAAGGTGTGGGTTACAAGTTAGACTTCAAAATACAAAAGGAAAACTAATAAAAGCCAGTCCAAGCTGATGTACATGAAGGTACAGTCATGCTAAATACCTCTCCAATCCTTCAAACTATGAAATGTAACCTTCTAATAACTTATTTCATCTTTCAAATCATTAACCCATCTAGTTTATATGAAGAATAGAATGAAGATTCAAGGTATTAAGAGGTTTGTACTCAAAGTCACTGGTTTTCACCAATCCTTAATGCATAGAATTAGGCTTAAGGTAGTTCTCAATACATTCAAAAGTGTAATGAATGATTTGAGATGTCTTAATATTCCATTCTAGATTTTTAAACAAAACCAGTAAGTATTAGAGCCTTTCAAATTTGTAAAGTACACAAACTTTTCAAATCAAATTGATATTTCATTATAACCTCTATTCCTTTCATACAATCCATGCTTCATTTCCATACAAATGGAGTCCCAAATACATATAATAATCCTCAACACAACTTCCTCAACCTCTTTTGGCAGTTAGATGGTTTAGTTAAGTGATTTAACATTAAAAACCCCATTTCCTTTTCCATATAAAGTTGATAATTATAGAATTTCATATGAATCTAGTGATGATCGAAAGGCCTTGCACTCCTAAAATTTTGAGTTATAAGGTTATTATCCTTCTCTGTAATTCATTCCAAGAAGTCACCTAGGGAACTCTGAAATATACTTTCAAAGTTTCTATAAAGCATTAACTAATTGGAGATGAAAAATAACAAATTTTTTTCATGCATATGCGGTAAAAATTTATGAGATACTAAAGAAGACCTTCTATTTATCATACAAATCTTCATTTTCCCCCACAAAAAAACTAAGTAATAACTACTCTACCCTTAATTTGTTTAACATTGTGCCATATTAGATAAAGTAGGTTCTATCACACATGGCACAAACTCTCTTCAAACTCACAATACATTGCATGTGTAGTAGAAAACTCATGAGATTCTAAACAAGACCTCACTCTTAATTAGCCAAATCTTCCTTGTACCACACAAAAAACTGTGTGATAACTATGTCTACTCTAACCTTAATTGTTTAAGAATTCATCAGATCAGATAAAGTATGTTTTTTAATTGTTGGGACTAGTCCTTTGGCATGCATTAAACATAATAGAATTTTCAGCATATTATTATCATTCTATTTTCTTTGTTGTAAACATGCCATTGGTTCAATTTTCTAAAAAAAAATTTGTGTTAAATGCATTTAAAATAAAGGTCTAATTTTGTAGACTGCTAGCATGAAGGAAGATTTGACCTAGCAGTCTATAGAAGAGGGCATTGTGCATGAAGAGGGAAGAGGGCACGAGAGTTTTGCTTGTGAGCTATGAAGAGGGCATCCATTTCATAGAGGTTGTGAGTGTTTTATTCATTTTTTTAATTAGTCATTGGCATATTAAATGTAGATAACACATATGCATTAAACATGCTAAACTAATAAAGGTGTTATCTGTATTTAATCTCACAATTACTAATAGATTAAACATATTATTACTATGCTTAATGTTCCATTTAAATGCATTTAACACAAAAAATTTACAAAAATGAAAAAAATGGCATGTTTACAACAAAGGTCTAATAGAGCTCCCAACAATTCTTAAACACATTTTATATGATATGATGAATTCTTAAACAATTAAGGTTGGAATAGACATAGTTATCACATAGTTTATTGTGTGGTACAAGGAAAATTAGGCTAGGTCAAATCTTCCTTTGTTCTATCAGTCTACAAAATTAGACCTTTATTAAGAATTCATCATATCAGATAAAGTATGTTTAAGAATTATTGGGACTGGTCCTTTGGCATGTATTAAACAAAATAGAATTTTCAACATATTATTATCATTCTATTTCTTTGTTGTAAACATGCCATTAGTTCAATAATATTTTAATGGTATGGCATAAAAAATAAGGCCTAGAATGCATATTGGTAATTCTAGAATGCCTATTAGAATTTATATATTTCAATCTATTTGAAGAATGATGGTTAAAGGATTGCACTCTTAAGGTTTATATTCCAAAGAACATTGTTTTTTGGCATTGCTCAGTGCCTTTGGAGATAGGTAAATCCATCTTGGGTCATGTCCCTTTCGAGTTCCCATTGATGTGGATTTGGCATTACAATTTAGATTAACTTATTCAACAATACTGGTTGGAAGGAAAACCCAAGTGTGGAATGCTCTCCTTTGATTAATGTTTGAATTATCTCAAGGTGAAATTGAAATTTTTCAATTGAATTGAATTGAATTTTGAGACAACTCTAAAAGAAGTTGAAAGAAGTCAACTCAAGTAAAATAGGAACTGACTGTATGAAATTCTTTCAACATGACAATATAGAGATTGTTTTTGTAAAAATCTTGAGAAAAGAGAAACAATATTTAATGCAGGCTATGAAAACATAAAACTCTTATAATTAGTGTCTATGAAATAAGTATCATTTGAAAGGAGTGTGAGAAAATACCTCATTAATTATAATTGCATTGACAACTTATTTGTTTTCTTTATAATAGAATCTTTCCCCCTTAATAACTAAAAACTAAAAGCCATATAAATGCAACAATGCAAACAATTGAAAGACACAGAAATCACCAATATTACTACACCTCTAAACATGATGTTAAGATACTTTTTTTTTTTGATAGATATTAATTTCTACCACCACTATCTGCATTAAATGCATCAACTAGAAACATATTCAATAACCCTACCACTATTCTAGGTGGTTCACATTAACCACCATTTCCTCACATTTGTTTATTGTTTTTAAGTTTGTAAATTTCCCAAGCCCTCTATAAAGAGGCTGATGTAACTATGTTTTGGGTAAGCAATGAAATTGGTTTCCTAAATGTCATGTCTATTAGTAAATGTGTATGTAATTTGTGTTTATTTATATGTATTGATCTGTGTCCATCCACCCCTATTAGACTAGTATCAAAGCCAAAGGGAGTTAATCAGTTGATTTTTTACTATAGAAATATTTGTGATGATGATGGAAGATGTGGAATTTGTAAGATGTGGAATTTTTAGTTAAGGGTCGAGGCATCATATCCCAACTCTTCTTTCTTAACAGGCATTGGTTTTGTGATGGTGATTCCCTCTTATAGTTGGTATGTGATGTGTGGTTTCTTCATAATTATATGACCTATCAAATATTGTATATGGATCAGCGCTCCAATCTATAGAACTAGTTTTCAAGATAGTGCAAAATATATGTTAAGAGATCCAAGTTCCTAGATCAAATTGATGAATATGATATCATAAAATAATAGAGAGGATTCTATTAGCTTGGATGAATCACAAAATGTAAAAACTATGACTAGAATTCAAAGGAGAGCCATGTGTAGAAACTATTGTAGGAGATAGTTGATTTTGTTTGAAGCCCCAACTAAAGAATTGACTAGATCATAGGTTTTTAGAAGTAAACAAAATATAGAAAGACCAAAAGTTTTCAAGGATATGTGGATATGACCGGAAGTGAAAGGTAATCTATAATTTTTTTATTTTATATGTGAAGTTTATACAATTATCAATACTTTGTTGGATTAATGGATAATTGCAAGGAGGTTGTAGTTCGCTAGTTGTGTCAAGTATTTTTTTTGAAAAGAAGACAGGAAATTTATGTTAGAGAAGAGGCAGATCATAGTCCTATCTAAGTGAAGATATAAATCTCATAGTCCCCACCCAAGTTTAAAGATGGAGAAAAGGAAGTTGCGAAGAAAAGTAATAGTCTCTTAAATATTTATAGTTGAGTTAGAAAGGAGGAGCCACCATAGGAAAATGAAAACACCCATAGAAATTCTTCTAACATTACAGTGTGTCCAGAAAAGTCGATATATTGATTAGATCAAATCTAGGGTAACATTAATTAAAGGTTTAAATATTTCTGAGCCATAGAGTTTGTTGGTTGTAGAAGTGAAGTTGAATCTCTCAATCAAGTTGAGATCATGATAAAATAGAAGGGAACCATTATAGGTGGCGTCTTCAAGCATAAAAATATTGTAGTTTAATGAGGAGTTTGAAAGGATATAACCATAGTTGTTAAAGAATCCTATTTATAACCCTCTTTGTTATACTATTTCCTCTTTCATTTCCTTACTGGCCTAAATAAATACATGATGCCCTAGTCTATAACTCATGGGTTGTACATGGAGAAGAAAAGTAGTGACCAAATTTACTCATGACAACACCCTCAATTCCTACCAAAACTTCAATCTTAACTCTATTCAAGTTCATTTATTACTTAATTTGTTCAATTACCTAATAAGTGGCTTTTTGATTCACTTACTCTACCTTGACTGTAGATTTAGGTAGTTTAGGTCATGGTTTCAACTCCTAAATTATCCAATGGGGATGAGGGTCCATTGCACATTGATCAAGAGCTTATAGGGATGCTTGTTTAAAAAATAAGAGAAACTGAATATTATAGGAGAAACTCTCAACCTTGGTCAATAGGCTAGGGTTTCAGATGATATTATGTTGGATCAGTCTTTTGAAGATTTACTATAGATCTTCCACATGCTCTGTATAAAATTGGGTCCCCTTCATTTTCACCCTTCTTGTTTGAAAAATAGGAGAAACTTAATATTAAATAATCAGAAATCCTCCATTATCAGAAATCATCTAAAAAAGGAAGCTAAAATGGGTATCTTTAAAGGTTGAAATTGATAGTGGGTGAGAGATGTTATTTTCTATCTACAATAATTAAAAGAAGATAGATTTATGTGATTTATCTTTGCAAGAGCTTCAATTCATCTTTTTACAGGTGTAATGGTTGGAGATGAGCGACAGTCAATGTGTGAAAACAAATGGAAAAATAATCATTATATGCAGTAACAAGGAAGATTCAATATTCCTATCAAGTATGATGGTTGTATTTACTATCAAAACTCGCGGGCCCCAAGCAGTGATATAACAAGTAATAAATGGATGTCATTTGAATACAATGCCATTTAAATCTACAACAAATACACATTAAAAAAGACATCACATAAAACCAAAAAAATCCAATGCCATTTGAATGCCTACCTCAAAACTTGAATGCCTAGTTCGCACATGAAAAAGTCCACTTCATTCTTTGCGCATGGTGTCGACCTCTTCCCGCATGTAAAATACTAATGCCCTCTTTGTGCACACAAAAGACTAGTGCCCTAGTCTTCCCACATGGTTCCTCTTTGCACATACCAAAGTCCAATTCTCTCTTCACACCACACAAAACTCCTGCGCCCTCTTCGCGGATGTAGCTCTTCAAAGATAAAAGTGACAAATGACACTTTTTTATTTCTTTTATTTTAAATTTATAATCAAGTGGGTGTCAAAATTATGATGTCACCATCAGTATTATGACACTATCGAGGGAACTTGAAAAAAAAAAACACAAAAAACAAATACAAATAGTGGAGTCATCGCAAATTAGCGTCAAAATTTGACACCAAATGTTGTAGTGGATTCATGGGATACATTTGAACAATGTTTTAAGGAACAATTTGGTGACAAGTCTAATGCCGGTTTCATGCTAAATGAGTTTAACAACATAGGAAAGAATCAAAATGAGTCTGCAGGTGAGTTTAACATAAGATTTCAAAAGGGTATGCATAAATTGTTTCAGGTTATGAGGTTAGATGATAATGTTTGTCTGCCAACATACTTGAATGCCTTTGATGGTAAGGTTGGATATCTACTAAGAGATAAAGAAACAATATCTCTTAGGGATGCCTTCAGGATTGCTATGAATATTGAAAAGAATATGAAAATATCTGGCAAACTGGGTTGAAAAAGAGATGACCCAAAGTTTTTTGGGAATAAAGGAAATAAGAGGGATAATGAAAGGATTGTTGGAAACAAGAGGCAAGAGGAAGAAAAGGTGTAGAAAGTGTTGAATGCATTGAAGGACTTGAAGACACCTAGGAATAGAAATAAGAAGATTTCTACTATAGAAAAGCCGCAATTTAACAATAATATCAACAGGCAAAAGGGAATAGTGACATGAACATCCCTGATCCACTGCATAAAACTTCTATGAATGTTTTAGACCATACACCATAGTGTATGGGTTGTCAATCACCTCACTCTTCAGAACATTGTGTGGTTACACAATCTATAGCTCTCTACCATGATAATGATATTGAGGAATCAATTTAGGAAGTGAAAAATGATGATATTGGATGTAATCTTACTTAGTCATACTTAGGAAAGGAAGATCCCTCAAATTATGATGAGGTGATTGATGTATGTATGAGAAGAAATAATAAAGTATTGTTCCATCAAAAAAAAATTTGATGATGAGAATGTTGATGAAAGGACATGAAACATGACATCTATCTTAGAGGGCATGAATTTAAGAAGACCCTCAAAGAAAAAAATTGCTATAATCACTATAGAAATGGTTGCACAAGGGAAAACTAGAAGAATGACAAAAAATTATAACATTGGCAAGGACACTAGTATGTTCATAAATAATACCAATTACAAGGATCTCATTGGGAATAAGCCAAAGGGTGATTATGTAGTGAAAGTCAAAAGTGTCAAAGGCAAGAAGTGGGAGCCAAAAAGGGTTGAAGCTATAAGATGTTTGTTGTCCAAAAAAATGACAACTAGATGGAAGTTGAGAAGCCAATTAATATAATGGCCAAGAATGAAAAATAAAGAATGATGACTATAGCTGATACATCTAAGAGGTAGAAGGATACTAAAGGTGTGAAAATGTAAATTCATTCTTCTAACCATGTTGATATGTTGTCAATTTTGTCTCAAATTACTGTTAAGGTTCCTTTGCCCAAGTTCACCTCAGGCTGTAGTGGTTGAAATCCTATTAGGTGTCCCTGGCCCCGTAGGGGTAGGGGCCCTTATTAGTAGGGGCGTGTGTGGGATCTAAAGGTGCCCTTCAAATAGTAGGAGAATGCCTATAATAATAGAAAATGATATCGGTCTAAATTATTGAGAATCCCTAAACATAGAGATAGAGCTCTAGCATGGGTTGATAATGTTCAAGATACTGATAATATTGTTTGTAACACAAATGAACCCCAAGTTGAGATCAAGAAAATAATGGAGATTCAAGGAGAAAAATCTAAAATAATACCTATGTATTTGGATAGTTCTATAAATGCTTACATTGAAAACATAGATCCATTCTTCCTAAGCATTATAATTAATGGAAGGATAGGAAAAACATGCAAGATTGACTCAGGAACATCAAACATTGTGATACCTTTCAAGATTATGGAAAGGGTGGGTTTCAAGGTTGATACTGTTTAGGGTAGATGTTGTGCAATGGATCAAAGAGAGGTACCATTCATTGGAACCATTAATACACTAACCTATAGACTTGCAACATATCCTGATAAGGAAATCACTATGAGTGTCCTGGTAGTAGATATATGACCTCATTATGGGATGCTATTATCTAGAAAATGGAGTACTGCTAATGGTGGAAGTTTATAGTGTAATTTATCCTATGCAACTATCAAGATTGATTATCAATCTGTCAAAGTTGAAAGAAAGCCAAGAGTTACCGACATTATTGAGCAGAACATTGATAATAAAATTACCTATTTTGTGGATACTGATATTAGTGCTTTTAGGGCCAAAGTCACTATACTTTAGAGAGAGAGTGTGTGTCTTGCCTCTTATCACTACGGAAATTAATTCCAAATCAAAGAAGGGTGACCTATGGGTAATGTACTTTGATGATGTGAATTGTAAGGATGGTTCATGAGCATGTATTCTACTGATTTGTCTTGATGGGAACACTTAAAAATTATCTTTCACATTAAGTTTCCCCTCCACAAGAAACATAGTAGATGATGAGGCATTGTTGGTAGGATTGAGATTATCCAAAAAATATAGAATCAAGTGCCTAAAGGAAGTTGGTGACTCTGAGTTGGTAGTGTCTCAAATAAGGTCAATATATACTTCCAAGAATAAAATATTAAAATAATATAGGAATTCTTTCTCGAATATGATTGAAAGTTTTGACGCATTCAATATTGTATGGAAAGATAGAAGCAACAAAAAAATGGCTAACTTGTTAGCCAATATTTCAGTCAATCCCAATGATGTAACCTTTGCAAGAATTTCTAAGGTTGACATTCAAACCAGACTAAGCATACCAGATAATGTTGAGAATTGTTAGGCTTTTGAGGATGATGAGTATATTGATGCAGGAGCATCTTGGGTCTTGAGGAATCTTGCATCACCAAAAACATTTTCTTTTCTTGTACCTATCTGATGTTCATTTGGTAGTCATTCTTGTGGTCAGTTTCTTGCTTTGCATAGTTAGTGCTATACCACGGGCCTATTTTAGGACCTTCTCCTAAGGGCACACATCCTAATTCATTCAGACCTAGAAGTTATTGCCATTTTACTTGGATATCCATTTGTCGATAGTTTTATAGGAAACATGTGGTATTTTTCCTTGTGTGGTTCCGTTTGGGGAAATTGGATCTTGAGCAGTTGGGGATCTATTCTTGGATCATGTGGGGACCTAAATGTAATGATGCATCATGTCTTTTTATCTCTATATTTAGTTTTTGTTTCTCTCCTTAGGATGGACCTATAATGTAATTAAATGCTTGACTGAATGACTTATGGCTTTTTTGGCTATATATTGAGAGCTTAGGTTGATGTAGGAAGTAGTAATGGAGTAGGCAAGAAGTAAATAGAGTGAGAAGAGGTAGATTAAAAATTGGATGAAGATATAATGAGAGATGAGTTTCTATTTTCATAATCTTTTGTATAAGGTCGTAACCCAGAAGGCCTTACAGCCAGGCATGTTGATGAATTTATGATAATTGCACCAGTGTGATTTCTTGTTGCTTGCCTATATCTTTTGAGCTTCATGATGTATTATGTGAATTAATAATTCTTTTTGTGTGTGTGACTTTGAGAAGGGAAATTTAGTGGGCTTAAGTGGTCTCAATTAACCATAATTCTTCTTGCCTCTTCCCCGCCTTGCGTTAGCTGGTATCAGAGCTTGAAGATCCTAAGTGTGTGGATAGATTTCCAAAGGTGAGATAGTTTGCACTAGGACCTTGGATTGAGGATGCCTTTGAGTAGAGCTCATGAGATCTCAGAGGAAGAACCTGCTAGGGAAATCCATCATGATGATTTTAGGGCTTTGCAGAAACAATTGTAATATCTACCAGAGGAATTGAGAAAGAACACTACATTGAAGGATGATAGTGATGATGAGTCTAAGGAAGAAGATCATTTTGAAGAAGCTATAGAAGAAACCAGGGATCCAGAAGAGAATAGAATCTTGAAGGCTATGTCTAAAATTGGAAAAGGACCAAAGATCAAAGTTTCTACATTTGGTAGAAGCCTTAGGCCAAAAGAGTTGATTGATTGGATTAACAAGATAGATGAATACTTTGAGTATGAGGGAATAGAAGATCCTGATAGAGTTTTATTTGAAAAGACTAAATTGAAGGGTCATGCAAATATTTGGTGCAGAGAAGTTCAATTAGAAAGGAGTAGGAGAGGAACAAAAAATATCACTAGATGGAACCAAATGGTTGACAAGTTGAAAAAGAAATTCATTTCGGTGGATTGTGAGTTAGAGATGTTTAAGAAGATGAAAGCCTTGAAGCAAACCAACAAATTAGTGCAACAGTATACTAAGGAGTTTTATAGAATCCTGATTAGGACTAGTCATTCTAAAGATAATATAGAAAAGGTTGCTAGCTATGTTTAGGGCTTAAGACCTAGTATTCAAGAAGAGTTACTTACTGTTTGAATGACAACTATAGGAGATGCTTATCAAATGGAATTAAAGATTGAGGAAAAGATGAACAAGAGGTTTGAAGGAAGACAAAATAATAGGAATCGAGGTGGAAAGATTAATGAAATAGTTGCTAGGGGTATTGTGGTGGAGAATCCAAAGTAGACTAATGTAGGATTAGGAAGTTGTAAAACCACTAAGAACCTCAATAATGGACAAAGGGGAAGATGGAAAAATGATTTCGTTGGTACTTGTTTTCTATGTGGTGAGAAAGGTCATAGAAGTTTTCAATGTCCTAAATGAAGAGTTGCATTAACTATCAAAGAAGACATTGAGAATGCTACAACACAAGGTGAATTTCTTCTCACTGGGAGGTTGGCTACATATGTCCAAGAACCAATACAAAGAGAAAATTTGATCAAAACCAGATGTAAGTGCAAGGATAGGGTATGTAATGTTATAGTTGATGGTGGTACTTTTGAAAACCTTGTTTCAGAGGAGATGGTTAGTAAGTTGAATTTGGAAAGAAAGAAAGACCCTAAACCTTATCAGATTAGTTGGATACAAGATTTTTCTAAGGTTAGGATTGAAGAGAAATGCTTGGTTAATTTTTAGATTGGATCTTATCATGATGAAATATTATATGATGTATTGCCTATGGATGCTTTTCATTTGTTTCTTAGGAGACCTTGTTAATTTGATAGACATGTTATGTTTGAAGGTCATGAAAATAAATATGTGGTAATGCATGGTGGATCTAGGCATAATTTGTTACCTTTGCAGGAAATAGGGACTAGGGGATGTGGAGTTGTCAGGTGTTGTCCTTGTGCTAGTGACAAAGATCAAGAGCAGAAGCTTGATGAACCTATTCCTGTGGATGAAAGGAAGCTGAATTTTAAAGGAAAGGAGAATGACATAGTTGAGGAATTTATAGAGATTAAGAAGCAGATAATATTTCTAAAAAAGATAGTACACCAAATAATGACACTAGTTACACAGAGGGATGCAGATGATGCTAAGCTAATTAATAAGTATGAAGAACCTATGATTCACTAAAGTACTGGTGTAATCAATAGTGGAGAGGATGGTTAGAGTAAGTTTCTATTAGTTGCAGAAAAGAAAGATGAGAAAAGCACAGGATAAGATAATTTTATGAGTGTGACAATGGATAAAGTGTAGATAGTATTGAATGAAAGAGAAGAGGACATATGGGTTAAGAAAAGATATGGAATACTTATTTTGATTCCTTTCAAAATTTCATTAGAACTTTCTTTTTTTTACCTAGGGTGTCTAATGCAGGAGAATCTTGGGTCTTGAGAAATCTTGCACCACCAAAAATATTTTCTTTTCCTATACCTGTCTGATGTTCATTTGGTAGCTATTGTTGGGGTTGGTTTCTTGCTTTGCGTAGTTAATGTTATGCCATGGGCCTATTTTTGGACCTTCTCCTAAGGGTGTACAACTTAATTCATTCAGACCTAGAATTTGTTTCCATTTTTCTCATATATCTATTTTCCACTAGTCTGACATGAAACATGTGGTATTTCGCCTTACACAGTTCCATGTGGGGAAATTGGATCTTGCACAGTTGGGGATCTATTATTGGGTCATGTGTGGACCTAAATGTAATGGCACATCATGTTTTTTTATTTCTATATTTAGTTTTGGTTTATCTCCTTAGGATGGACCTATAATGTATTTAAATCCCTGATTGGCTGACTTGTGGCTTGCTGGATATATATTGAGAGCTTAGGTTGATGTAGGAAGTAGCAGTGGAGTAGGAAAGAAGGCAATAGCATGTGAAGAGGTAGACTACAAAGTGAATGAATATATGATGAGAGATGAGTCACTATTTTCATAATATTTTGTATAAGGTCATAACCCAGAAGGCCTTATAGCCAGACATGTTGATGAATTTATGATAATTGCACCAGTGTAGTTGCTCATTGCTTGCCTATATCTTTTTTTCTCCATCATGTCTTATGTGAATTACTGATTGCTTCCATGTGTGTGACTCTAAGTAGGCCAAGTTAATAGACTTAACTGGTCTTAATTAACCCTAATTTTTCTTGCCTCTCCCCTACCTAGCATCATATATTTTGAGGTTTATGAATTGTGAGGATAAATACTATGGACATGAATTGAACTATGAAGCCCTAGTAGAGATTATTGATGGAAAAAAAAATTTCCTCAAAAATGAGGTCTTGCAGCTCAGAATAAACAAGGTTTCTAGAGGACTTGTTGTTTTAGAGACTATCTTTGATAGTCAAGATAGAGTCCAAATGGATACTAAGAAGAGAGACTAGATGGACTTAGATGAAATCAACCTCAGTACAAAGGATACACCTAAAAACTTATACATTGGAAAATAAATATCTCCAAAGGTAAGAAGTACTTTGATTAAACTATTGAGAATATTTATGAATGTTTTTGCATGGTCCTATGATGATTTAAAGGTTTACATAGAAGATTTGTTTCAACATATCATTCCCTTGAAAAAAGATGCTAAACCTTTCAGGAAAAAATATAGACCAATTAATCCTACCCTTGCACCTAAGATGCAAGAAGAACTCATGAATCTCAGAGATGCCAGAATTATAAAACCTATGAGACATGTTTCTTGGGTATCAAATTTAGTTCCCGTTAGGAAGAAAATGGAGAAATTAAATTGTGTAGATTTTAGAAATTTGAATATTTCTTCTTTAAAAGATAACTACCACTTGCCTAAAATGGAGGCAATACTACAAAGAGTGACTGGTTCTGATTTGATGTCCATGATGGATGGTTTCTCTAGTTATAATCAAGTAATTGTAATGGAATAAGAATAGTTCAAAAGTTCCTTCACAACACCTTGGGGAGCATATGTGTATGTGAGAATTCCATTTGGCTTAACAAATGTTGGTGCTACTTTTCGAAGAGAAATGGATGTTACATTTACTAAGTTCATAAATGATTTTCTTGTGGTATATTAGGACAACTTGACTGAATATTCCAAGAATAAATAAGACCATTGCCTGCACCTAGAAAAATATTTTCAAGGGCCCTAGGATATGGTATCTCTCTGAACCCAAGGAAGTATGAATTTGGTGTAACTCTGGACAAACTATTGCAGTATCTAGTTAGAAAATAGGGAGTAAGAATTGATCCAACAAGGGTAGTTTCCATTGATAGGATTCAAAGGCTAGAAAATGTGAAGGGAATTCAATCCTTCTTTGGACATGTAAACTTCTTAAGGAGATTTGTTACAAATTTTACTGAAATTAGTAGACCCATATAAAAAATGTTAAAGAAGGGATCAAAAATCAAATGGGATGGTGAGCTTGATGAAGCTTTCAATAACATCAAGTAGGATATCAAAGATGAACCCATTCTTAAGGAACCAGACAATAATATTCCAATGCATATTTTATCTTTTTCCTCTTTTCATACTAGTTCTGTAGTTCTATTGCAAAAAAATATTGAGGGTTTGAACAACCTATTGTATTCTTTAGAAAGTCATTACAAGCTATTGAATTAAAATATGATATTAGTGAAAAAGAATCCTATGCACTTGTAAAGGCTATTAAGTCTTTCAGATGCTATCTCACGGGGGTAACATTAATTTCTTTTGTACCAAGTGTTGCAGTCAAAGACACATTCTCACAACAAGAAGTTTATGGGAGAAGATGTAGATGGATAAATAGGATCTAAGAGTTTACCATTGGTATTAAAATCACCAAGTTGGTCAGAGGTCAAGGATTGAAAAAAATAATTGCCCAATCTAATCTTGATGCTAATTAGATCGATCAAATGGAAGTTGATTACACCTATGATATGGATGGTTGCATCTGGTATTAGGACATTATTTTTTAATTGATGAACATGAAGTGTCGATTGGGACTGGATGATAACATGAAAAGAGCTTTAAAGTTATAGGAAATCAAATATATTATCATCAGGTCCAAATTATCGACAAGATATTTGTGTTAATGAAGATCAAGTTGATAGCTTGCTAAGAGAATTGCATGAGAGGACCTATGATGTACACTAAATGGGTAAAACTACTTCTTAAAAGGTTTTGAGAGTATGGGTTTGGTGGCCAACAATATTCAAATATGCACCATTGAAACTAGTATAAGTGCAAGCTCTTTTCCAACAATGCAGAATGGAATTTATAGGAGAAATAGCAAACAAATCAAGTAGAGGGAACTCTTGGATGCTAGTCTCCACTGATTACTTTAAAAAGTGGGTAGAGGCTATTCCCACAAGGAATACAACTAGTAAAGTGGTAACTAATTTCCTATTGAGTCACATTGTTACTAGGTTTGGTTTCCTTGAGAGAATTGTATGTGATAATGCAATGTGTTTTAGATCTAGTGAATACAAGGAGTTTTGTGAAGGTTTGGGAATTCAGATGTCATACTCATCCCCATATCATCCACAAGGAAATGGACAAGAATAATCAACAAATAAGAGCTTGGTAAAGATTCTCAAAAGGACCCTTGAGAAGAATAAGAAAGCATGGAACTCAAAATTGTTAGAGTAGCTATTTATCTTCACTTATTAATTAGATCATGTTGATTTAATTATTAAGTTGTCTATGTACTCCATTTTCGCTTAAGTTGTCTCTTAGGTGCATGTAATTAATATTTTATATTAATTATATTGCCCAATCTAGCTTTTTTCCTTTTAGGGTTTTGTTCACCTTATAGGTTGAACTCTTGTAATTATTTTTTATTATCTTGGAATACAATTTCTCTCACACCACTAAGATTTTCCAAGTCTTTTCCTTTGTCTCTTTGGTTTCCTTTCAACAACAGGTTATTTGCATGCAGGTGTTCATGGTGATCTGTGAAGTTGGATTTCTCAACTTCTACATAGTATCAAAGCTCCCCTACTGCTACCTGTTCTGGTGGTTTTGAATCAATTTTTTGAGATTAAGGGTTTCAAGTTTCTTTAGATCTGGTATTCTCTACAGGAAGTTATTTTTGTTTCTTTTTTTCTTGCAAAAAAGAAATTTTTTTTGGCACTTTTTCCAGGTGTTGTAGTTCTTTTAGTGTTTTTTATTGGATCTAGGGGGTCTCTTTTTTTTGGAGCACTTTGGGTAAAAACTGACATCACAATTGCATTTGGAAGGCCCCAAAACCTCTATTTCCATATAAAACTTGACCTATTTGGCCTCTGGGGAATCTGGGAGAAATTTTTTGCCCTATTAGGGCCGTAAAACATGCAAATCAAAAAAAAAAAAAATTCAAAAAATTTGCAAAAATCATTGCAGTGCCCCTTTTTGGAGCACACCACCATTGCACCACTACCTCTACACCACCTGCCTCCCTTTGAGCCAGAGACAATGGTGCTGGTTAGATTTGCTGATTCGGCCGTTTGAGTTCTTATTTTAGGCGTCGAAGTAGAGGCTTCTGTTTCCTCCATCTTTGCATCTAGCATCCAGGTTTTCTCCTCATTTTTTGTGCTTTCAGTAATTGTTTCTTTTCTATATGGGGAATAGAATTATATATTGTAGGGGGGTGCAATTTCCTTTCTGTAATTTACTTCAGAAAAGAACCTTCTACTTCTGTCTACTTCTTCTCTCAATGTTAGACCCCTTTGTGGCCCGACTGACACCTCACAATTATCACACCTGGAAAGCACATCTGAATAGGCTACTTATGTCACATGGCTTATGGTCAGTTTGGATGAACACCAACCTGTCCTACAGTGTCCCTTTGAGATTCTTTAGCATAGAAACAAAATGGATTAAGCCATGGGTTTGATTGCACTAAACATCTCCGACAGTCTCCTATTTCACCTAGATGGTTTGGCCACTCCTAGGGCTATTTGGGGCAAGTTCTCAACCTTTTTTGGTACTGTGAACACATTCTAAAAGCTTCAGCTTGATGCAGAGTTGACCTCTTTGACTCCTAATAATTTCCCCACTATAGAGGACTTCTTGATGAAGTTCAAGTCTCTGTGTACAATTTTGCAAGGATGTGGGAAAATCAAGATAGATGATGAGTGTATCTATTTGATATTCTCAAATTTGTGAGGATAGTTTTAGATTTTTTCTTCCACTTTCTACTCCACCATGGATGCTTTGCGTCCTGGACACACTATGCCTTCATTTGAGACATTTTGTGATCAGTTGACACGGGAACATGCAAAAATCCAATAGATGGATGCTTCTGGCTCTTCAAGCCAAGCATTGGTTGCTCAGTCTTCACAGGGGAAACCAAAATAGAAAGCCAAACCGAAGAAAGATTTAGTAGGCAATGAGTCTTCCTCCAAGCCTACATAGAAAACTAATTCAAAACCTCTAGCCAACCCTTCAAAGGGTAAATCTTCTTTGAAGTCTACCGAGTCTACCTCCAAGACTAAGAAGAAATCAGTTGAGACCTGTAGCTTTTGTGGAAAGGATGGACATCCCATTTCTAGGTGTTGGAAACATTTGGAGGCTTTAGAGGAAGCCATGCAGGAGCATCACATTTTTGCCCCTTAGTCCACATCCTCCCCTGTAGGGAAAGGTCATGCTCTTACTGCATGAGCAAAAACCTCTAGGCCCACCTGGATTCTTGATTCTGGTGCCTATAACCACATGACTCACACTCAGCAATTGGTTACCTCACTTGCTCCTTGTGCTACTTCATAGATTGCTATTGGGAACTCATCTTATCTTTCTATTTTGGGTTATGGTTATGTTGCATTAGTTGGGGGTTCTCTTCAGGATGTTCTTTTAGCTCCTGACATTTTGACAAACCTATTGTCTATCTATCAGATTTTCCACTCTGGCTCTGGTAAGATATTTGAGTTCTCACCACATGATGTGGTTATTTAGGACTTACATGATTCGAATATGATTGTGACTACTAGGAGTGTTGACAGTACATCTCACCTATATAAATTTGATGGATTTGAGTCTTCTGATGGCACAAGTTCTTGACTTATAGCACATGTAGATTCAGTGAGCAGACTTTGGCATGAGCATTTAGGCCATGTCAATTATAGATATCTTCAGCAGATGAGCACACAGGCACTTTTTCTTGGGCTTCCATAGATTACTTGCACCGATGGGGTTTGTCAGGGTTGTGTTCTTGGAAAACAACATAGGGATCATTTTCCTCATGGATGAGCTACTCATGCTTTGGCACCATTGGATTTGATTCATAGTGACCTCATGTCATTTCCTACTCCCTTTTCTGGTGCTACATATGTGCTTACTTTCATTGATGACTTCTCCAGGTGCACATGGGTCTACTTTTTGAAGTACAAGTCTGGTGTCTTTGATTCATTTCGGATCTTTAAGACATTTGTGGAGAAGCAATCTAGTCTTTCTATTCAACAGCTACGCATACATAATGGGGCAGAGTATGTGAAACAATCTTTCAGGGATTTTTTCTCTAAACATGGTCTTCAACATTAGTTTTTAGTGACCTACACCCCTCAGCAGAATGATGTGGCAGAGAGAAAGAACAAAACACTTCAGGAGATGGCTAATTGTATGATATAGTCTAGGTCCATGGATTCATCTTTTTGGGCAGAGGCAGTTAATTGTGCCAACTATATTTAGAATCAGATGCCTCACAAGGTAGTTCGACATATGACTCCTAAGGAGGCTTTGTCTCATGTCAAGCTTAATGTATCTTCATTTTGATTTTTTGGTAGTGAAGCATGGGTGTTTGTGCCTGATGCTCAAAGGAGAGCAATGGAGTAGAAGAGCTGACACCTCATTTTTGTTGGCTACTGTGAGGATGTTAAGGCATATAGGTTGTTTGATCCTAAATCTAGAGAGGTCCTATTTCAATGGGATGTCTAGCTTGATGAGCACCTTCCTGTAGTTGATAACCAACTCCCAAAGTCTAATTCACTTACCA
This sequence comes from Chamaecyparis obtusa, assembly GCA_027943335.1. Classification (NCBI taxonomy): domain Eukaryota; kingdom Viridiplantae; phylum Streptophyta; class Pinopsida; order Cupressales; family Cupressaceae; genus Chamaecyparis; species Chamaecyparis obtusa. The sequence continues at coordinate 132,103 of BSBK01003402.1, forward strand.
CTACTCCCTCATCTCTTCCAGTTTCTTTTTCAAGATGATGAGGATGATGATCTTGGTGATCCCCATTTACCTCCACCATAGGATCCTCCACATATGCCTCGATGGGCTCATGTTATAGTTGATGCTACAGGATCTCTAGTTGGTGACCCTTCCACTTCTTGTCACATTCAGTCTCATAATGCAGGTTCTAGTCTTCTGAGTCATGCCATTTTTGATGATCCTTAAACAATTGCAGTAGCGACAAGACATACTGAGTGGGACAATGCTATGGAGGAGGAGTATTCTTCTTTGATGAAGAATCACACTTGGGATCTTTGTTCTCTTCCTAAGGGAAGAAAACTAGTGTGATACAAGTGGTTGTATCATACTAAGTTTTCTACTAATGGTTCTTTTGATAACTACAAGGCACGTCTTGTTGTGAAGGGTTTTTCACAGGTTGAGGGTATTGATTACACTGAGACATTTGTTGTTGTTGCCAAGATGAATTCTATCTGCCTTGTCTTATCCCTCATAGCTTCTCAAGGATGGCCCATTTTTTAGATGGATGTGAAGAGTGCATTCTTGCATGGTGATCTCACTAAAGAGATTTACATGGAGCAGCCTCTGGAATTTGTGCAAGCTTCCTCCTTGGTTTGCAGACTTCGACATTCTTTGTATGGTCTCAAATAGGCCCCTCGGGCTTGGTACGAGAAGATGGACTCCTTGCTTTCCATTGGACTTTATCTTCACTTATTAATTAGATCATGTTGATTTAATTATTAAGTTGTCTGTGTACTCTATTTTCACTTAAGTTGTCTCTTAGGTGCATATAATTAATATTTTATATTAATTATATTGCGCAACCTAGCTTTTTTTCTTTTAGGGTTTTGTTCACCTTATAGGTTGAACTCTTGTAATTATTTTTTATTATCTTGGAATACAATTTCTCTCACACCACTAAGATTTTCCAAGCCTTTTCTTTTGTCTCTTTGGTTTCCTTTTAGCAACAGGTTATTTGCATGTAGGTGTTCATGGTGTTCTGTGAAGTTGGATTTCTCAACTTCTACATGGTATTAGAGCAAAAGTGCATGCTAGCCAGGAGATTTTATGGCTTTGGCAGATGATGATTGAGTTTAGGTTTCCTCCTGATCATCACATGGTTCTGTGGTGTGATAATCAGAGTGCTATTCACATTTCCCACAACCCACTGGAGCATCAACGTACTAAACACATTGAGCTGCATATGCATTTCATCCGTTAGTAGATTTAGGATGGTGTTCTCTCTTTGGATTACATTTCCACTGACACATAGGTTGCTGACATCTTCACCAAACCTTTTGCATCTCTGTGCTATCTTCAGTTGTGTTCTATGCTTAGGGTAACATAAGTTGTCCTTGGGGGGTCTTGTTGAGGCCTTTCTTCCTTCATGTTTTTCAGCATGTTTCTTCTATCTCTTTTTGGAGAGGGGTTTTTCCCATAGGGTTTTCTCCTTTATCTCCAGTTTACAGAGATTTCCTTGTACTGGGTACCTGATCAGGCCTTGTTGTCGGGACCCATTTCCTACTTTCATAGTTTTTCTAGGTTAGCTTACCTCCTGAGCTTCGCTTAAGGGGGGGTGTTACAGAAGCTATTTATCTTCACTTATTAATTAGATCATGTTGATTTAATTATTAAGTTGTCTATGTACTCTATTTTCAATTAAGTTGTCTCTTAGGTGCATATAATTAATATTTTATATTAATTATATTTCGCAACCTAGCTTTTTTCCTTTTAGGGTTTTGTTCACCTTATAGGTCGAACTCTTGTAATTATTTTTAATTATCTTAGAATACAATCTCTCTCACACTGCTGAGATTTTCCAAGCCTTTTCTTTTGTCTCTTTGGTTTCCTTTCAGCAATAGGTTATTTGCATGCAGGTGTTCATGGTGATCTGTGAAGTTGGATTTCTTAACTTCTACAAAAATTTCCACTTTCTCTATGGGTCAATAGAGTGGTTGTTAAAAAGGTAATTGGATGTGCACCTTTTGATTTGGTGTATGGCATACAGGTAAGGATGCCTCAGATTAACTTGTTAGAGATGTACAAATTTGTCTAGCTATATGAAGACCTAGACGATGAAATGCAAGTGATGATGAAATATTTAATTCAAATAGATGAAACTCAAAGAGAAACAACTTCAAAAAATGCTAAGATGTTGTTGTTGCCCAAAATTTCCCTATCATTCCCTTTTTGGCTGCATCCTGTTTGTTCCAAGAAATGCTCAAGTGTCAAAAACCCTCGGTGTTTTCTACCTTTTAGTGTCGAAAGTCTAGTGTGTTTTCTACCTTTTGGCCTGAAAACCTAGTGTGTTTTCAACCTTCTCTTTGAAGGCTCAAGATTTTTTTGAATTTCGGTCCAAAAATTCTCTATGTTTTCAACCTCCAGTTTGAAACCCTTCTGTGTTTTCGACCTTCAAGTGTGCAACTTTGACCAGGTGGGTCCCAGTTCCTCATAGTCATGCAGGTGCAGTTGAGATTTGATGGCTATCGCATAATCTCATGGAATCTTTCGAGCCAATGAGATCATGCGACAATGGTCAGATTAGAATCTCAATGGTTCTACATTTTTTGAGTGAGGTGGCATATTTCCCAAGTGCGCTATCGCGACCAGGTGGGTCCTAGTTTCTAATGTCACCGTGGGGCCAGTCAACATTCAAGCAAACAACAAGCCACCAGCGGTCAGTGGTTAACATCTTACATTTGGTCACATGATCGCATGGGCTCTTCCAAGCCCATGAGACCATGTGATAAATCGTTAATGGTTTTGGTGGTGATGTGTTCATTTCTTAGTGGTCGGCGAAGGTTGCAATGGGCCAGGTAACATGTGGCCCCGTAGATTCAAAATCTATGGTGGTTGCATGTTCATATGGGATCTGTTGATCCCATTTGATCATGCGACCACTATTGGATTCTTTGGTGCTTTCTATTGGTGTTGTCGTGGGTCCGGCCCATGTGATCGGCTCCTATTGGGCAACGTGGCAAAGTTTGACAAGTGTGATGTCTTGTGGGTCCAGGTGTCTTGCGTGGTGATGGTGGATTCAAAGAGGCTTGTTGCATGATCACATGAGGCTTTTTTAGCTCATGTGATCATGCGACCAGTGTTATTTCAAAGCGGTGCGGCCTCCTTTTGCAAACTTTTCTTTTGCGTTGTTGTTTGCAAATGCAAAGTAGCTGAGGATTTATGATTTCTGGAGGTGGTTGCAGTTAAAGAATGTGCAAAGATCTTTTAGACAGCCATTTGTGGTCCTTTCTATGATCTGAGATTTGATTTAGAGCCTTTATGGCTGAGTGGGCTTGCAGGGGGTTGTCAGATCAAGGCTTTCTGTCTACGAGCAGAATCAGTAGAGGAATGGGCATGCAAGGGGAGATATGTCTGATCTGTTGAGATATTTTCAGAGATTCATTTATGATTAGAAGTGACTATTTTAGGGTTGGATTATTTTATGCATATCTATGTAGCCCTAATTTCGATATTTTGATTCCTGCCTCCGTACAGGGGATGTATATATTATTTTTTGGAGCCTTTAGGGCTCAGAATCTAGCAATTGTAAAAAGAAGGTTTCTTTATCAAAGAGAAATTTGTGGCATTTTCCCGCCCCTTTGGCTTTCTACAATTGTTAAATTTTTATTGATTGTTCAGATATTGCAAAGTATTTTGTGACATTCTTGTTGTCCTTATGCTTTCTTGTCTAGATTATCTCTTATTGGATCAAAGTGTATGCATGTTTTCAATGATATCTTAGTTTCCCTGATTCCTCTTACTTTCTGTAACTGTGTGTGTTATTGTGTTTGATCTAATTTAGATGTTTTGTGGGTATATTTTAGCCCCTAACAGTCTTGTCTCAATCCTACACCGAGCTATAGGAGTGAATGTTTGTTTGAAGGTCATAGATTGTTGTCTAATCCTAAGAGTCTTGTTGTTGTGAAAGAATCCTTCTCTTTCCCTGAACACCCTCTTTTGTATGCATACCCTTCTATGAAATACTTATGAAAGCCTATTCAATAAGTTGTGATCTACTAGACCTAAGTCTTTCACTGGTGTCATCCCTCTATACTGAGATCCAAACCCTAGTTTTGGTGCATCACCTAGTAGGTAGATTTTCTTTTAGTCATTTCCCTTTCCATGTATTCCTTCTATCCCTTTCCCTCAAAAGATTTACTTTCCTTTCTAGAAGCAAACTAAGGTGACTGTCCAAGAGGAACCAACCTAGAACCTGGAGGTCTCATCTCGATTAGCAAAGGTCCCACAACCTTGAGATGATTCGCTTATTATACTAGATTATCAAGACCAAGAGAGCTTGAGATCAGAGGTACAAATTCATTGTATAACATTTCTAGCACGCCCGGTGGGACCAAGAGGTCATATTTTCATAATTCTTGCTGGTTTTGATATGCATCCAGCAGGTTGAAAACCTTTGAGAGGTCATTATTTTGCATATCTGGTGACTCCAAGTTCACATCCACTAGTTTAAAGAAGATTCAATACCTAAGATGGATTACCATCCTTCTTTTCATGAGGACAACCTTTCATTTCATGAAGGTCAGCTTTATCAGAGCAGTGGTACTTCTGATTTCATGCAAGACTACCCAGTTGCAGTAATGAACCAACATACACCTCATGCTTGCCCCCCACCCACCCAACTTCCAGTATCATGGCAGCACCAACAAACATACCAGTAGCCTCAAGAGGAGATGCCTTACATGGAAAAGTATGCTTATCATGCCCAGATCCAACAACAACAAGCATTGGCTCAACAGGAGAAGGTTTATCAAAGGGAGTTGGAAGAACAAAGGAGAAATTATGAAGAGGTGTTGGAGGCATGAAAAAGGCATATGAAAATAGAGGCAAAGGAGCAGTCCGATGCCATGATAGAACTAAAGCAGGGTTAGGCAACCCTTACAAGCATTCTCACAGCACGAAAGGAGGTTTATGAGGAAAAGTTAGTGGCAATCAGTGCTACTGCAGCTGCAAAAGAAGAATATTTTCAAGGGACATTGCAGCTTAGAGGGATGCTTATGAAGAATTAGAGGTTCATAAGACTAACTGTGAAAAGGTGGTGCAAGACTAGAAAATCTTGATAAAAGCCATGTTTGATAGGATTGTTGGAAATATTCAGGAATTAACCGAGTTACTGAGAGGGGAGGGGTGAATCAGTAACTCCAAATTTTCTTACAATTTTAACATGTAATTTACCTTTTTAACCTTTGCATACAGAAAGCATGAAACTTACAAACATTCACAATAATGACACATAGATTTGGTTACCCAAAAACCTTCCAAAAGAAAGTAAAACTGGGGTGGGGATGAAACCCACAAAGCTTTAATATTACAGAATAAAGTTGGCCGGTTAAGGCTTACAATTTGATCACTTCTGATGATCTGCCCTGTTAGGAGCAATAAGGATTGCTAAATCCACCCTGTTAAAGGATTTACAAACATACAATGAAGTATGCACTCGGTAAAGAGATTTTTACAAAGACTGTTAAGTCTACCCGGTTAAAGGATTTAGTACTGATTCACCTGTTAGAATGAAATAGTAGATCTCTGCTTTGCAACTGGATTGCTGAATGAGATTCGCTGATGTACTGATCACCTTCTGTGATGAATTTGTCTTTGTTGTACCTTATACTTCTGAAGCCTTCTGTAATTCGCTTATTTCTGCCTTTCTTTCTCTTTTATATATATTCTACTTCATATATTTCATTACATCTTTTATTTCTACAACATTGTTTATATACAAGTCTCAAACAATTAATTACAATTACAATTACACAGTCGGCTTGACAAATAAACATAAGTGCTACTAAGTCGGCCCAAGTATGGTTACACGGTTCCTTCAAACTGACTCGGTGACTTTTTGATACTCGGCGTCCACTGCATTACTCGGCATCGTCATGCACTCGGTAGAAGTGAAGGCACGGTTCATACTGATCACTCGGTAGGTATTGAACTCGGTAAGTACTGGTGACTCGGTAGACAAGATGTTACTCGGTTTACATTGTCCTGATCGGTTTGTACTAACTTGCTTGGTTTCCACTGTCTGCTCGGTTTGCACTGTCTGCTCGATTTGCACTTGTCTGCTCGGTTTGCACTGTCTGCTCGGTTTGCACTGACTACTCGGTTTGCACTTGTCTGCTCGGTTTGCACTGTCTGCTCGGTTTGCACTTGTCTGCTCGGTTTGCACTGTCTGCTCGGTTTGCACTTGTCTGCTCGGTTTGCACTGTCTGCTCGGTTTGCACTGACTGCTTGGTTTGTATCCAGAATGCAAATAAGTGTTGTCACTAGTGGCAATTCTGCTTAATGCCAACAATCTCCCCCTTTGGCATTAGTGACAAAAACACTTATTGGCTAAAATTTATATACACGAATCATGCTGAGTTTTATTTTGATTTTTCAAAATTTGTCTTTGTTATAGGGCTTTATACATTGTCTACCCCTTTCAATGTGCTAACTGTTTCTTATACAAATCTATAACTGTATACATATCTCTCCTTCTATACATATCTCCCCCTTTTTGACGATAATGCCAAAGGTGCATATACAAGTTATTTACAGAGAGAATCCAAAATTTGATAAGAAATCAGAATGTACCTTCATTATTAGTGCCAGGGTTCTGTCCCAACTTTCTTGCAGAATCTTACATGTTTGTATAGCAATTTGGACTTCTGCAGAGAGTTCAATCATGTGATCTGCTATGGAGAACTAATTGTCATGAATCAATGTTCTGGAATGTTAATTGTGCTTATACATTGTATTCATGATGGGAAGGATCATGTGTTGGATGTCTAGCAGTGTAGACCGGATCCTTGAGTCTTCTTTCAGTAGATCAGACTGCATATTAGATAGATGTGAAATTTTCATGTGATGAGCAGAGCTTGAACTTGGTTCAAGTTGCAGCTTCTGTATGCTAATCTTCATATCCTCATCCATTTTATTCATTTTATCTTTGATATCCTTTGTGAACTCGGAAAAATTGCATAGTCTGGCCAAAAGAGAGGTAGTATTCGAATAGATAGATTCTATGTTAGACAAAACTGAAGACAATTCTACTTGGTTAATAGCTATGTGCTGAGCAATGTGCTCAAGCACTTTATTGTTGAATCTCTTCTTGGCTCTTTCAACTAACTTTTCTGTCCCGGATGAGTCCTCATTGTATTTCTCAACTGCTTCTGCTAATTGTAACAAAACATGCTGGGAGGAGTCTACTTTAATGCCTAATGCATCAGACAAAATGTCCTTAGCATCCTTGATGATTTGATACTCTTTGTCTCTCTCCTCTTTAAGCTTCTTTTGTTTTGCTTTCCTTTGGAGGATCTCACCTATATTCTGCATCTGGTCTGCTGAGAGATTTGCAAAATCTAGTGTAGGAATTTCTATCTCTTCATCTAGGTCTATATCCTCAACTACATTTTTACCCAAAAATTTTATACTCGGTAGAGCCTTAGGCTTATCTGTACTTAATGCTTTTGTAGTAGTGACAGTAGATAAAGTAGGGCTGGCTATAGATACTGGCATACTTTCTACTGGAGAACTTAAAATATTTACACTTGAAGATTCAAAAGCTGGAAAACTTACTGCTGGAAAACTTAATGGTGCAGGAGACTGCAGCTCGGTAGAAGAAATGGTTGCTGCCTCTGATGTTGCTAGGGATGATTGGACAAATGTGGAAGTTGTCACAACCATGCTTGAAGGTGTCTCTGGGCTGGATGTAGAAACTTTCACTGGAGATGTAGGAAGGGATGCAATGACTTCTGCTGCTATCCTTACAGTATCATCTACCTCAGTGTCTTCTTCTTGTTCATCACTGTCATCTTCAATATCTTTTATTATTACAGTTTCAATGCTCAGTTGGTGAAGGTGGTATATGTTCTTCCATGTGGCTTTTGCAGCCTTCACAATCGATTCAATATTGTTGATCAAAATCAAACAAGTATTGAACTTCAATGTCATCTTATTTTCATTTTCTTTTAATGCCTTCTTTACTTCATCATTATTCAGGCTCGGCATCAACTGTCTTAGGTTTTGATCAAATATGTCTATCACAGTTTGCCTTGCATTGCTCCATCTCATTTTTATTGGATTCAATAGAACTGCTAGAACCTGTGGGGTAATTTCTTCAGGAGAGTATTTCCACTGTCCCATCTTCTCAACAACAACATCTTCTATTTCCTTCTGTTCTGCTTCCGATCTGGTTTCATATCTCAAGGATTTTATGTTACTTACTCCAGATCCTGATCCATCTCTGAAGAGTTTGAGCTTTTCTTGAAGGCTTAGAGGAGGCCTTTTGAATACTATGTCTTTATCTGCCTTTTCTGCCTTACCTCTTGTATTTCTCCTTGTAAACACAGCAGTGGGAGGCACAGGTGCCTTAGTGATGAAAACTTTTCCTTTCTTCTTTGCAGGTTCTGGTTCCTCTGTTTTCTCATCCTTTTCCTCTTCTTTTTCATCTATTTCTTCTTTATCCTTGGTTATCATTTGCATTTTAGCTATCCTTTTCTTTCCTTTGTTTACCGCCTGTGGAAGCTTTATGCTTAGTTCAATTCTCACCTTAGCTTCATCATATGTTCCAAAATATGGGGCTTTGGGATTGACAGGCTGATTTAGAAGAGCTTCAATGATGTTCTTGGTTTCATCAATATTTACCTCATAAGAAAGAGGTTTTACATATACAGTTCTTGGTTTAACTGCTTGAATATACACATTATCACAATCTACCATAAAATAGATGTCATCTTTGTAATCTTCCACCAACTTCTGTGGAATCTGGAATCTGTCATTCATTTTCTCTTTGAAAGACTCAAAATAATTATCCATGATGCTTTCAAAGTTTTCACCCATTTCTGCGATGTATTCATTTATTTCATAGAGTACCGGCACATCTTTTCTCCATACAACTTTTCCTTTAGAAGGGAAGAATTTCTGAACATAGAAGAATAAACAGACCAACAAGGATCCAAACTTACATGGATTGTTTTTGGAAGTTTTGATGCTTTCCATGTTCTTGTTGAACTGTTTCAACAATAAGTCTGCTAGGTCAAATGTCAAGTTGTTTTTGACCACTTTGTATGCTAGGTCAATAGCTTCACAGGAGACACTGTTCTGTCGACTAGAGCTGTAAATCTTGTGGGCAATGATATGTGTACCAAACTTTAGTTCAGCGTCGGTAATGCTGCTAACTTTCATGCCTCTACCATCCCACTCGGCTAGGGTTTGCTTCTCTAGTTCCGTCCGACCTAGCGTTTTGGTAGTTTTAGCTTTGTTCAACATGGGAAGACCGGTGACTTGTTGAATCATCTTCTTTGTGATCTTAATAGGTTGCTCAAGCCAAATCTTGCCATCATGTACTCGGCTGAGAATGTACCTAACCCATTTATCTCAAAAGTTTTGAGGAAGATGTGCAATGTGGACTAAACCCTTATCTTCCAGATGTTTGTGCTCGGGTTTCAAAATACCATCCACACATAGTTCCTCATGCACAGTGTCTAGTTCTAGGTTTCCCATTTCATGAATTGAACAGTTAAAATGATTGCGGATATCGTTAATAAGCAGTACCTTAGGAGGAATCTGAGATTGAGCTCCGTTCGGATCTAGGGCTGCTGCAATTGTGGGCACGATCTTAAAATCTGGTGCTTTCCACTCCCCTTGAACTAACATATCAGATCCTTTCTTCGCTGAAGTGTTGGATGATGCCATGGTAGCTCACAGAAAATTCCTTTCGCAAAAGTATTAAATCACCGGGTTGCCCTTGAAATTTTTTGCTCTCAAAGTGCTAAAGATTCGCGGTGAAGAATGAGTTCGATTACTTTCTTTTTGTTTACAATTCTGTCATTAATGCTTATTTCAAATTAGGGTAGGAATTCTGACAGACTGTCACCCACTAAGAATTAATTGCTCGGAAAAGACTTCGCAACTCGGTGAACTCGAGAATTCATAATGCTCCGACCTCGCTCAGTAAAGACAGGTACCGACCTTGCTTGGTGAAGACTATACCGACCTCGCTCGGTGAAGACTATACCAAGTATACCGACCTTTCTCGGTGAAGACTATACCGACCTCCCTATGATCTCACTGCATCTTGCATGCTGATTTAGACTTTTCTTTTAATTTCGGTTCTGGAACTGCTTGAGATTGATCTATGAGAATACAGTTCCAGTGCTTCCTTGGAAATTTAATTTGAGTCGGTAGAGCCATCCATTCCATTACTTGGACTGGATTGCTCGGTAGCTTTAGGAATCCATTTTTGTCTCACCTGTTTCCTGACCTTAGTTGCTTCATTCTTCTTTCCTTCTTCAATTCCATTAGCATTCATGCAGTTTCTGGCTATGTGACCGAGTTTAGTGCATTTGAAACATCTTACTGTAGTATCTCTTTTCCTTAGATGATGTTTTATGCAATTCATGCCAATGTGTCCATATTCTCCACAGTAATGACATCTACACCAGGTGTTGTAGTCCCATCCAAACATTGCTTTCACAATTTGTTCTGCTGGATTAAATATCTTGGATCTGCACTCGGATGCCTTGTGACCTTGTTTGTTGCACTTGTGACAATTACCTCTGAATCTAGGTTTTTCCCTGCATTCATTTGCTTTGTGACCAGGTTGATTGCAGCTATAACATTTTCCATTGAATTCTGCTTTTTCATTGATCCAACATTTATTTGAAGTATGTCCTATTTTACCACAATGACTACAAGTAGGTTTTTGATTTCTTTGAGTACCCTGCTTAGAGGATTCGCCTTCTTCTTTGTATCCAAGTCCTGCTTTTCCTTTTTGCCTATGAAGATTTCGTTCATACAGCTGATTCAAGTCTTCTTGACTTTTCATCATTCCTTCATTGATTTGTTTTTCAGCGTTTAGGTCATCCATCAATCTTAGATTGATTTCCTTTTCAGATCTTAGTTCTTCTCTTGTGTTTTCTATTTCTGATCTTAGATTTAGAATTTCTTCATCTGTATGAGAGATCTGATCAATTAGATTTTCTAGCTGAAGGGTTTTGTTTTGGACTTCAATGTTTCTTCCATCTAATTCATCTTTCAACTTGTTTCTCTATTCCAAGATCTCACAGAATCTTGTAGAGTGTAGTTCTTGTTCTCTTTTCAATTTTCTCACTTCTTCCTGCAGAGACCCATTCTTTTCTAGGAGTTCTTTGATAGCATTGTTTGCTTCATCTGAGTTATTTGAGGGAAGAAGATCTTCAATCTTTTCTTCAATGTAATTTTCATCATTCATCTGATTTGCAAGTTCCTTCCTTCTTCTTAGGGATTGGGAAAGATGTTCTTTTGCTTCTTTGAGTTTAGCTATGGCCATTTCCAGATCTAGCTTTTCATTTTCAATCACCTTGTTCAATTTGAATACCTCCATTGTCCTGGATCTTTGCTCAAGCTAGTTAAGCTTTGTCTTGAGAACCAATGTAGCTCTGATACCAATTGTTGGAAATATTCAGGAATTAACCGAGTTACTGAGAGGGGAGGGGTGAATCAGTAACTCCAAATTTTCTTACAATTTTAACATGTAATTTACCTTTTTAACCTTTGCATACAAAAAGCATGAAACTTACAAACATTCACAATAATGACACATAGATTTGGTTACCCAGAAACCTTCCAAAAGAAAGTAAAACTGGGGTGGGGATGAAACCCACAAAGCTTTAATACTGCAGAATAAAGTTGGCCGGTTAAGGCTTACAATTTGATCACTTCTGATGATCTGCCCTGTTAGGAGCAATAAGGATTGCTAAATCCACCCTGTTAAAGGATTTACAAACATACAATGAAGTATGCACTCGGTAAAGAGATTTTTACAAAGACTGTTAAGTCTACCCGGTTAAAGGATTTAGTACTGATTCACCTGTTAGAATGAAACAGTAGATCTCTGCTTTGCAACTGGATTGCTGAATGAGATTCACTGATGTACTGATCACCTTCTGTGATGAATTTGTCTTTGCTATACCTTATACTTCTGAAGCCTTCTGTAATTCTCTTATTTCTGCCTTTCTTTCTCTTTTATATATATTCTACTTCATATATTTCATTACATCTTTTATTTCTACAACATTGTTTATATACAAGTCTCAAACAATTAATTACAATTACAATTACACAGTCGGCTTGACAAATAAACATAAGTGCTACTAAGTCGGCCCAAGTATGGTTACACGGTTCCTTCAAACTGACTCGGTGACTTTCTGATACTCGGCGTCCACTGCATTACTCAGCATCGTCATGCACTCGATAGAAGTGAAGGCATGGTTCATACTGATCACTCAGTAGGTATTGAACTCGGTAAGTACTGGTGACTCGGTGGACAAGATGTTACTCGATTTACATTGTCCTGATCGGTTTGTACTAACTTGCTCAGTTTCCACTATCTGCTCGGTTTGCACTATCTGCTTAGTTTGCACTTGTCTGCTCGGTTTGCACTGTCTGCTCGGTTTGCACTGACTGCTCGGTTTGCACTTGTCTTCTCGGTTTGCACTGTCTGCTCGGTTTGCACTTGTCTGCTCAATTTGCACTTGTCTGCTCGGTTTGCACTTGTCTGCTCGGTTTGCACTGTCTGCTCGGTTTGCACTGACTGCTCGGTTTGTATCCAGAATGAAAATAAGTGTTGTCACTAGTGGCAATTCTGCTTAATGCCAACAGTTTGATAGGGGCATTGAATTTCAGCTTGAGAAAGAACAAGAGTTGGCAGCCCATAAGGAGTTTTATGATAAAGAAATACAAGAGCACAAAGAAATAATAGGGCTCTTGATTCTAAAGGGTGCAAATGATAAAGAGACTCATTGGATACAACTTGAGGAAGCTCTTTGTATAGAAGAGAAAGAGGCTATATCACAATTATCTAATGAATCTTATAATGTTGCCAGCCAGACCATTGGAGGTTGGTTTCTTTGAAGAACTACCTTGTTTTGTTGAAAATGACAATGCTTCTAATGTGCCACTCATCTCAGCTACCGAAGCACAAAGGAGGGAATGTTCTCCTGAAAAGAAGCCTGCTGCTAAGAATGTTGACAAGAGAAATGATGTGGAAGAAGAAGCTCCTCTGCATGAATTGGTAGTTGAAGATCCTGACAATAGTGAAAGGAGCCCCAAGTTTATTCTTTCCAGGGGTTGCCCCATAACATACTTAGAAAGAATGGAGCCCAATAGTAAAAAGCATCCAGTCATGTTTGTGTCCAAACATGAGTGTTCAAATGAAGCTGAGGCTGAGGGTGAACTTGTAGTTCAGCAAAGGAAAGGTCAAATCACTTATCTACCCCTGGATAATGGAGATAAAAATCTATTGGTGGAGGTGAGTCAATTTTTTTATGTCCTTCAAGAGGTAGTGCATTAGTTCTTCATACAACTGCATGTACTTCCTTCCTTGTTAGCTATCGTCCTACATGAAAAGTGCAAAACCCTAAGGAGAAAGGGTAGTTATTTCAACAATCCAGTGAATGGTTTTGTTTGAATAGGTCTTTGCACTGGTTAGTTTAGGATAGGTTAGTTTTTCCTATTTTCTTCCAGCTTTCTAGTTTAGTCTTTCCCTATTTTCCAAGAAGTGCTCAAGCACAATTTTTTGTCCCTCTCCCTGTCAGAAAGTTTTTGTGCTCAGAAATGACCCCATGCCCAATGGATTGTCAAGGCAACTGGTCTAAATGTCTAGCAGGCTGACATCCTACAGAGGTCACCAAAATGTTGCCCAAAATTTCCCTATCATTCCCTTTTTGGCCGCATCCTGTTTGTTCCAAGAAATGCTCAAGTGTCAAAAACCCTCGGTGTTTTCTACCTTTTAGTGTCGAAAGTCTAGTGTGTTTTCTACCTTTTGGCCTAAAAACCTAGTGTGTTTTCAACCTTCTCTTTGAAGGCTCAAGATTTTTTTGAATTTCGGTCCAAAAATTCTCTATGTTTTTGACCTCCAGTTTGAAACCCTTCTGTGTTTTCAACCTTCAAGTGTGCAACTCCGACCAGGTGGGTCCCAGTTCCTCATAGCTATGCCGGTGTAGTGGAGATTCAATGGTTGTTGCATAATCTCATGGAATCTTTCGAGCCCATGAGATCATGTGACAATGGTCGGATTAGAATCTCAATGGGTCTGTGTTTTTTGAGTGAGGTGGCATATTTTGCAAGCATGCTATCGTGACCAGGTGGGTCCCAGTTTCTAACATCACCACCGGGCTAGTCAGTAGTCAAGCAAACAACAAGCTACCAGTGGTCAGTGGTTAACATCTTACAGTTGGTCACATGATCGCATCGGCTCTTCCAAGCCCATGCGACCATGCGATAAACCATCAATGGTTTCGGTGGTGATGTGTCAGTTTCTTAGCTGTCGGTGAAGGTTGCAGTGGGCCTGGTAGCATGTGGCCCCATAGATTCAAAATTTATGGTGGTCGCATGTTTGCATGGGATCTTTCGAACCCATGCAATTATGCGACCACCATTGGATTCTTTGGTGCTTTCTGGTGGTGTTGTCATGGGTCTGGCCCATGAGGTCAGCTCTTGTTGGGCCACGTGGAAAAGTTTGACAGGTGTGATGTCTTGCGGGTCCAGGTTTCTTGCATGGTGATGGTGGATTCAAAGAGGCTTGCCGCATGATCACATGAGGCTTTTTTAGCTCATGCAATCATGTGACCTATGTTATTTCAAAGCGGTGCGGGCTCCTTTCACGGACTTTTCTTTTGCGTTGTTGTTTGCAAGTGTGAGTAGCTAAGGATTTATGATTTTTGGAGGCGGTTGTAGTTAAAGAATGTGTAGAGATCTTTTAGGCACCCGTTTGTGGTCCTTTCTATGATCTCAGATTCGATTTAGAGCCTTTATGGCTGAGTGGGCTTACAGGGGGTTGTCAAGTCAAGGCTTTTTGTCTGCGAGCAAGATCAGTAGAGGAATAGGCACGTAAGGGGAGATATGTCTGATCTATTGAGATATTTTTAAAGATTCATTTATGATTAGAAGTGACTATTTTAGGGTTGGATTATTTTATGCATATCTATGTAGCCCTAATTTGGGTATTTTGATTCCTGCCTGCGTGCAGGGGATGTATATATTGTTTTTTGGAGCCTTTAGGGCTCAGAATCTGGCAATTGTAAAAAAGAAGGTTTCTTTCTCAGAGAGAAATTTGTGGCATTTTCCTGCCCCTTTGGCTTTCTGCAATTGTTAAATTTTCATTAATTGTTCAAATATTGCAAAGTATTTTGTGACATTCTTGCTGTCTCTATGCTTTCTTGTCTAGATTATCTCTTATTGGATCAAAGTGTATGCATGTTTTCAATGATATCTTAGTTTCCCTGATTCCTCTTACTTTCTATAACTATGTGTGTTATTGTGTTTGATTTGATTTAGATGTTTTGTGGGTATATTTCAGCCCCTAACAGTCTTGTCTCAATCCTACACCAAGCTATAGGAGTGAATGTTTGTTTGTAGGTCATAGATTGTTGTCTAATCCTAAGAGTCTTGTTGTTGTGAAAGAATCCTTCTCTTTCCTTGAACACCCTCTTTTGTATGCATACCATTCTATGAAATACTTATGCAAGCCTATTCAGTAAGTTGTGATCTACTAGACCTACGTCTTTCACTGGTTTCATCCCTCTATACTAAGATCCAAACCCTAGTTTTGGTGCATCACCTAGTAGGTAGATTTGCTTTCAGTCATTTCCCTTTCCATGTATTCCTTCTATCCCTTTCCCTCAAAATATTTACTTTCTTGTCTAGAAGCAAACTAAGGTGACTATCTAAGAGGAACCAGCCTAGAACCTGGAGCTCTCATCTCAGTTAGCAAAGTGCCCACAACCTTGAGATGATTCCCTTGTTATACTGGATTATCAAGACCAAGAGAGCTTGAGATCAGAGGCACAAATTTAGTGTATAATAGCTGTTACAAGTGAATAATTTGTATGATAAGAGGGCTATAGAAAGAAAATTTGAATAAAATGATCTAGTGTTACTCTGGAATGCCAAATTGGAAGACAAGGGAAAAAATAGAAAATTTTATCCAATCTAGTTAGGACCATATTTGATTCATGAGAAATGGGGCCCGGATTCATACATTATCAAATAACTCTCTGGTGACATTCAAGAATTGCCTGTTCATGGATAGTTCCTAAAGAAATACTTTTGTTGAATGTATTTTTCACCATGAACAGTAGTTAGGTTTTGTATTTCTTGTAAATTTTGTAAAGGTTTCATGTGTTTGTTTCTATTTGGTTTTTCCTTTGTAAATAGGTTTTTTTCAGTGCTCTCTGCAATTTTTATAGCCATCAAGTTTTTGGTCTTCTCTACCCACAATTCTAAGTTCTTGCATGGGAACAAGTTACCCATCACCCCTAGATAGATCCAATACCATATTCTAGTTGAAGCAAAAAAATCTTTGAAAATGGCCAATTTTTGCTTCAGGTGTGAGAGAATAGGGTTTATCTATTTGAAAAATGGTTTTCAAAAACTTTGTTTATGTCCAAAACCCTACCCTTGTCTATTTTCTCATTATTTTTTTTGACATACCTTTTCCTCTAATGTCCTAAGTTACCATTAGTGGGGCCATGTTTTTCTCCAAGTCTTGTAAGGTTGGATGATAACTATGAGAAATCTAGAGATTCGGAAAAAAATTAAAGACTCGATGGTTGATTTTGTTATCTCCCACACTCATGAAGATTGGTCATTAGTCCTCTTTATTTACTGACTTGGCGAAAAGGCTTTCTCTAGATCTTGTGAAGTTTGGTGGTGAAGTTTGAGTATTCAATGACATGACAAGGTAGTTATATCCAAGTCTCATGAAGTAGTGAGTAAGTCTTCTAACATCTGGTGATGAAGCTACAAGGTAAAGACTTAATAGTTATGACTATCTCTAAATCTCACAATGTTTGCTATTAAGTGTCTAGCATCTAGAGATCTAGTGAAAGGTTAAGAAATAGACCAATGCAGTTATCTCCAAGTCTCATGAACTCACAATTAAGTCATATAATATTTGGTGATTAAGAAACAATCCTAGATCATGGTAAATATCAAAGGCTATTATTGAATGTCAAGAACTTTTGGCATGCCCCGCAAGGGAACCGGGGAAGAGAACAAAGATTCTCTTTGTAAAATAAAAACCTAAGTAATGATTTATGAAATTTTTTGAATTTTTAAAACAATTATATGAATAAAAATTAAAATTAGTTTCCTCCCAAGTTCACTTCTATTTTATGCATGATTCATTTAAGTCCATTAAGTAAACTAACAACAATTTAAAGTTCT
Source organism: Chamaecyparis obtusa (assembly GCA_027943335.1). Taxonomy (NCBI): domain Eukaryota; kingdom Viridiplantae; phylum Streptophyta; class Pinopsida; order Cupressales; family Cupressaceae; genus Chamaecyparis; species Chamaecyparis obtusa. Next base: position 149,326 of record BSBK01003402.1, read on the forward strand.
CAAAGCAAATTACATCATATCACTATAAGATTTTTTATTAAGAACTACAAAGTACTTTCATTTCAATTTTCCATTTAAAATCATGTATATTCCTAAGTATCCTTTATGAACAATATAACTTTTAAATCAAATAGAATCATCTAAATCATCTGATACATTGCAGGTAATACATTTGTTTTTCAATAGCCTTTCCTTGAATCATCACTAATTAAAATCATACTACTTAACTAAAAATCATTTTCTTTTCCAACATACATCTTATACATAAAGTTCACATCTCCCTTTTCCCTTTTCCTAAGTCTACCCATTCTAAATACTTCATTTTGAATTACATCAATGATTTCATTACATTCATATCCACTTGGGAGGTAACAATAAATTTACATCATGAAACATAATTACAAAGCCTTCATTCTTCAAAAACTAGTACATAAGCAAGCATGAATCTTCAAACACTACATCTGTAAAAGATACCTTGATAAAAATATTTACCACCCAACCATGTGGATACCCAAAGGCCCACTCCCCCATGCTAGGAGATAAACATCAAGGTCCACAAAGAAGGAATAGCTAGGCAAAACCTAGGGTCAGGTTACCTTTTCCAAATAACAAATGAAAAGAAAGCCAAAGTATAAATCTTTTCCCAAAAACATTCTAGGGCTTGGTAGAAACTCTAAGCAACAACATAAGTGAGTTTCATTGCATAGCCCTCACTCCTTGGGTTTTCCTGGTACTAGCCACTCCGGGCCCCGGCCCCCAAGTAGGCACATGCGGGATCGAATGCCTTTCATATAGACAAGCATGATTTGATTGTACCTACTCATAGGTACCTTCTCCCACTCCCATACATAGCCTTTAATAGCACTAATGGCATGGGTGAGGCACATTTAATCTTTTTTTAATGTTTGAACCCATTCCCATAAGTTTAATTAAGTTTTCAGTTGTTAAATAACTCTTCAGTCAGTTATCCTAGTTCTCGACACTTAAGGCCCCGGCCCCGACCCCGCATTGAGAGCCACTCACTAGGTGTGATTAGGTTTTCTACCATTAACCCACATATCACAATCACATCATACACATAGTAAAAACATATCCTAAACACATTTGTAAGACTGCATCAAAGAGTAGAAAATAATAAGATAGTTTATGGATGTTTTAGGGGAAATTAGGAATCTTTAAGGATGTTTAGAATGGTCTTGATCTTCTTAGACAACCCTAAATTGCTTCCTACACACATCCTAACCCTATTTAGGCATCCAAATGCATTGAACATAACCTCTACCAAACAAGGAATGAACAAATTTAAGGTTTACTCAAAGTTCCATATACCAAAAGATAATGCTCCATGAACTTCATTCTAAGCCTGATATTTGACTAAGCCTAAAATTTGACTAAGTCTGATTTTATTAAAAATCTAAAATTTACAACTTAACTCATAGGAAGTTGAAACCTATCTCAATCAATCCAAAAGGTACCTAAACCCTTTATACAAGTATAACTTAAAGTATAAGTTAAAGTACGTAAACTTATACTTAAATGTTATACTTGTATAAAGTGAAAATATAATTATTGTACTGATTGGTTTAAATATTAAATTTTTCCAACTTCAAGCCTGATATAACATAACAACTAATCACATGTAAATAACATAGGTAAAAACTATTATTCAGCCAAATGATAGAGAACCAAAACATGAGAATAGAACTATGTTCAAACTCAGGATTCTATAAACTTCTGCAAATGGCTCGCTGGCATTATAAAATGATAGAATAAAAGCAATGAAGACAGGTTATAAATGGCTAGAATAATACATATAAAACCCAAAATAGCTAGCATGGTACAATAATACAACAACTTGTATTTGTATAAACATTTATGCGATAATATAATAATACAATAATACAATAGTACAATAATACAATAGTACATATTGCAATAATGCATAAACATTTTGAATCAATACATTAATCCATAATATAATAATACACAAAGGCTTCTGCAATAATACAATTATACAAAATATAATAAAGTATAAATGACATAGAATAAATTATTATTAAAATGACATAATGCTGCAATAATATAGCATTTGAAACACAACAATATATCATTTCTATAATGCATGGATGGCTGAAAAAATAATGCAATAATATCTACATGACCAGCAATAATACAATAATGTATCAATATTTTGTAATAATACATTATTACAGAATACATCAATACATTATTATATAATACATCAGCATTCCGTAATAATAATACACAAAACAATCCAATAATAAAGAAATAGTACACAAACATTTTTTAATCATATTTCAAAACATAGAACATTCAAAAAAATCTAAAAATAACATTCACACTATAAAATAAATCTATTTCTAAGGCTGGATTCCAACCTAGAGTCCTGTGAAAATTGGTTGATGAAGGAAGATCAAATCCTCTCCAACTTTTCCAGCACTCCTTTGAATATCTGTGCTTGCAATCTTCTAGCCTTTACCTGCAACAATCCAAATGCCAAACTCAAAGAATAAGGGACTTCTCTCCTCAAAATATAAATTTTCCTACAATAATAATAGTAATCTTCTTCTCGAAATCAACTCTTCTTCCCAACTCCCACACACAGGAAAGTATTTCCTATAAATAGAATGGAGGAAGTGGTTGCACAAGTAATCCAACCAATGCAACCATCTCAACTATCCATTGGTTAATAATTAGACTTAACAATATCATTAAAGCCTTTCCTAGAATTATAAATTTTATGTTTCTTTTATTTAAGGAAGTTAATAATAATAATTATTATTTACAACCATATCATTACTAATCTAATTATTCATTAACATAATGTAATAAATACTTACTCACCAATAATTATATAAATATATGTATGCATATGCCTATGTGTACATATATTATTATTATTATAAATATTATTGCAAACATAATATTGTTATTATAAAACATATTATTTACTTACACACATATGGAGATACAAATCAGATATATGCAAGTAGATGACCAGGATCGATACATCGTGTGGACCTCAACTAAGTGAGTAACTACAACTTCATCCTGAGTCATGAAAACACATCAGACACATATCCATGAAACATAAAACATCATGATAATGGTTAGATTCAAATCCTTGGGTTAGATCCATAAAACATATAAAAATAGATTATTTTTCTAATCTCATAAACATATAAATGATAACCATAAATGATCATATCCATCATATCATCATCCACAAAATATAAATGTAAATGTATAGTTTTGACCATCATAATAAAATGTCCAAATCAGAAAAGTCTAAGTATCCCCATAGGAGAGGTATTACATCCTCCCCCTCTAGAGTTAGGCTTACTCCTGGAAGCCTACAAATAAATATGGATAAGCGTCTCTAAGTCTATTAGCATGTTCACATGTGGTAGAAGAATCATCATTGGGGTCCCATTGGACCCTTTCCTACTTTATGGTGCAACCCCTGAGGGTCAGTGTCTACTTCTGCAAAATACATACTGGCTCTAAAGCCAGCTGCCCATCCGCTACCTGTAATGCATTCCAATCCAAAACATGAGTCACATCAGGAATATATTTTCTAAGTACTAAAACATGAGACACATCATGAATATGAGAAAGGCTAGGTGGCAAGGCAATTTGATAAGCTATTGGTCCTATCCTCTCTAGGACCTCAAAAAGGCCAACAAATCAGGGTGCCAACTTGGAGCCTTTTCTATAACGGATTGGACTCTTTCATGTATGCACCCTCAAAAAGATTCTATCACCAAGAGAGAAGTGTACATCAATCCTGTGAGCATCAACATACTTCTTTTGCCTATCCCAAACTATCAAAATATGCTTTTTGATGTGCTTGACCTACTGTTCCATATCCTATAACATCTCAGGGCCTAGAAGTACCCTGTCCTCCAATCTATCCCAACTTAAGGGAGTGCAACATGGACGGCCATAAAAATCTTGAAAAGGGGACATACCTATGGAACTATGATAACCATTATTATAATCAAACTCCACCAAATATAGATACTCTTCCCAGTGGGTCTTTCTATCCATAACATACATTCTAAGCATGTCCTCAAGAACTTGGTTGAATCGCTCCGTCTGCCCATCTATCTCAGGATGATAGGCTGAAATAAAGTTGAGATGAGTCCCTAAAGTATGCTGAAGTAAAGTCTAAAGAGCCAATGTGAATACTAGATCCCGATCAGATATGATTTTCCTGGGAATACCGTGGAGTCTCACAATGTCCTTCATGAATACTCTGGCTATAGAAGCTGCTGAGTAGGAGGACTACATGGGAGAAAAATGAGCTACCTTGGTGAGTCTATCAATTGATAGCATCATGTCTCCTAGGAGTAACTAGAAGTCCCACAATAAAATCCATGGAAATAATGTCCCATTTCTATTCTGGCACTAGGTGAGGTTGCAAAAGGCCAGCGGGATGTTAATGCTCTACTTTCACTCTCTGACATTCAAAACATCTAGCCACATAGTCTGATATATTCCTCTTCATTCCTAACCAATAGTACAATTGGCGTAGGTTAGCATACATTTTCTTCACCCCAGGATGTGTTGAATAGGGATCCTTATGGCTTTTTGAAAGGATAAGTGTACAAAGCTCTCCTGCCACGGGCACATAGATTCTATTTTGTTGTTGTAGAAACCCAAGGGTGTCTAAGGAATATCTTGAGATGCAACCTTCCAAAGGTCTTCCCAACTCTATTTCTACCTTAACCTCTTGAAACCAAGAGTCAGAAGTGAGAGCTTCCCTGATTCTTTTCTCCAAATCTATGCTAAGGGATACTACTGATAAAACATGTCTGTGCTTGCTTAAAGCATCTGCAACCACATTCATCTTCCCTTGGATGTACTTAACTTCAAAATCATATTCACATAGGAATTCCATCCATCTGCATTGTCTAGCATTTAGGTTGGGTTGAGAGAAGATGTACTGAAAGCAACGATGATCTATTTGGAGTTCAAACTTGTGACCCAACAGAAAGTGTCTCCACTTTACTAAAGTGTGAACTACTACTGCAAGTTCTAGATCATGGGTAGGGTAGTTGAGCTCATGATCTTTAAGCTTCCTAGACTCATAAGCCACAATTTGTCCTTCTTGCATAAGAACCACCCCAATCCTTTCTAGTGAGGCATTTGTGCTAACTACGAAGTTTCCTGATGGTTCAGGAACCACCAAGATTGGAGCACTGGTTAATCTTTCCTTCAAACATTGGAAAGAAATCTCACATTTCTCTGACCAAACAAACTTCTTACCTTTCCTTTGCAAGGAAGTAATGGGATGTGCTATCCAAGAGAAATCTCTGACAAACCTTCTGTAATACCCAGCTAGTCCCATAAAGCTATGAACTTTAGCAACATTAGTTACAGTTGGCCACTCCACTATGGCTTGAATTTTGGCTGGATCAACAGTGATGCCATTCCCTAATATAACATGTCCAAGATACTTGACTTCTGTCTGAAAGAATTCACACTTTTCTGCATTGGCATAAAGTTGATTTTCCCTAAGGCACTGCAATACTTGGCAAAGATGAACCTCATGTTCTTCAAGAATTTTAGAGAACACTAAGATATCATCTAAGAATACTATCACAAATTTATCCAAGTAGGTTCTGAAAACTCCATTCATTAAGCTCATGAATACAAAAGGAGTGTTCGTTAACCCAAATGGTACCACAGTGAACTCATAGTGACCATATCTAGTATGAAAATTTGTTCGATGAATGTCAGCTTCCTAAATTCTAAGTTGATGGTATCCTAATTTGAGATCAATTTTTGAAAATATTTTTGCCCCTTTCATTTGATCAAATAGATCGTCGATGCGAGGTAAAGGATACCAATTCTTGATTGTGACTTTGTTGAGTTGATGATAGTCAATGCACAATCGAAAAGAGCCATCTTTCTTCTTCACAAATATTACTGGTGCACCCCATGGTGATACACTAGGTCTGATAAATTCTTTTTCCAAGAGCCCTTCCAGTTGAAGCTTGAGTTCCTCAAGTTCCTATGTGGTCATACAATATGGAGCTTTGGAGATTAGTTCTGCTCCTAGAACCAACTCAATTCGAAAGTCTATATCCCTTTTGGGTGGCATTCATGGAATTTGTTTGGGAAAAACATCCAAGTACTCCTATAATAGGGGATGATCTAGTGATACCTCACCACTTTCTCCATGGTCCAAGTCCTCTACCGATACTGCAAATAATTGGCATCCTTTGCACATGCACCTCTTGAGCTGCATCGTGAAAATCATGTAGAGAGAGATGGGTCATTGCACCCCAACAATCTTCTTAGGTTCTCCTAAGTCATCTAAACATTGAATGCTTTTGTTTCTACAATCCAAAGTGGCTTTGTGAGCATCCAACCAATCCATACCCAAAACTACCCCATACGAGCATAGAGGGATTACTCGGAGATTTACTAAGGTGGAAAATGGTCCAAGTTCTAGATTGCAACTATGGACACAAGAGTCAGAGGTTATTCTTGCCCCAGAGGCTAGCTCGACCTGCCACCTATCTTCCTACCTTAATAACTTTAGCCCACATTGCTCTACTATAGAAGGTGAAATGAAAGAATCTGTTGCTCCTGAATCAAATAGTATGGTGGTAGAGATACCCCTTAACAAACTTGGGGTTTTGATGACTGTTCCCTAATGATTGGCTTGTCCATGATCTAAGGTGGCAAAAACTTGATGGGTTCTACCTGTGTTACCTACTATTGGTTTTGAAGAGGCCTATTTATAACTAGCTGCTGGGGTAGACTTATGAGGGCAATTAACTGCAATGTGACCATGTTGACCACAAGAGTAACATTCGGTGTCGTTGATGAAATTCCTTCCTATAGAAGGTACACTAGATTTTTGATAGTTACCATGACTAGAATTCTGAGGCATACTTTGAGCTAGCTGATGGTCCAGGTATCACTTTGCATGCTACCAGTTGTGAGGATTGCTAGATTGAGAACCCCCACTTTTATTATTGTTTCCATTGTAATTTTTGTTGTTGTTTTTGTTGTGAAATTTTCTTTTTTGGTGGTTCTGACTTCCTTTGGGAGGATAGTTTTTAGGTCCAGGTGCTCCTTGAGATGGATTACCTTTGAAACTTGACCTAGTCTGGAAGGCATTACCCCCTTGTCCACCTATTTGACCTCCTAACCCCAAGGCTATACTTTTTTCCTCAAGGCGAGCTTTGATGACTATATCATTAACTGTCTAAGGTTCAAACATTCGTACACTACCGGCCAAGTGACCGTTGAGTCCTCTAAGGAAGTGTTGAGTCAACATGGGTTCATCATCCTTATATCTTGAGTACGGGTTGAGTTTCAAGAACTTCCTCTCATATTCATCAACTAACATAGTTAGCTACCTTAGGTTGTGAAAATCTTTAGCTCTTTCCCATCTCCAATGGTTAGATATAAATTTGGCTCGAAAGAGTTCTAGGAATAGTTCCCATGAAAGAGTGGTAATATCTATGTGAAGCTTCTCTCTCTCTCTATTTACCACCAAGTGGATGCAAAGTCTCTAAGGTGAATGACCGCAAACCAAGCCTTAGTATTGCTTCTATAAGGGTGCATGGAGAAAAGCCTTTCTAGTTCTAGCAACCAAGTTTGCATAGTAGATCCACCTTGAGTTCCCTTCAATGGGTTAGTCTTAGTCCTAAGGAGGTCTCGCATGTGAGAAGCATGCAAAGAATCTTCTTCCATTACTTGATCCCTCCTCCTAGGACTCATTTCCCTTTCCTCATGGTGAGTGTTAGTCTCCCCATGGTGGCCTCTATCCTACCTTGCCTCTAATCTCTGTAGAATCTGTTGTAACAATTCTATTACTTGAGCCCCCTGAAAACCTCCTGATTGATTATTAGATTGATCCCCTCTTCTCTCATATTGTTCTTCTTCTTAAGAAATTTCATGTTCAGATCTATGAGGGGTGTTTTGGGCACCTCCCCTTCTACCATGGGTTACAGGAGGCATCATGCCATAAGTAAGAAGAAGGATAAGTTTAAGGGTCCTAGTTTGGTTTTAGTTTAAGTTTTCCTAGGATGAATAATAATTTTAAGAAGCATGGGCCAAATTTCCAGGGCCCTAGTGTAGCAACTTAGTGCTTAGATACCAAAGATGTCATGCCCCGCAAGGGAACTAGGGAAGAGAACAAAGATTCTCTTTGTAAAAGAAAAACCTAAGTAATGATTTATGAAATTTTTTGAATTTTTAAAACAATTTTATGAACAAAACTTAAACTTAGTTTCCTCCCAAGTTCCCTTCTATTTAATGCATGATTCATTTAAGTCCATTACGTAAACTAACAACAAGATAAAGTTCTCAAAGAAAATTACATCATATCACTATAAGATTCTTTATTAAGAACTACAAAGTACTTTTATTTTGATTTTCCATTTAAAATCATCTATATTCCTAAGTATCCTTTATGAACAATATAACTTTTAAATCAAATAGAATCATCTAAATCATCTAATACATTGCAAGTAATACATTTGTTTTTCAATAGCCTTTCCTTGAATCATCACTAATTAAAATCATACTACTTAACTAAAAATCATTTTCTTTTCCAACATACATCTTATACATAAAGTTCACATCTCCCTTTTCCCTTTTCCTAATTCTACCCATTCCAAATACTTCATTTTGAATTACATCAATGATTTGATTACATTCATCTCCACTTGGGAGGTAACAATAAGTTTACATCATGAAACATAATTACAAAGCCTTCATTCTTCAAAAACTGGTACATAAGAAAGCATGAATCTTCAAACACTGCATCCGCAAAAGATACCTTTATAAAAATATTTACCAGCCAACCACATGGATACCCAAAGGCCCACTCCCCTGTGCTAGGAGATAAACACCAAGGTCCACAAAGTAGGAATAGCTAGGCAAAACCTAGGGTCAGGTTACTTTTTCCAAATAACAAATGAAAAGAAAGCCAAAGTATAGATCTTTTCCCAAAAAGATTCTAGGGCTTTGTAGAAACTCTAAGCAACAACCTAAGTGAGTGTCATCACATAGCCCACACTCCTTGGGTTGTCCTAGTACTAGCCACTCTGGCCCTCGGCCCCCAAGTAGGCACATGCGGGATCGAATGCCTTTCATACAGACAAGCACCATTCAATCATACCTACTCATAGGTACCTTCTCCCACTCCCATCCATAGCCTTTACTAGCATTAATGGCATGGGTGAGGCACATTTAATCTTTTTTTAATGTTTAAACCCATTCCCATAAGTTTAATTAAGTTTTCACTTGTTAAATAACTCTTTAGTCAGTTATCCTGGTTCTAGCCACTTAGGGCCCCTACCCCGCACTGAGAGCCACTCACTAGGTGTCATTAGGTTTTCTACCCTTAACCCACATATCACAATCACATCATACACATAGTAAAAACATATCTTAAACACATCTATAAGACTGCATCAAAGATTATAAAATAATAAGATAGTTTATGGATGTTTTAGGGGAAATTAGGAAAGTTTAAGGATGTTTAGAATTGTCTTGATCTTCTTAGACAACCCTAAACTAATTCCTACACACATCCTAACCCTATTAAGGCATCCAAATGCACTGAAAAAAACCTCTACCAAACAAGGAATGATCAAATTTAAGGTTTACTCAAAGTTCCATATACCAAAAGATAATGCTCCATGAACTTCATTCTAAGCCTGATATTTGACTAAGGCTGAAATTTGACTAAGTCTGATTTTATTAAAAATCTAAAATTTAAAATTTACAACTCCTAGGAAGTTGAAACCTATCTCAATCAATCCAAAAGGTACCTAAACCCTTTATACCAGTATAACTTAAAGTATAAGTTAAAGTACATAAACTTATACTTAAATGTTATACTTGTATAAAGAGAAAATATAATTATTGTACTGATTGGTTTAAATATTAAACTTTTCCAACTTCAAGCTTGATATAACGCAACAACTAATCATGCATAAACAACAAAGGTACAAACTATTATTCAGCCAAATGACAGAGAACCAGAACACGAGAATAGAACTATGTTCAAACTCAGGATTCTATAAACTTCTACAAATGGCTAGCTGGCATAACAAAATGATAGAATTAAAGAAATGACAACAGGTTATAAATAGCTGGAATAATACATATAAAACCCAAAACGGCCAGCATGTTACAATAATACAGCAACTTGTATTTGTATAAATGTTTATGCAATAATAATGTACAAACATTTCTACAATAATACAATAGTACATATTGCAATAATGCATAAACATTTTGCATTAATACATTAATACATAATATAATAATACACAAAGGTTTCTACAATAATACAATTGTACAAAATATAATAAAGTATAAATGACACAGAATAAATTATTATTAAAATGACAGAATGCTGCAATAATATAGCATTTGAAACACAACAATATATCATTTCTATAATGTATGGATGGCTGGAAAAATAATGCAATAATATCTACATGACCAGCAATAATACAATAATGTATCACTATTCTATAATAATACATTATTACAGAATACATTAATACATTATTATGTAATACATCAGCAATCCGTAATAATAATACACAACAATCCAATAATAAAACAATAGTACAAAAACATTTTGTAATCATATTTCAAAACACAGAACATTCAAACAAATCTAAAAATAACATTCACACTATAAAATAAATCTATTTCTCAGGCTTGATTCCAACCTAGAGTCCTCTGAAAATTGGTTGATGAAGGAAGATCAAATCCTCTCCAACTTTTCTAGCACTCCTTTGAAACCCTATTCTTGCAATCTTCTAGCCTTTACTCGCAACAATCCAAATGTGAAACTCAAAGAATAAGGACTTCTCTCCTCAAAATATAAATTTTCTTACAATAATAATACTAATCTTCTTCTCGAAATCAACTCTTCTTCCCAACTCCCACACACAGGAAAGTATTTCTTGTAAATAGAATGGAGGAGGTGGTTGCATAGGTAATCCAATCGATGCAACCATCTCAACTATCCATCAGTTAATAATTAGGCTTAACAATATCATTAAAGCCTTTCCCGGAATTATAAATTTTATGTTTCTTTTATTTAAGGAAGTTAATAATAATAATTATTATTTACAACCATATCATTACTAATCTAATTATTCATTAACATAATGTAATAAATACATACTCACCAATAATTATATAAATATATGTATGCATATGCATATGTGTGCACCCATATGCCTATGTGTACATATATTATTATTATTATAAATATTATTGCGAACATAATATTATTATTATAAAACATATTATTTATTTACACACTTAATCCATATTCTTAACAAAATACAATATATATAAGGTGAAACATACCACTATTAATAAAACATTTATTATTATTATTATTGCCATAGACATTTTGTTATTATGACTATTATAAAAATAATACCATAAAATTCTTTATTATTATTGATATTAAAATCACATATTTCAATCACATACTAACTCATTTCTAACAAGATAAGCTAGTACATAAGTAGCTAATAATTAAGATAAATTACTAAATCATACCCTCAAATGAACAATAATTCACATCAATAATCTACTAATAAAATTGAACGTACCATAAACACAACTAGAACTACTATACTAAAAACTTCATTCTCAATGAATGCAAAAGACAAGAAACTAACTACAACATCCACAAAACCAATAAACTAAGAGATCACATAATACATCCACACAAGGGACTGACTCGGCACTTCCCACCTAAGGATAAAATGATCAAAGGTGAAGTTTCTTCCTGTGGAACTTGATGATATCTTCGTAACAACAACAATGATCGAGGATTTTGAGGGATCACTCAAACCTGTGAAGCCAGGTGGAGATGATACCCAGTACCTGCAATCCTACATCACCAAGAAGAGATACATATATATACATATGGAGATACAAATCAGATATATGCAAGTAGATGACTAGGATCGATACATCGTGTGGACCTCAACTAAGTGAGTAACTATGACTTCGTCCTGAGTCGTGAAAACACATCAGACACATATCCATGAAACATAAAACATCATGATAATGGTTAGATTTAAATCCTTGGGTTAGATCCATAAAACATATAAAAATAGATGGTTTTTCTAATCTCATAAACATATAAATGATAACCATAAATGAGCATATCCATCATATCATCATCCACAAAATATAAATGTAAATGTATAGGTCTGACCATCATAATAAAATGTCCAAATCAGAAAAGTCTAAGTATCACCATAGGAGAGGTATTACAACTTTTATGAGTTAAGTGAAACATATAGGGACCATGAGAATGCCTTTTATCTTCGAATCTCATGATGGAACCATGGTAAAGACAAGTATTGAGAGATTATGAGATATGTGTTAGTCTCTCAATCATGAGATGAAACCATAGTTAAGACAAACATTCAGAGAATCTAAAAAAACTAGTTGTCACATGATCTCTAGAAGATTAAAAGTGTTAAGCGACTTTGTGATGAGGAAAAGGGTAAACAAAAAATTCTTGTTGCCATCTCATAGGTAAGAAGGTAGTTAAAGAGATAGGTAAAGGCAATGAAAATAAAATATAATATGACGGTGGTCATGTTGTCATTATTAAAATGTTCCCGAGTCATATTCAGCCCCCGATTGTGATGACCATTTGATCTTTCACTAGTGAAGGTCAATGAATTAGTGGGTCCTCGTTACTATATAGATCCAATATGCCCACTTTTGATTGGTTGCCAAGGGTGATGATATGAAAAACATTTTTCAAACCTCTTCATGACTATTCTTTTGATTTATTTGGGCCGCACAATGTGTCGAGAAAACCAAGGGTCGACAGTCATGTTTTAAATTTGGTTTAAACATTTTGGCCAGAATATTTGAATTTCTGAGGGTTTCCTATGGGTTGTTGGGCCCAAAGAAGCTAAAAATGGAATGCACCTAAAAATTTGATCCTTTTCTTGATTTGATCATATCTAATTGTTTTTAAAGGGGTTTACTCTAGATGAAGTGATGCTTATTAAATGCAAAGGTGACCGATCTACTTGATTTGATCCAGTTCACCATCTAGAATAATTTTGAAGGGACACTTGTCTAATGAAGGTGTTCATGCCATTAAAGAGTGGGTAATCATTTTAGCCATTTCTTTATGCAGCCGAAGTCACAAAAGTTTTTCATGATGATTTTTCTTATTCTTGAGGTGTGTTGGTTAGGGTTTTGGCCTAAAATGAGGATTAGATTTGATCTGCTACTTCCTAATTTTATGGTTGTCCCCACTATAGTAGTTGCATCATTATATCTGATTGATTATAAGTGGTTGAAAAACCTAGTTTTTCCCTAAATGATCCCAATATTTTTGTAACCCTATTCTATAAATTATCTGAATTTTCACTTTTAGAAGACCTTTGTGTCTTAGTAGGATGGTCCAAAAAATGCACAATGACAAAATTGTTGATTTTGATCTTCAATGAAAACATATGATTAGTTTTGTGTTTGAGTTGTTCTTGATTTTCTATAATTACATAGAGAGTTATAGTGAATGTATATTTTCCTAAAGAGATTAATACAAAGAGCATTGCATAAATTATTGTGTCAAAACATCTTGTCTCCTTCTCTTACTATTTTGTTCATTTCATGAATATTTGAGCAATTCTTAAATTTCATTTGTAACTCTTTCAGGTTGTATGCTAGTTCATTGTTGATATTGATTCAAACAACTAATTAAAATTCTTCTATGATTTGATAGGATCACAAAATATATTAAAGGATATCAATAACTATACATTTTTCTGATATAAACTGACATATTTACTTATAAAGTGAGGAAATAGGTCATAGTCTACATTATATCTCTGTGACCCTATGATGATAACTAATGGATAAGGCACTGGTCAGTATTCAAGTAATCATGTCAAAGTTATAATAGTGTTCATGGTTAAAATCAAAATTATACTAAAATCATTATAAGAAAGAAGAAAGGACTTAAAAGAAATAGTCATCACTTAAAAACTGTGATCAAATAGATTCATTTCTAGCTACTTGGAGATCTATTTTGTGTCATGTAGTAGAAGAAGTGTTCTATGATTAAATATACTTAAATGGGATTTGTAAAGTAAGAAATTGTCAAGAAAAGGTGATAAATCCTAGGTGTATCCACCTTGGTTCTAGAGAGCCAAAAGTGTAAAAGGAGTTGTTGTCCTTGTTAGTTGGCCCAATGTCAAATAAAGTATTCTGACTATGGAACATAGATTTTTTTTTTTGTATGTTGGTTATTAAAATCTGTTGAACTAGAAGCCAACAGAAGGTGGAAGACCAGGAGGAAGATAATAGACTCCTTAGGGAAAGGCTAGCAGAGATAGAAATAAAACTTGGTGTAGTGGAGAATGAGAATGAATTATTTAGAGAGGAAGTTAGAGAGGTGGAACAAAAGGGTAAAGAGTTGAGAGAGGAAGACAAAGTCCCTGAACCAAACCATGTGTTAGTGATGTAGGGGCATGCAAGGTTGGAGAAGGGGCATTCTAGATGCTTGGTGAAACTGCATGAGTGTTTTGTGTTTTGGCCGATTTTACTCGGTTATAGCCTTGACCGATGGCCTCGGTCATTGAAGGAAGCTCGGTCACTGAAGAAAATTGGTAGTCTCTGGCATTTGGTGAATAGGTTACTCGATCATGCTTGCGGTGCTTGGTCGACACTAGTGCTCGGTGATGCTTGGCTGGCTCAGTTATTTCACTGATGCTCAGTAGATCTGACTTACTGACTGGAGTTCTGTGTGATTTGTTGGGCTGACTTGATGCATTTATTGTTGGTAGCCATTAAATTGGGCTGACATGCTGTATTAAATGTTTTTATACATTATTGTAAGCCAACTTGTATGGCATTTAATATTTGTTAGGAAGGGTTTGGGTTTCATCTTGCCAACTTGGGGTAGATGTTTGGAAGTTCTCAGAGGAGGTAAGAGGGCATAAGCCGAGAGATGTGCTATCAAAAAGTTGCAGTTGCTGAAGTTGTGGAAAAGTTGTTTCCATAAATTTGCAAATCTAATTCCTATCAGATAGTTTGTAATAGAAGAGCTAGTGGTTGTATACTTGGGAACAAGGAGATTGCTTGGAGGTTTGCAAGCTCAAGTTTAGATCTTCCTTAGTGTTTTCATTAGCTTCTGATTGTCTTCAGAGATGGACTAGCTAGATTTTGTACTCAATCTATTGTAGATCTTGTAGAATTGTTTATTGATTGTAATTGGCCCTAACCTAGAAGGCCTTATAGCCGGGCATGTTAATGAAAATCAAAGTTAAAACAATTATATTATGTTGCTTTGTTCTATTTCACTATGTTGTTCTGACTAGCTGCAAGGTTTGGACTGTCCTTAATTGGATCCACCATCCCTTGACTATGTCAGGTGGTATTAGAGTGAATTTTTGTTCCTATTGGAGTGAATATTGATCTTGTAAAGTAGAAGTTTGACCTAGCAAGACTAATGTTGCAAAATTAATCTTAGTGAAGGAAAGATCTTGTGATCTTGATTATAGATTTGTGGCACTAGACTTGTGAAATTGTGCCCTAGTTGCTTTGCAAGATTGTAGGTTGCGATCTGACTTGCATAAAACTTAGAGATTGTCACAAGGTTATCAGTGATGGTTTGTTTCCAAGGGTTTCTATTATCTTTTAGGATTCCACCAAGAAGATTAGACCCTAGAGTTACTCAAGACCTCTATGATACTATGGAATCTAGGATTATAAAGAAGGTGAAATCAGATTTTAGATCTGAGATGGAACTAATGAAGAATGACATGGTCACTGAGATCATGAGAGTTGTTACTTGTATTCCTCAGAATGTTGGCACTGAGGATGGCTATGAAGAAGCTACTGAAGAATTTGAACATGTTGGATCTAGTGGTGATGACTGGAGGGATAGATTTGGTGAAGATAGAACTACTTAGTTGCCTAGACCTACTCCTCGGTTTAGTGGTTACCAAATGGATGTTTCTACTTTCATTGGTACTTTGAAGCCCAATAATCTAATTGATTGGATTGGTGAACTTAAAGATTTATTTAAGCTGGAAGAAATTGAAGATCCTCTTCGGGTAAGATTAGCACAAACAAAGTTGAAAGGACATGCTTCTCTTTGGTGGAAAGAACTACAGAGAGATGGATAAGATGAAAGTGAAATGAAGATCAATTGGTGGAGGTTGATGGTGACTAAATTGAAAGCTAAGTTCATATCTACTGACTATGAGCTTGAATTGTTTAAGAAGTTGTAGAATCTGAAATAGAAGGATTTGTCTATTGAGGATTATACGGAGGAGTTCCACAAACTTACTATTCGATCTGGACATAGAGTACTTGGTAAGGAAAAGGTGGCTTGGTACGTGAATGGTTTGAGATTCAATATTCAAGATGAGCTTGGTATGCTGAAGATTGATTTTGTGGAAGATGCTTATAAGTATGCTCTAAGAGTAGAAGAGAAGTTGAAAAGAAAGCCACCTAATAACTCCCGAGGGAAGGAGAAAGTTGATCACTTGACAAAGGAGAAACTGACTGATGTAGAAGATGAATAGACACCTCTAGAACCTAAGAAGATAGGTAGAGTTATCTTTAAAGGTACTTGCTATAACTATGGAGAGGAAGGACACTATTCTTTTGAGTGTACACAGAAGAAGGTTGACCGATGAACTATTGTGGTAAATGAGAACATTTAGAATGAACCTGAATCAGAGAACTTGTTGCTTTGGTGGACATTGCTCATTATAAAGTATGAACCTTGTTAGAGGAGTAATTTGTTTAGGACCTGATGCAAATCTGAAGGTAAACTCTATGATGTCATTGTTGATAGTGGTAGTACTGATAACCTTGTTGTTGAGGACTTGGTTAGGAAACTTGGTTTAAGTAGAATGAAACATCCATGTCCTTATAGGATTGGTTGGTTTCAAGATGACCATGCTCTAGAAGCTAGAGAATAATGCTTCATTGATGTTTAGATTGGCCAGTATAAGGATCTTGTGTTATGTGACATTGTGAAAATGAATAGTTGTTATATATTTCTCGGTAGACCTTGGCAGTATGATCACAGAGCTATCTATGACTATGTGAAGAATGTCTTTACTATTGAGAAGAATGACAGGAAGTTTTCACTAATGCCTTTGATGGATACAAATCTTGGTAGGAGAAGCCTGAGTATTAGTAGCTGAGTTGAGGTCGTGGATCCTGAGAAAATGAATGATCAGTATGAAGAATCGACCTGTGCATTGTCTTGAAAAGACTTGAAGAGATAGAGGAAATAGAAGTGGAAGAAGTTACAAGAAGAAAGGGTGGAGGACTTATATGTGAAGAACTAGTTCAGGGTTCATGTGTTGAATCCTAGAAGATGTTCTTCCCACATATGAACATCTTTTGAGATCTAGGGTTTCTTATGCAGGGGCATCCAAGGTTGGAGCAGGGGCATTCTAGATGCTTGGTGAAAATACATGAGTGGTTTGCATTTTGGTTGGTTTTACTTGGTTCCAGCCTTGACCAATGGCCTCGGTCATTGAAGGAAGCTCGATTGCTGAAGGAATTTGGTAGTCTTTGGAATTAAGTGAATAGGTTACTCGGTCAGGCCTATGGTGCTTAGTCAACACTGGTGCTCAGTGATGTGTTGGTGTTCAAAATGGATGCTTATGCTCTTAGGCTACCAATATACCCTCAGATAGATTTTAGGAATGGTTAGTTCCAAAATGTATAGGGATCTTAGGGTAACTGGACCAACTATAGGGACAAGACTACCCTCTTCACTTCTAGCTCTGCAAAACCAAGGCGGGTGCACCTAACCTAGTGAAAACTACACTTCACACACCAAAGACTGGGTCTAGACAATAGATTGATAGTAAGAAAATGCTAAATGCTAACCCCACATTTATTGACTCTCCATTACTATATGGTGACATAACCACACAACCAACTACTTAAAGCTTAAAAGGTTATTGATTTCAATATTTTTGGGATGCAATAACTTCAACTAGTGTATGTTAACAAGAGGAATACTCATTTAGGTCAGTGCCTCATCCATTAGGCAAGAGTCCTTAGACACAAAGACACACAAACTTGAAAATATCCATGAATTCATAGCAATAAATACATTTATCCTAATCTTTACTTCTTACAAGACATCCTTACATAGACAAGGGAAAACCCATATCCCACCTAGAGCATAATTTAATCCAATCCTAGATTAGAACTCAAGAATGAAGATACATACATACAAACAATATGTAATGAACCAGAAAACTCAAAGCTTATTGACTTGACACAAAGGAGAGATAAGAACCAGATATTTATATTAAGTGTGATGAATTCCTTATATGTATGCAATGAACCAAAAAGCACCATGCTTGCAAACTATAGCTTAGACCTGCAACTTTCTTCTTTGATTAACAAACACTGAGTCAAAACATATTACAAAAACCCTAGGACTAGAAACTCGGGACTGATTTTGAACTTTCAAACTAGAACCCCTACAAAGTCAAAAATTAAACACTATATATCATTGGTCACCTTGGAATCCTAAACAAGTTAGGATGCAACAAGCTACGGATAACTAGGTTAAGGGTTAGGGTTTCTACCGACCAAAAAATTCAAACAGGTCAAAAATAAATACACCAGAGGGAAAAGCACGCAACCCTAAGCAATCAGACCTAAAATATGATCTTCACTTATGGTAATTCTTCTAGAAATATACTAAAGATCTAGAAATTCATGCAAATCCATCTGATTTGACCCTTTGCATCATGCCTCAAACACCTCTATTCATACTCCACATGACATAAAGCTCCCTGTAGTCAATCATCATACTTGCTGGACCACACTACAACAATTGCCACCACCAAACAAATCAAATCCGATGGCTAAAATATTAAAAACCAGTCCTTTCTATCGATGAGAACCCTCAAAAATTTGAATTTGAACTACAATGGTTAGTTCCAAGCTCTAGCAGCAAATCGGCAGTCGACATTTGAAATCAGATCAACTTTATATCGCGACCCTCAGATCCCTCTTTTTCGCAGTCTTTTTTGTCTTAACTCAACAGCCACCCTTAGGTTAAACCCTAGCGAACATGTGAAAAGGCATTTTCCTATTCTTGAAGTGAAAAATTTACTCACCTCTTAAGCCCACAAACTTGCGACCAAAGGAATTTAACTCATCCCAGCTACATTTGGCGAACTGGTGACCGAAGGCTTTCGTCAATTCGTAAAGAACTTTATCTATCTACCAAATAGTTTAGCAATCATGTGAATACACATTCATTGAATCGCCAGCCTTTTTAGAATACCACAATCTCATTTCATGAAAGCATGAAAAGAATTAAAATCTTATCAGGCCGCTAAACAAATTTATCAGGACCGCAAAACCATTAGACCAAACCTGGGCCCAACTTTTGTGTAATCAATGGCTGTCTTAAGTTCGCATGGAGCATAAAGATTCTATCAAAACTTAAGACAACCATTCGATCAAGAATCCTAACCTACTCTGACATCCTTCTAACACCAAGAGAGATCAATAGTTGTTGCAAAAATGCAAGTGTCAAAAAAAACCCATCAGATTACATGCTGACCGTCGATGGTTTGTCACTGTCAGAACCCACTAAACCTTGGAAGTCCTTAGCCCCACTGACAACATGTCAAGTCACACTATGTGGACCAATCAAATACTACCAAATTGACACACCTAGCATGTGGACCCACCGCACTTTATCCCCTCTGAGAAAGTAGAATTGACAAACGGTGCATGATCTTAAGCCTCTGACAGATCCCATAAGATCATGCACCGGTTGTTGATTTTACTGACAATGTCAAGACCCTTTGACAAGCTGGGAATGAGGTCCCACTGATAACTTCCACCGAACTAATGCATGGACCAATGAGAATCTGTCATTTATGCATATGTGTCACTTTGGACCCACCTACTTGAAGCACCGTCTCATAAAGAGAATCAATGGCCATCGCAAAAGCGCATAGCTCTGACACATCTCATTAGAATAAGCACCCACCGTTAGATTGAGATGGTGTTAGAGCCAGGCCCAGGATAGAAATGAAGTTAGAATATAGGAAATATTAAAACATTGACTTAGGAAAAAAATTAGCACTAGGACTTAGGAAAATTAAAGGCCACCAGGGGAAAATAAAACCTTTAGTCGCAAGATTGCATAACATGAAAAAGGTTCACGTGATCATGAGACAAAGGGGGCATCAATTTAGCACATGCGTTATAGGACTTTTAAGTGACTTGAATAAAGTAATGACAAATTAGAACAGGGCCAAGGAAAAGACAAAGGGTTTTTAACACAATGACTAGTTTTTCAAAAATTTGAACTAAGGGTTTATGTCAGGGACCTAAAATCAACTGCAAAGACCAGGGGGAAAAAGCTACAGCCATGAAATTTTTTTCATGTGCTAATAGTGGCTCATACTCAGGGACATGTATCTCCTATAGATACAACAAGCAAGCTAGAATCTCCTAGAAGAGTAGACCAACTCAAAATTTCAACCCAAAAAGAAAAAACAGACGATTGTACAAGGGAAAACCTAAACTACTGCTCATGGAAAAGATACTTTAGGAGAAGTAAAACTTTAGAAATTGTCCATGAATAGGAAATTCCAAAGCACCACCAATTAAATCTTTCAAGACATATGAATCTATCCCCCATTTTCTTTCAATAAGATAAGGGCCCAACCAAATTGGATCAAACTTTCCATGCTTTCCCTTATCTTTCAACCTTGCATTCCACATCAAGACAAGGTCATCAATTTCAAAACTCCTTTGAGTAGCCCTTCTATCAAACAATTTCTTACATTGTCTCTACAATGTCTCATTCTCTTCATGTGCATCTCTCCTTACCTCCTCCAACTAGATCAAGTCATCCATTCTTACTCTCATCTCATTATCCAAATCTTGATCATATGCCTAGATGAACTTATACATCTGTAATAAATTATTTTGAGGCAATCTAGCACTTATTCCATATACTTAATCAAATGGAGCACAACCTATGACCTTCTTAATAGTTACCCTATCAGCCCATAACGCCCACCATAACTTTGAGTCCTAGGCCTTCTTATTCTTTTCCAACACTCTCTTGAGAATTTTAATTAGACTTTTATTACTGGACTCAGCCTAGCCATTTCCTTGTGGATGATATGGGGAAGAAAATGAAATGTGTATCCCATATTGCTGACAAAAACCATTAAATTCCTTTGATCTAAAACACATTGCATTATCAACCACAATTACCTCTGGGCAACCAAACTTGGTAAGGATGTTCTGCATCATAAAATTTGTCACAACTTTGCTAGTAGCCTTTCTAGTAGGGATAACATCAACCCACTTAGTAAAATAGTTTGTTACCACTAGTATGTAAGAATGTCCACCACTAGACTTATTTGGAATCTCTCCAATAAAATCAATACCCCACTTCTGGAAAGGATCATGAACTGCAATACGTCAGAGTGGAAAATTTCCATTAAATTTCAACTTTCCAACAAATCTCTAACATGCTTCACACTTTCTTGCAAACTGATGTGAATCCTTAAAAACTGTAGGCCACCAAAATCTAGACCTAAGGATCTTGTGAGCTGTGGTCTTTGCCATATAATGTCCTCCACAAACACCTTGGTGCATTTCCTTTAATAGAGCCTCAGACCTCTCATGGTCTATGCACTTTAGCAATACTCCATTGCTTCTCCACCACAACTTACCATGTATAATAGCATACCTTTCTGATTGCAAATTGATAGTTCTCCTTCTATTTTCATCCATTTCAAGGGGAAGGGCCAATTTCTACAAGTAACCAATAACATCTTTGTACCATTCACAAGAATCAATATCACAAACATATGACCTTTGTTCTTCTTCTAATACATTCACATGATTTGCAATTAAATTTATTTGTGCCATTAATTTTGCAAGACCTAATCCCCTTACCAATTTTGTAATCTGGATATCAATATTAAATTCTTGGATCCTATTGATCCATCTACATCTTTTCCCTGAAACCTCTTGTTACACCAATATATCCTTAACTGCAGCACTAGGAACATAAGAAATCACCTTAGCTCCTACAAGATAACATCTAAAAGCCTTGACTTCTTTAACTAAGGCATACACCTATTTCTTAGTAATATCATATTTCAATTCTGCTACTTGTAGGGATTTACTAAAAAATGATATGGGTTGTTCATATCCATCTGAATTCTTTTGCAATAAAACTGCTACAACTGTATGACAAGAAGCAAAAGAAAATATCTGCATGAGCTTACCATAATCAGGAGTCCTCAAAACTGAAGCATCCTTGCTGGCCTTTTTGATATTTCTGAAAGATTCATCTTCTTCTTCATTCCATTCAATCTTTTCCTCTCTTTTCAACATCCTAGAGATAGGGAGACTAATTTTTGCAAAATTTGTAACAAATCTCCTTAGAAAGTTTACCTGCCCAAAGAAAGACTGTATTCCTTTAACATTTCTAGGTGGTGAAATTTTATCTATAGCCATAACCCTTTCAGGGTAAATTCTTACTCCATTCTTTGACACAATATGTCCTAAGAGCTTTCCTTCCACAACACCAAAAGAAAACTTCTTTGGATTCAAAGAAATCCCATACTCCAAAGCCTTGATAAAAATTTTCTCAAGATGTTCACAATGCTGATCTTCCTTTTTTGAATATGTTGTGAGGTCATCCTGATATACGACTAGAAATTTTTTTATGAAGTCTGCAAAGGCCACATCCATAGCTCTCTAAAAAGTAGCTCCTGCATTTGTTAGGCCAAAGGGCATTCTAACATAAACATATGTTCCCCAAGGGGTAGTGAATGTAGTCTTGAACTATTCTGACTCCTTGATCATGACCTGATTATATCTAGAGAAACCATCCATCATGGACATCAACTCTGATCCAGTAACCTTTTGCAGCATATTTTCCATGTTAGGCAAACCATAATTGTCCTTCAAATAATTGACATTCAAATTCCCAAAATCAACACATAACCTAATGTCACCATTCTTCTTTCTGATAGGAACCAAGTTTGACACCCAAGTAGAATGTCTGATAGGCTTGATGATGCCAGCATCCATCATCCTTTTGAGTTCATCTTGCATTTTTGGTGCCAAGGTAGGGTTCATAGGCCTTAACTTCTTCCTAAAATGTTTAGTACCTTCCTTCAATGGTATTTCATGCTGGAATAGATCTTCTCTATAGGCTTTTGAATCATCATAAGACCATGCAAATACATGTCTAATTTTTTTGAGAAGATCAATCAGATTATTCCTAGTTTTTTGAGACAAACATTTACCTATGTAAACATTTTTGGGTACTTGACTTGTTCCTAAATTTAATTCCTCCAAATCATTTATCTTATCAACAAATTTAGCAAAACAAGTCCTTTCTTTATCATCAAATGCCCTCTCAAGAGCAACCAATCCCCTTGGGATCCTATTTGATTTTAATTGCAAAACTTCCTTCCCAAGAACATTTTCTTTTCCATCTCTAATGTCAACATAAGTGCTGAAATCCATTTCCTGACCATCAAAATGAGATTCACACTGCAAAAACCTTAGTATATCCTGATCATCAGAAAATACTTGCCAATTTTCAATATTGTTTGGGATGGAAGGCCTAGACTTACACTCAATCCTGGATATCCTTGCAAAAGTAATATCTTTTAGCCTTAATGCTATGTTTTCTAGTAAGTCAGCCATCTTGTTTTGGCTTGTATCAACCCAATCAATACCAAAAGCACTAAAACTTTCAATTTCATCCCAAACAACATTTCTATATTGTTTCAAACTTTGATTCTTAGATGCATACTTTGATCTAATCTGAGAGATTATTAACTTAGAGTCACCAATCACCCTAAGATGTTTGATCCCATTTTTTGATGCTTGTCTCAAACCAATCAGTAGAGCCTCATATTCAGCAACATTATTTGTGCAAAGGAACAAGAGAGTGAAAGAAAACTTGAAAGTCTTACCATTTGGGGATATCAATAGAACTCCTACTCCGACACCTTTCTTTGAACATGCACCATCAAAATATAGAGTCCATAAGACATTACCTTTTGCCATGTTATTTTCATCATCAACCAGAAGGATAGGCCTAACCTTCCCTTGCACCTCTCTCTCATGAACTTGGAAAGAACCAATGTCAGTGTCAACAAAACAATTCATACTATCATCTTCATCCTCCTCAATCATGTGGAGTTCTAGCTTCCCTTGAAACATTCACACTTTCTCCTTCAATGCTAAAAGTAGAAAAAGATAAGTCACATTGAATACTTCCTCCCATAGAAGCACTCCATTTTCTAGATAATAACATTCCATACTGAGGAGGAATGTCAACTACAAGAACACTCATAGTTAGTAGTTTGTTAGGAAATTTTGCTAATTTATAAGGTAAAGC
The DNA here is from genome assembly GCA_027943335.1 of Chamaecyparis obtusa. NCBI lineage: Eukaryota > Viridiplantae > Streptophyta > Pinopsida > Cupressales > Cupressaceae > Chamaecyparis > Chamaecyparis obtusa. Next base: position 173,789 of record BSBK01003402.1, read on the forward strand.
CTTAATGGTACCAATAACTAACACTTCTCTTGAGTCCATAGCTTGGCATCTCCCATGAGGTGTATCAACCTTTAGTCCTAATGGCTTCATGATCTCTGTAGGCATGACAGTGTTTGATGCTCTAGAGTCAGTCATGCAATTATTCAATAATTTCCCATTTATCATAAGGGACAAGAAGAAAGGATCCACTATCCCTGATGCAGTATTTACAACATTTGCATTCAAAAATATATGAGGAATCTAAGAGACAATGTCTTCATTTTTACTATTAGGTGTGTCATCTAAAGAAGCCACATGCTTATCACCTTTGTTCATTTCTTGGACCTTTATAGAAGAGGCACCATTTACCCAATCCAAGGCCTTGACCTTGTGCTCTTCTATTCTCATCATTTCTAACAATGGAACCTTGATAGTTATTTGTGAAAGCAATTTAGTCATATCAATGGGAACATATGTATGGTTGCCCATGTCTTCCTTAATCTTAGTGACAAATTTATCTTCTACTTTGACATTCAAGTCAGATTTACCTTTGTGTAGAAGCTCAACATCCTTCTAAGGTATGGGAAGAAATATCTCTGGTGTCTTTGCTTTACCTTGAGGTATTGCAGCAAGTCCCATCTTCTTTTTTACTTTAACCTTACTGACAACACTAGCATCTTTCTCCTTTTCCTCATGTTGTTGTGTAATCTTTTCTAATTTCTTGATAAACATGCTACCATGTTTAACATTTGTGCTTCCAATTGTCCTATTTCTCAAATTATAATTACTCTCGGCTTGACTGACCATGTCTGTACTGATTTGAGTAATTTCTTCGTTAGACGGTCTCCTTAAGGAAACATGTTCCTTACACTTCACTCTACCACATCCAACATCATCAAATTATTCTTCCTCATTATCAATAGAGTCAACCTCATCCCATGCATGTGAAGAAGTCATTACACAACCACTTTGATCATATTGTTCATCCTATTCTTGATTCTTAGATAAATTCAGAGCAATAACACAATGTTCTAGACTATGAGGAGACTAACAAGCAGTACACCATGGGACATCATCATTCATGTTAACTAAATTTATTTGTAAAGGATCAAGAATCCTATCATCAGGCCTATCCCTCTTAACTAGAAAAATGGTCTTTCCATCCTTCCATTGAGTATTGTATGGGTAATTCTGTATTCTTGGTTGCCTGCTGAAATTACTTGAAATAGGCTGGTCATTTTTTACAACCCTATTGTTTTTTTTTTCATCAGGCTTTAGATCCTCTAAAGCACTTAGAATATTCTTTAGATTATCCTCCTCCTTTGGCTTGAAGTTAGCAGACCTTCCCATCTCCTTCTTATTTTTCACTCGAGGCCTACAATCATCTCTTCTCCCTAATTTTCCTGATATTCTTCTATTACTTTCTATGTTGATAGCCAACTTGTAAGCCTCCCCAAGATTTCTAGGGTTCTTATCCCTTAAGAGGTAGCCCATCTTTGCATCAAAAGCATTTAAGTATGTCACAAGACACAATCTGTCATCTAATTTGATAACTTGTAGGAGCCTATGCATAGCCTTTTGGAATCTTATATTAAATTCAAGAACCTCCTCATTCTGATTTTTCTTTATGTTATTGAATTCATTCAAAATAAAACCCTCATTTGTTTTATCTCCATGATGCTCCTTGAAACAATTCTTGAATTCATTCCAAGATCCTATACTAGCATGGGGCAATCCTCTAAACCAATACCTAGCATCCTTGGTCAGAGATTGCACAAATAAATTCATTACAACATCATCAGGCTCCACATTATAATCATCTATTACATCCATAAATATTTTTAGATATTCCTCACATGTGATAAAATTGCTCCTAGTAAACTTTGGGAGCTTCTTTCTAATTTCATCATGAATTACATTAGGACAACCAGGAATACCAAAAAAGATAAGTTGTTTGTACCTTTCATGAATAGGAACTCCATGCGGTGGGTCCATTCCTTGAGATGTAGATGTCCTAGTGTTTGAACCGGCAAGAATTTTAGCAGCACCCAAAATGCCATTTGTCTGATTTGCAAGGTTACCATGATTTCCACCTTTCCCCAAAAAGGAAACAACAACATTTGAAGGTCCTGAGGTATGCTTGAGAAAATTAATCTTCTTTCTTATTTTTGCAAAAGTAGCCTCCAACTCTACTTTCTCTAGTTCTTTAGCCCACATTTCTTTCTCTTTTCTATCCTTCTCAAGGTCTGCATCTAATCTCAACCCTTGCTCTAATGGGTTTTCCACATTAACTTTTTCATTGATTTGAACTCCAACAGCTTTCTATTTTCCCTTATCTCTAGGCTTAGTTATCTCATCTATTTTATACACAATAGGTTGTTCCTCTGCTCTTTTAGGCTCTAGGATAAAATTAATTGCCTCCAAATCTAGCAACTGCCTCTTTAGTTGATCAGCCCTTATCATGGCTTGTCTTACTCTGTCTTCTTTGTCCTTTTCTCTTTGCTATTTGATAGCAACTTGTTCTTGGACTCTTCTTTCCAATTCATAGACCTCTTCAAAGATCTCTTCTGATTCTAGGAGAGTAGTCTAAGACTCATCATCTCCCACTTGAAATTCATCCTCATACTAGTTTAGTCCCAAATCAACAGCCTCCTCATATTCTGAAATATTTTCTTCCTGACTAGGCTTGGTTTGAGTCTCTTGTCTTGTATCTTTTTTATTTCTCCAAGTATGAGAAAAATTTCTTTTCTTCTTTCCTCCCCTTGTCTGACTAGGCCTAGAAGTGCTTGGAATACCTTCTTCCACTCCATCTTCAGGATGCTCCTTTCTCTGAGACCTAGTACCTTTGTAACTCATTTTATAAAAATCTACTAACTAGCACTACTGTAGAGATGTTTGAGTTGCCACCCAAGAATATTGGGAATCTCACAATATAATTTCCTCACTAACAAATATCCAAATGAGCTAGACAAGACAAGGGACAAGAATAACCCTATTTCTTCCAATGATGACCTACTGGTTACAATAGACTTGTGTCACATATCCCTAGAAAAGTCTCCATCTTGTTGGTGTTCAAAATGGACGCTTATGCTCTTAGGCTGCCAATATACCCTTAGATAGATTTTAAGAATGGTTAGTTCCAAAATGTATAGGGATCTTAGGGTAACTAGACCAACTATAGCGACAAGACTACCCTTTTCACTTTTGGCTATGCAAAATCAAGGCGGGTGCACCTAACCCAGTGAAAACTAAACTTCACACACCAAAGACTGGGTCTAGACAACAGATTGATAGTAAGAAACTGCTAAATGCTAACCCCACATTTATTGACTCTCCATTACTATATGGTGACATAACCACACAACCAACTACTTAAAGCTTAAAAGGTTATTGATTTCAATATTTTTGGGATGCAATAACTTCAACTAGTGTATGTTAACAAGAGGAATACTCATTTAGGCTAGTGCCTCATCCATTGGGCAAGAGTCCTTGGACACAAAGACAAAAACTTGAAAATATCTGAGAATTCATAGCCATAGATACATTTATCCTAATCTTTACTTCTTACAAGACATCCTTACATAGACAAGGGAAAACCCATATCCCACCTAGAGCATAATTTAATCCAATCCTAGATTAGAACTCAAGAATGAAGATACATACATACAAACAATATGTAATGAGCCAGAAAACTCAAAGCTTACTTGACTTGACACAAAGGAGAGATAAGAACCAAATATTTATATTAAGTGTGATGAATTCCTTTTGTGTATGCAATGAACCAAAAAGCACCCTACTTGTAAACTATAGCTTAGACCTGCAACTTTCTTCTTTCATTAACAAACACTAAGTTGAAAACTATTACAAAAAGCCTAGGACTAGTAACTTGGGACTGATTTTGAACTTTGAAACTAGAACCCCTACAAAGTAAAAAATTCAACACTATATACCACTGGTCACCTTGGAATCCTAAATAGGTTAGGATGCAACAAGCTATAGATAATGAGGGTAAGGGTTAGGGTTTCCACCCACCAAACAATTCAAACAGGTCAAAAATAAATACACTGGAGGGAAAACCAAGCAACCTTGAGTAATCAGACATAAAATCTGATCTTCGCTTATGGTAATTCTTCTGGAAATGTACTAAAGATCAAGAAATTCTTGCAAATCCATCTAATTTGACCCTCTACATCATGCCTCAAACACCTCTATTCATTCTCTCCATGACATAAAGCTCCCTACAATCAGTCATCATCCTTGCTAGACCACACTGCAATAATCAACACCACCAAACAATTCAAATGTAGCTGCTAAAATATTAAAAACCAGTCCTTTCTGTAACTAAGAACCCTCAAAAATTTGAATTTGAACTACAAGGGTTAGTTCCAAGTGCCAGCAGAAAATCGGCGGTTGACATTTGGAATCAGATCAACTTTATATCGACAGTCGGATCCCTCTTTTTTGTTGTCTTTTATGTCTTAACTCAACTGCCACCCTCGAGTTAACCCCTAGAAAACATGCAACAAGGCATTTTCTTGTTTGGAAAGTGAAACATTAACTCACCACTTAGCCCCATGAACTAGCGACCAAAGGAATTTAACTCATCCAAGCTACATCTGGTGAACTGGTGACCGAAGGCTTTCGTTAGTTTGCAAAGAACTTTATCTAGCTGCCAAAAAGTTTAGCAATCATGCAAATACACATTCGCTGAATAGCCAGCCTTTTTAGAGTACCACCATCTCATTTCCTAAATGAACAAAAAACATTGAAATCTTATCGGGCTGCTAAACAAATTTATCAGGACTGCCAAACCATTAGACCAAACCTAGGCCCGCCTTTTGTACAATCAATGACTGTCTTAAGTTCACATGGAGCATAAAGATTCTATTAGAACTTAAGAAAACCATTAGATCAAGATTCCTACCCTACTCTGACATCCTTTTGACACTGAGAGAGATCAACGGCTGTTGAAAAAGTGCAAGTGTTAGAAAAAACACATCAGATTACACGCCGACCATTGATGCTTTGTCACTGTCAGAACCCACTGAACCTTGGAAGTCCTCGGCCCCACTAACAACATGTCCAGTCACACTACATGGACCAATCAAATAATGCTAAATTAGCACACTTGGCATGTGGACCTACCACACTTTATCCCCTCTGAGAAAGTAGAATCGATGGATGACACATGATCTTAAGCCTTTGAGAGATCCCATATGATCATGTGCCCATTGTTGATTTTACTAACAATGTCAGGAGGCATTGACAAGCCAAGAGCCAGGTCCCACTAATAACTACCACCAAACTAATACATGGACCAATGTGAATCTACCATTTGTGCATATGTGTCACTTTGGACCCACCTGCTTGAAGAGTCGTGCCATAAAGAGAATCAACAGCTATCGCAAAAGTGCATAGCTCTAACACATATCATGAGAATAAGCACCCACCATTAGATCAAGATGGTGTTAGAGCTAGGCCCAGGAAAGAAATGAAATCAAAATATAGGAAATATTAAAACATTGACTTAGGAAAAAAATTAGTGTTGGGACTTAGGAAAATTAAAGGCTGCCGCGGGAAAATAAAACCTTTAGTCACAAGATCGCGTAACATGAAAATGGTTCACGCAATGATGCGACAAAGGGGGAAAAAATTTAGCACATGTGCTATAGGACTTTTAAGTGACCTAAATAAAGTAATGAAAAATTAGAACAGGGCCAGGGAAAAGACAAATGGTTTTTAACACAACGGCTAGTTTTTCAAAAATTTGAACTAAGGTTTTATGCCAAAGACCTAAAATCAATTGTAAAGACCAGGGCGAAAAAGCTTGGCTGGCTCAGTTATTTCACTGATGCTTGGTAGATCTAACTTACCGACTAGAGTTCTATGTGATTTGTTGGGCTAACTTAGTGTATTTATTGTTGGTACCCATTAAATTGGGTCGACATGATGTATTAAATGTTTGTATACATTGTTGTAAGCTGACTTGTATGGCATTTAATATTTGTTAGGAAGGGTTTGGGTTTCATCTTGTTGACTTGTGGTTGATGATTAGTATTTAAGGGGAGCTTGGGGTAGATGTTTGGAAGTTCTCGAAGGAGGTAAGAGGGCATAAGCTGAGAGATGCACTACCAAAAAGTTGGAGTTGGTGAAGTTGTGGAAAAGTTGTTTCCATAAACTTGTAGATCTAATTCCTATCAGATAGTTTGTAATAACAGAGCTAGTGGTTGCATACTTGGGAACAAGGAGATTGCTTAGAGGCTTGTGAGCTCAAGTTTAGATATTCCTTAGCATTTTCATCAGCTTCTAATTGTCTTCAGAGCTGGACTAGCTAGAGTTTGTACTGGATCTATTGTAGATATTGTAGATTGTTTACTGAGTGTAATTGGCCCTAACTCAGAAGGCCTTATAGCTAGGCATGCTAATTAAAATCAGAGTTAAAAAAATTATATTATGTTGTCTTGTGGGTATTCCATTGTGTTGTTCTAACTAGCTGCAAGGTTTGGACTATCCTCAATTGGATCCACCATCCCTACTGCATCAGTTAGAGGAAGAACCCTTCTTGAGAGAATTGAAGGCCATGAGTGGTAAGTATTTTGAATAAATACCACTATTTAGTTGAAAGATGGAAGAAGATTTAGTCATAGAATTGATAGAAGGCATGGAGAACCATTTTGAATGTGAAGGTATCAGTAAAGCCCAAAGACTTAAAGTGGCCAAGTAAAGGATGAGGGGATCTTCCCTCACATGGTTGAAACATGTTTAGGATGAGAGGGTAAAGGAAGGAATGAACCCTATTACTAATTGGAAAGGTATGGTGCAAATTATTAGAGCCCTACCTACTAGATGATTATGAGGTGCAACTACACAAGAAAACACAAAACTTAAGGTAGAAGGACCTTGAAGTGAGTGCCAATATAGAGGAATTCTATAAACTTTGTCTTAGGTCACATGGGATGGAGGAAGGAAGCCTAAAGGTGGATAGGTATCTAAAGGAGAGGAGATAAATGTCTTGAGACAAAGAACATTCCACCATTGTTATCAGATTTATCTCAAGGTAGAAGACAAGCTCAAGAAGAGATATGACTCAAGTAGCCAAGGTAGAGGTAGAGAGAGAGAGACAATAGAGGTCATAGAGGATTCTTTAAAGGAAAAAATTTAGAACAAACAAACCAAGGTGAGGCTAAGCTCACAGAGAAGTAAGGAGAAGTAACCAGTAGCAGAGGTGGTTACAATAGGGTTGGACATTCAAGAAACACTTATAGAGGAAGATCAAGTGGGAAAGGAAGAAGATCTTATTTCTCTCCCATGAAATATTAGAATTTCCATCAATTTGGCCATCTTGCATACCATTGTTAGGATGCCCAAATTGATGTAAATTATAACATTTCATGGAAGAAAAAAGATCTTCCTTTGCCAAAGCATGATTATGTAGTGAAAGTCAAAAGTGTCAAAGGAAAGAAGTGGGAGCCAAAAAGGGTTGAAGCTATAAATATGTTTATTGTCCAAAACAATGACAACCAAAAGGAAGTTGATAAGCCAATTAATACAATGGCCAAGAATGAAAAACAAAGAATCATGACTATAGCTGATACATCTAAGAGGCATAAGGATACTAAAGGTGTGCAAATTGAAATTCCTTCTTTTACCATGTTGATATGTTGTCAATTTTGTCTCAAATTACTATTAAGGTTCCTTTCTCTGAATTATTGAGAATCCCTAAGCATAAAGATAGAGATCTAGCATGGGTTGAAAATGTTTAGGATAGTAATAATATTGTTTGTAACATAATGAACTCCATGTTGAGATCAGAAAATAATGGAGATTCAAGGAGTAGTATCTCAAATACCACCTATGTATTTGGATAGTATTGTAAATGCATGCCTTGAGAACATAGATCCATTCTTCCTAAGAATTATAATAAATGGAAGGATAGGAAAAAAAACATGCAAGATTGACTCAGGAACATCAAACATTGTGATGCCTTTCAAGATCATGGAAAGGTTGGGTCTCAAGGTTGATATTGTTCAGGGGAGATGTTGTGTAATGGATGAAAGAGAGGTACTATTCATTGGAACCATTAATACACTACCCTATAGACTTGCAACTTGTCCTAATAAGGAACTCACTATGAGTGTCTTGGTAGTAGATATACAACCTCATTATGGGATGCTATTATCTAGGAAATGGAGTTCTGCTATGGGTGGAAGTTTGCAATGCAATTTATCCTATGCAACTTTCAAAATTGATAACTAATCTATAAAATTTGAAAGAGAGCCAAGAGTTACCCACATGATTGAGGTGAACATTGATAATAAAATTACATGTTTTTTGGATACTAACATTAATTATTTTAGGGCCAAAGTCACTGTACTTTAGAGAGAGAGCTTGTCTTGCCTCTAATCAGTGTGGAAATTAATTCCAAATCAGAGAAGGGTGACCTATTGGTAATGTACTTTGATGGTGTGAATTGTCAGGATGGTTCAGGATAATGTATTCTACTCATTTCTCCTGATGGGAATAGTTACAAATTGTCTTTCACATTACATTTCCCCTAGACAAAAAACATAGCAGAGTATGAGGTATTGTTGATAGGATTCAGATTATCCAACAAACATGGAATCAAGTGCCTAAAGGTAGTTGGTGACTCTGAGTTGGTAGTGTCTCAAATAAGGTCAATCTATGCTTCCAAGAATAAAATATTGAGACAATATAGGAATGCTTTCTAGCATATGGTTGAAAGTTTTGATGCATTCAATATTGTATGGAAAGATAGAAGCAACAAAAAAATGGCTAACTTTTTAGCCAATATTTCAATCAATCTCAATGATGTAACCTTTGTAGGAATTTCTAAGGTTGAAATTCATACTAGACCAAGCATACCAGATAATGTTGAGAATTGGCAAGTTTTTGAGGATGACTAATATATTATGAGGTTTATGAATTATGTGGATAAATACTATGGACAAGAATTGGATTGTGCAGCCTTGGTAGATATTATTGATGGAAAAGAAATTATCCTTGGAAATGAGGTCATGTAGCCCAAAATAAACAAGGTTTCTAAGGGACCTGTTGTTTTAGAGACTATCTTTTATAGTCAAGATAGAGTCCAAATAGATACTAAGAAGAGAGACCAGATGGACTTAGATGAAATCAACCTCAGTACAAAGGATACACCTAAAAAGGTATACATTGGAAAATAAGTATCTCCAAAAGTAATAATTAATTTGATTAAACTATTGAGAATATTTAGGCATGTTTTGTCATGGTCCTATGATGACTTAAAGGTTTATAGAGAAGATTTTTCTCATCATATCATTCCTTTGAAAAAATATGCTAAACCTTTTCGGCAAAAATAGAGACCAATCAATTCTTCCCTAGTACCTAAGATGTAAGAAGAACTGGTGAAGCTCAAAGATGTGAGAGTTATAAAACCTATCATACATTCCTCTTGGGTATCAAATTTAATTCTTTTCAAGAATAAAAATGGAGACATCAGATTATGTGTAGATTTCAGAAATTTGAATATCTCTTCTTGAAAAGATAACTACCACTTGCCTAACATAGATGGTTTCTCTGGTTATAACCAAGTGATTTTAAAGGAATAAGAATTGTTCAAAAATTCCATCACAACACCTTGCGGAACATATGTGTATGTCAGAATGTCATTTGGCTTAACAAATGTTGGTGCTACTTTTAAAAAAGAAATGGATGTTGCATTCGCTAAGTTCATAAATGATTTTCTTATGGTATATCAAGATTAATTGACTGCATATTCCAAGGATGAATAAGACCATTGCATGTACCTAAAAAATAATTTGCAACGACACTAGAATATGGTATTTCTCTGAACCCAAGGAAGTATGAATTTGGTGTAACTAAGGATAAACTATTTGGGCATCTAGTTGGAAAATAGGGAGCAAGAATATATCCAGAAAGGGTAATTTCTATTGATAGGATTCAAAGGCCAGTGAATGTGAAGGGAATCCTATGCTTCTTTTGCTAGGTAAACTTCTTAAGGAGATTTTTTACAAATTTTATTGAGATTAGTAGACCCATATAAAAAATCTTAAAGAAGGGATCAGAAATCAAATGCGATGGTGACTATGATGAAGCTTTCAAGAACATCAAGAATGCTATCAATGATGAACTTGTTCTTAAGGAACCAGACTATAATATTCCAATGCATATTTTTTCTTTTTCATCTTTTCATACTATTGTTGCAGTTATATTGCAAAAAAATATTGAGGGTTTTGAATAACCTATTGCATTATTTAGTAAGTCATTACAAGCTATTGAATTAAAATACAATATTAAAGAAAAATAATCCTATGCACTTGTAAAGGCTATTAAGGTTTTCATATGCTATCTCATGGGGGTAACATTAGTTGCTTTTATACCAAATGCTACAGTCAAAGACATATTCTCACAACAAGAAGTATCTGGGAGAAGATGTAGATGGATAAATAGGATCCAAGAATTTAACATTGCCATTCAAATCACCAAGTTGGTCAGAGGTCAAGGATTAAAAAAATTAATGGCCCAATCTAATCTTGATGCTAATTAGATCAATTAGATGGAAGTTAATTACACCTATGATATGGATGGTTGCATCTAGTATCAAGACATTATCTATTAATTGAGGAACATGAAGTGTCCACTGGGATAGGATGATAACAAGAAAAGAGCTTTAAATTTACAAGAACTCAAATATATTATCATCAATTCCAAATTGTGGACAAGAAATTTGGATTGCATTTTATTGAAATGTGTTAATGAAGATCAAGTTGATAGCTTGCTGAGAGAAATGTATGACAGGACCTATGGTGGATACTAAATGGGTAAAACTACTACTCAAAAGGTTTTGAGAGCATGGTTTTGGTGGCCCATAATATTCAAAGATGTAGAACTGCTAGAAAGATGGAGAGAAGATGGAGAGAATGAGATATGTACAATAGGATATATCAAGTGAAAGATCAAACTAGGTAAAATTTGTAACATGATTATTGATTCCAGATCTACTAATAATATATTTCTCAAATGAAGAAGTCAAAAAATTTAATTTGTAAAGGATCCCATACATTAACCCCTACAGGGTCACTTGGTTGAACACGGGTTAACATGTGCTAGTGAATGAACAAGCTTGGGTAAACTTCACCATAGGGAGGTATAAGGATAAATTTTTGTGTGATGTCTTACCTATGGATGATTGCCATATCCTATTGGGAAGACCCTAGAAGTTTTATAGGTAGGCCATTCATGATGGAGCCAATAATTCATACTCTTTCAAGAAGGATGGAGTCACATTTAGAATTTAGTCAATTCTACAAGAAGGAGAAGTGAAATCAATAGGTCTTAATGTACTCTTGGTGGGAAAAAAAGAGTTCCCAAAAACACTAGAGAAAGGTTAAGGAATGGGATTTTCCTTAGTGTTGAAGCCTAAAGATGAGAAAGATGAGAAGAAGCAATATGTATCCATAGAAGTTCAAGAGTTGTTGGGATAGTATAAGGAGATAGTTAGTGATGGACAACATGTCATGTTACCACCTAAAAGATCTAAAATCCATCAAATAGATTTCATACCAGGAGCATTCTTACCCAACAAATCTTTCTACAAAATGACCCCACACATAAATGAGGAAATTGCTAAGCAAATATAATAATTACTTGACCAAGGCCTAATAAGAAAGAGTATAAGTGCCTATGTAGTCCCCACTATCCTATCCCCAAAGGAAGGAGGTACTTGGAGGTTTTGCATAAACTCTAGGGCCATTAATAGAATTACCAGAAGGTATAAGTTCCCAATCTCAAGAAAAGAAGACTTGATAGATTGCCCAAGAGGAGCCAAGTATTTATCAAAGATTTACCTTAAAAGTGGATACCACCAAATAAGAATCAAGGAGGGGGATGAGTATAAAATTGATTTAAAGACCATAAAAGGCCTATATGAATGGTTATTGATGCCTTTTAGGTTTTCTAATGCCCTTAGCACCATCATGAGGCTAATGAATGAAGTGTTGAAGTAATTCATAGGTATGTGGGTTGTGGTATACCTTGATGATGATGAACTACAATTGATTGAATACCTGAATGAGATCACTGAGTATTGAAATGATATGTAAGATAATTAAATTAGTCATTATGTTGTCATTAATGTCAACTAGTTTTGACAGTACTTATCAGGATAGTTGCAAACATCTAAACATCTGTAAAGAGGAGATAAAAGATGAAGAACTGAGATATATACATGGAGGAAGATGGATATGAAAAATGAGGATAAGGAATACTTTCGGTAATGTTGACTTGATTATATTGCATTAATCTATTATGAAGATGGAAGCAAAACTTTACAAAGCAGTATGGTCGGTTGATGAAGCACTAGAGTATACACCAAGTAGTGTAGTGTTTACCGAGAGACAATTTTAATCGATTTTGTGTTCACCAACATATTTTCTCTATTTATCGAGATACTAAGTTTGTTGGATATTTTTTGTGGACATTGTGGAAGAAGTTGAAGACAGATTTGAAGTTCAATTCATCACATCATCCACAGACTGATGGACAGACAGAGGTGGTGAATAGAAGTTTGGGAAATTTGCTGAGATGTTTGGTTGGAGATAAACCAACAGGATGGGATTTGATTTTACCACAGGCAGAATTTGCATACAATAATTCTGTCAATAGGAGCACTGGTAAATCACCATTCCAGATTGTATATGGAAGTAGTCCAAGGAATGCATCTGAATTGAGAAAGATAGATAAAGGAGAAATAAGTAGTGCTGAGGCTGAGGATTTTGCAGAACATTTGAAGAACATCCATGAGGAGGTGAGGAAGCATATTACCAAGATGAATGCGCAGTATAAGGCTAAGGTAGATGAGAAAAGGAGGCATAAGGAATTTTAGGTTGGGGTTGAAGTCATGGTTCATTTGCGGAAGGAGCGGTTTCTAGTTGGTACATATAACAAGCTGAAAATGAAGAAGTTTGGACCATGTAAGATACTGAAGAAAAATGATTTAGGAAATGCATATGAGGTAGAATTGCCTACTGAGCTAAATATTTCACCAGTGTTTAACATTTCCAATCTGACAGAGTATCATGAAGGAGGTGTTGAAGATGAGATCACAGCAGCAAAGTGGAGTATTCCAGCAACTAGTTCAGACACTAAGGAGATTGAAGATATACTAGATAGTTGTGTTGGCAGAAGCACAAGAAACAGGACATATGAAGAATATCTGGTCAAGTGGAAAGGATGAACTGTTGAAGATTCATAATGGCTAACAAGGGTGGAGGTTAACCGTCTTGGTTTTCCTCTACACACCTGAGTCGTGATAGGGTCACTTCTCAAATTACCTCGGGTGTCTGATGTAGGAGCATCCTGGGTGTAAGAGCAATCTTGCATCACCCAAAAATATTTTTGTTTTTATATTCAATAAGGGCTATTTTGTGTAGAGCTGCTATTTATGGAAAGTTACTACTTTTTGTAATTTTCGTATGTGCTCAGAATGATCTGATTTCTTTCTTCGAGGTTCATTTTGGTCATATAAGTCTGCCAGTAAAGTTTCATTGCCAGATCAAGTGTATATTGGAAGATATTGAAAATTTTTGGTATTCGCAGCAAGGTACAGAAACTTTGAACTCAGTTTTGAAGGCTTTAGAGGCCCCGAATGAGGTCAAAAATTTGGGTGATGGGCATTTGCGTGGGTGAAGCCTGTAGAGCACTTCGTGGCATTTCTGAAATGGGGTAATAATAGCCGATCGGGTCAACTGGTGATGACTTATGGTCTTCGTAAGTTGGGCCACCTGAAATGGCAGAAAATAATTTTCTTCAAAATTTCTGTTCGGGTTTCAAAGGTTATCTTGAGCTGACTATGATGTAATAAAATGTAAAATAAAATAATTCTAAGTTTGGTCGGCCTTATTGGCTAAAATTTTGGAACCTTCCCAGGCGGTGGAAAATTGCCTATATAAGGAAGGCTGTATTATTGTCTTACGCAGTTCAGAATAGTTCTGGGTAGTAGATCTGGGTAATAATTCAAGGCTTTGTCCTACAGAATATTGTAAGGGAATGCCCATGTGGCTTTGCATATTGTAATTCTGAAAGTTTGTAATTCCACATTTGTGGAGATAATAAGAAGCCAATTTTCTATTCTTGTATATTCTTGTTGTTTCTCTATTTCTGTTATGTGTTTATGGTATTAAGGGGAGCACCCTTCATCAAGTGGTATAAGAGCAGGAGTTCCTGAGTGTGTAAATAGATCACCGACTGTGAGGCAGTTTGCACCAGGACCATGGTTAGGGTTTCAGTGCGCATCGCAAAAAATGCCTCCCCAAAGGGAACGTGGTGGAAGAGCTGGTGTTGTAACACCTGAGGTTAGAGAGCTGCAGAGACAAGTGCGAGCATTAGAAGAAGAGATTCATAGAGGAATGAATCTTAATGTCAGAGATGAAAGCGAGGATGAAGCTGAAGAAGAATATCAAAAAGGAGAAGTCAAAATTGTGAACCAGGAGGAAGAAAGACTTTTTTGGGCCATTTCTAAGATTGGGAAAAGACCTAAGATTGAGGTTCCTACATTTTTTAGAAATTTTAACCGAGAAGAATTGATTGACTAGATCAATGAATGTGAGGAATATTTTGAGTATGAAGATGTTGAGGATCCTGATAGGGTCAAATTTGCGAAGGCCAGACTAAAAGGTCATGCGAAGATATGGTGGCAAGAAATTCAGTTGGAGCAAAATAGAAGGGGAAAGGAGAAAATTATGAGATGGGATCAGATGGTGGATAAATTGAAGCGACAGTTCATTCCTTTTGATTATGAGCTTGACCTACTGAAGAAAATGCAAAGTTTGAAGCAAGCGAGAAGATCTGTTCAGGAGTATACTGAGGAGTTCTATCGGCTCCTCATTAGAACGGGCCATGCAGAAGCTAATAAGGAGAAAGTTGCCCATTACCTTAATGGGTTGAGGCTGAGAATTCAGGAGGAGCTGAATCTAGTTCGAATGAACAATATTGAAGAGGCATACCACTTTGCCCTAAAAGTAGAGGAAAAGTTGAACAAGAAGTTTGAGAGCAGACAAAACGGAAGAGGTCGCGGTGGATGATTTGGTGGACAGTCATTGGTGGCCGAAATGAAAATCCGAAAAAGAAGGATGACGCCGGTAGCAGTCAGAATCAGTGAGGAAATAATTCCAATTGTGTCTAGGATCAGAATAATAGAGATCAGAGAGGAAGAGGAAGAGGACAAGGATTTGGAAGAGGTGGCTTCCGTGGAACATGTTTTCACTGTGGAGAAGAAGGTCATAGGGAATTTGAATGTCCTCAGCACCAAGGAAGAACAAACAGGAGAAATGAAGGCCAAGCCAGAGTTGCACATGTAGATGAAGATGCTAGATCATCAAATTCTGAAGATGCTGAAAGAGGAGAAATGTTGATTAATAGAAGAGTCCTGTTGAGTGGTGAGAATGAACCTGAGCAAAGGAGGAGCCTGTTTCACACCAGGTGCAAGTGTGAAAGTAAATGTTGTGATGTGATTATTGATAGTGGAAGCACTGACAATTTGGTGTCAGAAGAGATGGTGACAAAGTTGAAGCTCAAGAGACAGAAACACCCACATCCATATCGGATTGCCTGGGTACAGGATAACCATAAGGTCATGGTCAATGAATAATGCTTGGTGAAGTTCAAGATTGGCAGATACCAAGATAAGGTATTGTGTGATATCATATCTATGGATGCATGTCATATGTTGTTGGGTAGGCCATGGTAGTTTGACAGATGTGTTGTACATGATGGTCGTGCGAATACCTATTCCCTGACAAAGGATGGAGTGCGACATAAGCTAAAACCATTGAAGGAGACTGAAGAAAAGGTATGCGGTAATGCAAGGATAACTTTTGTTGATGGAAGAAATTTCCTAAATGGTATGAGGCATGAGCATGTATGTTTTTCTTTAATTCCAAAAGCTGGTAAAGAGCAAGTAGAAGATGTTCCTGTAGAAGTTGCAGATTTATTGAATGAGTTTCAGGATATTGTATCTGATAATGTGCCTGATGGATTACCACTAGTCAAGAACATCAGTCATCAGATGGACTTGATCCCATGAGTGATTTTGCCGAATAAGGCAGCACACAGAATGACACCTGCAGAAAGTGAGGAGTTGAACAGACAAGTACATGAACTATTACAGAAAGGATTGATGTGTGAGAGTCTGAGTCCCTATGCTATACCAGTGGTATTAGCACCAAAGAAGAATGGAGAATGGAGGATGTGTATAGAAGATAGGGCAATAAACAAGATCACAATCAAGTATAGGTTTCCATTGCCACGAATGGATGATATTATGGACTGTTTGAGTGGAGCTATGTATTTCTCAAAGATAGATCTGAAGAGTGGATATCATCAGATTCGGATCAAAGAAGGAGATGAATGGAAGACTACCTTCAAGACAAAAGAAGGACTATATGAGTGGTTAGTCATGCCTTTTGGGCTAACCAATGCACCGAGCACTTTCATGCGGCTCATGAATGAGGTTCTGAAAGAATTTCTAGGTAAGTTTGTCATTGTTTACCTAGATGATATTTTGATCTTTAGTAGGACATTGGATGAGCATATGATGCATATTCGTATGGTATTTGAGAAGTTGAGAGAAGAGAAATTGTTGATTAATTTGAAGAAGTGCAATTTTGTGAAGAAAGAGTTGGTGTATTTGGGGTTTTTAGTTTTAGGAGAAGGTCTAAAAATGGACCTAGAGAAGGTACACGCTATCCTTGAATGGCCTACTCCAAGGAGTGCTACTGAGGTAAGATCTTTTCATGGTCTAGCTAGCTTTTATAGAAAGTTTATCAAAAATTTTAGCAGTATTTGTGGACCCTTGACTGAAACAATGAGAGGGGATAGAAAAGAGTTTAAGTGGACTAATGGGACAGCAAAGAGTTTTCAATTATTGAAACAAAAAGTTATAGAACAACCTATTTTAGCACTTCCAGATTTTAATAACATGTTTCAAGTAGATTGTGATGCTAGTGGTACTGCAATCGGAGCTGTTATGAGCCAAGAAGGTAAACCTGTTGCTTATTTTAGTGAGAAGTTAAATGATGCCAAGAGGAAATATTCTATCTATGATCAGGAATTTTATGCTATTGTTCAGGCATTAAAGAAGTGGAGACATTATCTGCTTCCTAAGGAGTTTTTTTTGTATACTGATCATCAAGCTTTGCAATATTTGAATAGTCAAGGAAAGTTGAATCAGAGGCATTTGAAATGGGTTGAGTTTTTGCAAAGTTATACATTTGTTTTGAAACACAGGAGTGGAAAGTCTAATAGGGTTGCAGATGCTCTTAGCAGAAGGCAACTATTGCTGACAAAAATGTAGATTGAAGTGGTTGGGTTCAAGGAACTCAAGAATTTGTATCTAGAGGATCCTGATTTTGGTGAAGCTTGGAAAGCTTGTAGAGAATCTGTTACTCTAGACAGGATGAAATGGTTGGATTTCATCATCCAGGATGATATGCTATTCAGAGGGAGTCAGTTGTGCATTCCATGAAGTTCTATAAGGGAGAATCTCATCAAGGAGAAGCATAGCGGAGGATTGGCTGGACATTTTGGTCATGATAAAACCCTTGGTTTGGTTAGTGAGAATTATTATTGGCCACAGTTGCAACAAGATGTGAAGAAGTTTGTACAGAGTTGTAGAGTATTGCAGACGGTGAAGGGAGTGAAGTCGAATACAGGGTTGTATCAGCCATTACCTGTACCAGAGAAGCCTTGGGAGGATATCAGTATGGACTTTGTTCTTGGTTTACAGAGGACACAGCGGGGACATGATTCAATTTTTGTAGTAGTTGACAGATTTTTGAAGATGGCACATTTCATTCCCTGCAAGAAGACTAATGATGTTGTTCATGTAGCAGAATTATTTTTATGAGAAGTGGTGAGACTACATGGTTTACCAAAGACCATAGTTTCAGATCAAGATACTAAGTTTGTTGGATATTTTTGGTGAACATTGTGGAAGAAGTTGAAGACAGATTTGAAGTTTAGTTCATCACATCATCCACAGACTGATGGATAGACAGAGGTGGTGAATAGAAGTTTGGTAAATTTGCTAAGATGTTTGGTTGGAGATAAGTCAACAGGATGGGATTTGATTTTACCACAGGAAGAATTTGCATACAATAATTCTGTCAATAGGAGCACTGGTAAATCACCATTCCAAATTGTATATGGAAGTAGTCCAAGGAATGCATCTGAATTGAGAAAGATAGATAAAGGAGAAATAAGTAGTGCTGAGGCTGAGGATTTTGTAGAACATTTGAAGAACATCTATGAGGAGGTGAGGAAGCATATTACCAAGATGAATGCACAGTATAAGGCTAAGGTAGATGAGAAAAGGAGGCATAAGGAATTTCAGATTCGGGATGAAGTCATGGTTCATTTGGGGAAGGAGCGGTTTTTAGTTGGTACATAGAATTGCCTACTGAGCTAAATATTTCGCTAGTGTTTAACATTTCAGATCTGATAGAGTATCATGAAGGAGGTGTTGAAGATGAGATCACAGCAACACAGTGGAGTATTCCAGCAACTAGTTCAGACACTAAGGAGATTGAAGATATACTAGATAGTCGTGTTGGCAGAAGCACAAGAAACATGACATATGAAGAATATCTGGTCAAGTGGAAAGGAAGACCTGTTGAAGATTCATCATGGCTAAGAAGGGTGGAGGTTAACCGTCTTGGTTTTCCTCTGCACACCTGAGTCATGACAGAGTCACTTCTCAAATTACCCCGAGTGTCTGATGCAGGAGCATCCTGGGTGTAAGAGCAATCTTGCATCACCCAAAAATATTTCTATTTTTATATTCAATAAGGGCTATTTTGTGCAGAGCTGCTACTTATGGAAAGTTATTATTTTTGGTAATTTTTGTATGTGGTTAGAATGATCTAATTTCTTTCTTGGAGGTTCATTTTGGCCATATAAGTCTGCCAGTAAAGTTTCATTGCCAGATCAAGTGTGTATTGGAAGATATTTAAAATTTTCGGTATTGGCAGCAGGGTACAAAAATGTTGAACTTAGTTTTGAAGGCTTTAGAGGCTCCGGATGAGGTCAAAAATTTGGGTGACAAGTGCTTGCATGGGTCAAGCCTGTAGAGCACTTCATGGCGTTTCCAAAATGGGGTTCTAATAGCTGATCGGGTCAACTGGTGATGACTTATGGTCTTCGGAAGTTGGGCCACCTGAAATGGCGGAAAATAATTTTCTTCAAAATTTTTGTTCAGGTTTCAAAGGTTATCTTGAGCCGACTATGATGTAATAAAATGTAAAATAAAATAATTCTAAGTTTGGTCGGTCTTATTGGCTAAAATTCTAGAACCTTCCCAAGCGGTGGAAAATTACCTATATAAGGAAGGCTGTATTATTATCTTAGGCAATTCAGAATAGTTCTGGGTAGTAGATCTGGGTAATAATTCAAGGCTTTGTCCAATAGAATATTGTAAAAGAATGCTCATGTGGCTTTGCATATTGTAATTCTGAAAGTTTGTAATTCCACATTTGTGGAGATAATAAGAAGCCAATTTTATGTTCTTGCATATTGTTGTTGTTTCTCTATTTTTGTTATGTGTTTGTGGTATTAAGGGGAGCACCCTTCATCAAGTGGTATAAGAGCAGGAGTTCTTGAGTGTGTAAATAGATCGCTGACTGTGAGGTAGTTTGCACCAGGACCATAGTTAGGGTTTTAGCGCGCATCGCAAAAAATGCCTTTGCGAAGGGAACATGGTGGAAGAGCTGGTGTTGTAACACTTGAGGTTAGAGAGCTATAGAGACAAGTGCGAGCATTGCAAGAAGAGATTCATAGAGGAACGAATCTTAATATCAGAGATGAAAGCGAGGATGAAGCTGAAGAAGAATATCAAGAAGGAGAAGTTGAAATTGTGAACCAGGAGGAAGAAAGACTTTTTTGGGCCATTTCTAAGATTGGAAAAAGACCTAAGATTGAGGTTCCTACATTTTCTGAAAATCTTAACCCAGAAGAATTGATCGACTGGATCAATGAATGTGAGAAATATTTTGAGTATGAAGATGTTGAGGATCCTGATAGGGTCAAATTTGTGAAGGCCAGACTGAAAGGTCATGCGAAGTTATGGTGGCAAGAAATTCAGTTGGAGCGAAATAGAAGGGGAAAGGAGAAAATCATGAGATGGGATCGGATGTTGGATAAATTGAAGTGATAGTTCATTCCTGTTGATTATGAGCTTCACCTACTGAAGAAAATGCAAAGTTTGAAGCAAGCAGGAAGATCTGTTTAGGAGTATACTAAGGAGTTCTATCGGCTCCTCATCAGAACGGGCCATGCAGAAGCTGATAAGGAGAAAGTTTCCCGTTACCTTAATGGGTTGAGGCCGAGCATTTAGGAGGAGCTGAATCTGGTTTGAATGAATAGTATTGAAGAGGAATACCAGTTTGCCCTAAAAGTAGAGGAAAAGTTGAACAAGAAGTTTGAGAGCAGACAAAATGAAAGAGGTCGCGGTGGATGATCTGGTGGATGGTCATATGGTGGCTGAAATGAAGATCTGAAAAAGAAGGATGAGGCCGGTAGTAGTCAGAATCAGTGAGGAAATAATTCCAATCGTGTCTAGGATCAGAATGATAGAGATCAGAGAGGAAGAGGAAGAGGACAAGGATCTGGAAGAGGTGGCTTCCATGAAACATGTTTTCACTATGGAGAAGAAGGTCATAGGGCATTTGAATGTCCTCAGTTCCAAGGAAGAATAGATAGGAGAAATGAAGGCCAGGCCAGAGTTGCACATGTAGATGAAGATGCTAGATCATCAAATTTTGAAGATGCTGAAAAAGGAGAAACATTGATTAACAGAAGAGTCCTGTTGAGTGGTGAGAATGAACCTGAGCAAAGGAGGAGCCTGTTTCGCACCAGGTGCAAGTGTGAAGGTAAATGTTGTGATGTGATTATTGATAGTGGAAGCACTGACAATTTGGTGTCAGAAGAGATGGTGACAAAGTTGAAGCTCAAGAGATAGAAACACCCACATCCATATCAGATTGCCTAGGTACAAGATGACCACAAGGTCATGGTCAATGAACAATGCCTAGTGAAGTTCAAGATTGGCAGATACCAAGATGAGGTATTGTGTGATATCATATCTATGGATGCATGTCATATGTTGTTGGGTAGACCATGGCAGTTTGACAGATGTGTTATACATGATGGTCATGTGAATACCTATTCCCTGACAAAGGATGGAGTGCGACATAAGCTAAAACCATTGAAGGAGACTGAAGAAAAGGTGTGTGGTAATGCAAGGATAACTTTTGTTGATGGAAGAAATTTCCTAGATGGTATGAGGCATGAGCATGTATATTTTTCTTTAATTCCAAAAGCTGGTAAAGAAGAAGTAGAAGATGTTCCTGTAGAAGTTGCAGATTTGTTGAATGAGTTTCAAGATATTGTATCCGATAACGTGCCTGATGGATTACCACCAGTCAAGAAGATCATTCATCAGATGGACTTGATCCCAAGAGTGAGTTTTTCGAATAAGGCAGCACACAGAATGACACCTGCAAAAAGTGAGGAGTTGAACAGACAAGTACATGAACTGTTATAGAAAGGATTGATCCGTGAGAGTCTGAGTCCCTGTGCTGTACCAGTGGTATTAGCACCAAAGAAGAATAGAGAATGGAGGATGTGTACAGATTCTAGGGCAATAAACAAGATTACAATCAAGTACAGGTTTCCATTGCCACGAATGAATGATTTTATGGACTGTTTGAGTGGAGCTGTGTATTTCTCAAAGATAGATCTGAAGAGTGGATATCATTAGATTCAGATCAGAGAAGGAGATGAATGGAAGACTGCCTTCAAGAAAAAGGAAGGACTATATGAGTGGTTAGTCATTCCTTTTGGGCTAACCAATGCACCGAGCACTTTCATGCGGCTCATGAACAAGGTTCTGAAAAAATTTCTGGGTAAGTTTGTCATTGTTTACCTAGATGATATTTTGATCTTTAGTAAGACATTGGATGAGCATATGATGCATATTCGTATGGTATTTGAGAAGTTGAGAGAAGAGAAATTACTGATTAATTTGAAGAAGTGCAGTTTTGTGAAGAAAGAGTTGGTATATTTGGGGTTTTTAGTTTCAGGAGAAGGTCTAAAAATAGACCCAGAGAAGGTACAAGCTATCCTTGAATGGCCTACTCCAAGGAGTGCTATTGAGGTAAGATCTTTTCATGGTCTAGCTAGCTTTTACAGAAATTTTATCAAAAATTTTAGTAGTATTTGTGGACCCTTGACTGAAACAATGAGAGGGGATAGAAAAGAGTTTAAGTGGACTAATGGGATAGAAAAGAGTTTTCAATTGTTGAAACAAAATGTTACAGAACAACCTATTTTAGCACTTCCAGATTTTAATAAGGTGTTTTAAGTAGATTGTGATGCTAGTGGTACTGCAATAGGAGCCGTTATGAGACAAGAAGGTAAACCTATTGCTTATTTCAGTGAGAAGTTAAATGATGCCAAGAGGAAATATTTTGTCCATGATCAGGAATTTTATGCTATAGTTCAGGCATTAAAGAAGTGGAGACATTATCTGCATCCTAAGGAGTTTGTTTTGTATACTGATCATCAAGCTTTGCAATATTTGAATAGTCAAGGAAAGTTGAATCAGAGGCATTTGAAATGGGTTGAGTTTTTGCAAAGTTATACATTTGTTTTGAAACACAGGAGTGGAAAGTCTAATAGGGTTGTAGATGCTCTTAGCAAAAGGCAACTATTGCTGACAGAAATGTAGATTGAAGTGGTTGGGTTCAAGGAACTCAATAATTTGTATTTAGAGGATCCTGATTTTGGTGAAGCTTGGAAAGCTTGTACAGAACCTGTTACTCTAGACAGGATGAAATGGTTGAATTTCATCATCCAGGATGATATGCTATTTACAGGGAGTCAGTTGTGCATTCCACAAATTTATATGAGGGAGAATCTCATCAAGGAGAAGCATAGCGGAGGATTGGCTGGATATTTTGGTCATGATAAAACCCTTGGTTTGGTTAGTAAGAATTATTATTGGCCAAAGTTGCAGCAAGATGTGAAGAAGTTTGTATAGAGTTGCAGAGTATGTCAGACGACGAAGGGAGTGAAGTAGAATACAGGGTTGTATTAGCCATTACCTGTACCAGAGAAGCCTTGGGAGGATATCAGTATGGACTTTGTTCTTAGTTTACCGAGGACACAGCGGGGACATGATTCAATTTCTGTAGTAGTTGATAGATTTTTGAAGATGACACATTTCATTCCCTGCAAGAAGACTAATGATGTTGTTCATGTAGTAGAATTATTTTTCAGAGAAGTGGTGAGACTACATGGTTTACCAAAGACCATAGTTTCAGATCGAGATACTAAGTTTGTTGGATATTTTTGGCAGACATTGTGGAAGAAGTTGAAGATAGATTTGAAGTTTAGTTCATCACATCATCCACAGACTGATGGACAGACAGAGGTGGTGAATAGAAGTTTGAGAAATTTACTGAGATGTTTGGTTGGAGATAAGCCAATAGGATGGGATTTGATTTTACCACAGACAGAATTTGCATACAATAATTCTGTCAATAGGAGCACTGGTAAATCACCATTCCAGATTGTATATGGAAGTAGTCCAAGGAATGCATCTAAATTGAGAAAGATAGATAAAGGAGAAATAAGTAGTGCTGAGGCTGAGGATTTTGTAGAACATTTGAAGAACATCCATGAGGAGGTGAGGAAGCATATTACCAAGATGAATGCACAGTATAAGGCTAAGGTAGATGAGAAAAGGAGGCATAAGGAATTTCAGGTTGGGGATGAAGTCATGGTTCATTTGTGGAAGGAGCGGTTTCCAGTTGGTACATATAACAAGCTGAAAATGAAGAAGTTTAGACCATGTAAGATACTGAAGAAACATGATTTAAGAAACGCATATGAGGTAGAATTGCCTATTGAACTAAATATTTCACCAGTGTTTAACATTTCAGATCTGACAGAGTATCATGAAGGAGGTGTTGAAGATGAGATCACAGCAGCACAGTGGAGTATTCCAGCAACTAGTTCAAACACTAAGGAGATTGAAGATATACTGGATAGTTGTGTTGGCAGAAGCACAAGAAACAGGACATATGAAGAATATCTGGTCAAGTGGAAAGGATGACCTGTTGAAGATTCATCATGGCTAACAAGGGTGGAGGTTAACCATCTTGGTTTTCCTCTGCACACCTGAGTCGTGACAGGGTCACTTCTCAAATTACCCTAGGTGTCTGATGCAGGAGCATCCTGGGTGTAAGAGCAATCTTGCATCACCCAAAAATATTTTTGTTTTTATATTCAATAAGGGCTATTTTGTGCAGAGCTGCTATTTATGGAAAGTTAGTATTTTTGGTAATTTTTGTATGTGCTCAGAATGATCTGATTTCTTTCTTGGAGGTTCATTTTGGTCATATAAGTCTGCCAGTAAAGTTTCATTGCCAGATCAACTGTATATTGGAAGATATTGAAAATTTTTGGTATTGGCAGCAGGGTACAGAAACTTTAAACTCAGTTTTGAAGGCTTTAGAGGCCCCAGATGAGGTCAAAAATTTTGGAGATGGGTGCTTGCACGAGGCAAGCCTGTAGAGCACCTCGTGGCATTTCTGAAATGGGGTTATAATAGCCGATCGGGTCAACTGGTGATGACTTATGGTCTTCGGAAGTTGGGCCACCTGAAATGGCAGAAAATAATTTTCTTCAAAATTTCTGTTCAGGTTTCAAAGGTTATCTTGAGCTGACTATGATGTAATAAAATGTAAAATAAAATAATTCTAAGTTTGGTCAGCCTTATTGGCTAAAATTCTGGAACCTTCCCAAGCAGTGGAAAATTGCCTATATAAGGAAGGTTGTATTATTGTCTTAGGCAGTTCAGAATAGTTCTGGGTAGTAGATCTGGGTAATAATTTGAGGCTTTTTCCTACAGAATATTGTAAGGGAATGTCCATGTGGCTTTGCATATTGTAATTCTGAAAGTTTGTAATTCCACATTTGTGGAGATAATAAGAAGCCAATTTTCTGTTCTTGCATATTGTTGTTGTTTCTCTATTTCTGTTATGTGTTTGTGGTATTAAGGGGAGCACCCTTCATCACATGCATAGCAATAAAACTAAAGAACTCATAACACATGATTTGTTCTCGAGGAAACCCTGGCTAAGGGAAAACCCTAGTTGGGATGGTACCCACAAAGATCCACTAATCAAAAGTATCATGTTAAGGATGTTGACCCTGCTAGGAATCTATTACAAGCATATAGTGTATCAATCCTGGTTAAGGGACTATAGGCCTTGTTAGAAGCCTCAACCCTATTAGGAGTTTGTAGTACAAAAGTGATTAGCAGCTGAGCCCACTGCCCAAACAAGTAATGTATAATATACACTGATTACAAAAAGAGGTCAAGGTACATAACCTTATACTACTTGCATCAATATCACTTCACTCCTCTTTCACTATCGCTATCATATATCTCACATATTACATCATTACAACTTCTTCCTTTTACAATTTACAATTATATTTATACAAGTTATTAAGACTAATAACTTTACATGGTCGGCTGCCATATTAAAAAATGACTTTATCTAAGGGTAAACATCTAGGATGTCATCCCTTTATATTTTTAAGACATTATTTTGATAAACAAAATAATCTGTTAACTCTTTACCAATTCTGTCTTCATATTCTGTCATGTCGGCTTCACGTTGTCTTTAGTAAAATTGTCCTAACTATTTCTGTACATGTCATACTAACTTTCACTCTGAGATGGGTGATCAATAGACATCATAGAGTCTATTTTCAAGTGCACAAGAACTGAACTTACTCTAGTCAATGTTGCAAACAAAAACTGTATCCTAGTGCACTGGTGAAAATTCCATCTCACACTTAGAAAAATTTGCAATGTGCTCTTCTATACTTGCTCTCTAACCTATGCACTCTTCATGTGGATCATATGTTTCCATAATGAAAACATATATGTACTCAACTCAGCCAAATTTCCAATAATCTCCCCCTTTGTCATTGGTGGCAACATATGAGAAAATTGGCTAAGTGTACAACTTCAAAATCTCAAAATTTGTCTCAAAATTGTGGCCATAGTATAAGATATATATAATATCCTTATAACTCCTCAAAATATAATCTAAAATACAATAATCCCCCTAAGATTATCAATCCATATCATATATAATCATTTTTTTTGGTATATCTCTCCCCCTTTGACAACAATGACAAAATAAAGTAGAGAGCACTACAAAACTGTATCACAAAAAGATTATAACTTAATTTCTTATTGCACAGCTGGTAGGCTTGCAACACAGTCTGCAAAATAAATATTCATATCTTCTATCTCCTTCTCCCATGATTTCTTAATGGAATCCACCACATTGAGTAGGGTGCTCAGTCCATAAGATGTTATCTGACATGCTTGAAGGTTCTCAAAGTTAAACTTTTGAAAAGATGTCTTCGCTGAAAGACATTCTTCCAACTACTCTTCAATAACACATAACTTCATAGAAGTATGTTCTCTCAAAAGAGTGAGTCTCCTCATTTTTTTATTCCTCTTATCTTACAAAACTCTTATTTCATCATAAATCTTCTGAACTTTCTTCTCAACATCACATACCTTCACATTAGGGCTAGAAAGAAGGTTAGATTCATTCTGAATCTCTGCTTCCTTTAACTTGATCTTTTGATCTTCTTCTATTGTCAAAATATTTGGTTTTGTACACTATATGTACAAAGATTTTCCTATTTCCAAATTCTTCCTCAAGTCCTTGATACAGATATCAAGACTGTTAATATCATTTCTGATATTCTGACTGATGTCAAAAGCATTTCAACTTCATAAGCTGCTTGAGCTCTCACTTTTGCAATATCAGATAGGTTTGTAAATTCATTATCAAAAGTGCTCATTACCTTCTTGCCTTCTCTAAAGGGTCTACCTCTATAATTTTTGTAGTTACAATGCTTTGTAACTTCTCAGTTAGTTCCTTCAAACTCCCTTCAAGATTCTTTACTTTCTTGCTCTTGCCAATGATTTTATTCAAAGAAGTGATCAATTCCAACTGATCATCATCATCAACTTCCTTTCCTAAATCTTCAAACAAAGATCCAATTTCCTTCTTCTTTCCAGTCTCATGAGTAAGACTGATGTCTTCTTTGGTAGGAAGGGGTTCTTGAATCTTAGTCTCTTTAGGTTCTTTATTGATAGTTTGGGTCTATTATGCTTCTTCCGTTCTATCTGGTTCATCAAGAGCTGAATTGTGAACAATGTTCTCTAAATTCTTGAATACATTGTCATTAGTATCCAAGGTGATTTTTTTTCCTTCTACATTCATAGTTTCATCTTCAATATTTATGGTTGGAGGAGAGGGAATATCCTCTTGTTCTGCTTCTTCTACTTGCTCTACTACAATTGATGGATCTCCAACAATTTATACCATAACCTTGATTATTGGCTACTTTGTATTAGAATTAACTTCTTCATATCTGCCTCCCATAATTAGAATGGTTCTCTTTTTCATTCTCAGATGGGTGCTTAGGGCTTTCAATATCTACTTCAAGTGTTCATTATCTCTTACCTCACAAAGTTTCCTTAAAATATTCTCTCCGATAGTTTTGTCTTCCTCAAATGCTCTCTACTTCCTATTTTCAAGTTTGTTATATAAATCATCAGGTATCTGACCCTGAATAGAATTAAACTTCTTATTTGCCAAAAAAATATGCTTTACAATTGCATTTTCCAAATTAAATCTATTTGAATAGTCATAAAGATTGTAGTACTTGTTCATTCTTGTAAAGTATCCATTTCCAATGATTTGTTCATTAAGCTTTTCAACTTTGGGTTTCCAAGATTTCTTCTTAATAGTAGTATCATCATCTTTTATCTCTACAATTTTTCTAGGAACTGGTGGCACCAAAATTTTCTGCCTCTTACCAAGTCCAGTAGCACTTTCCTTTACTCTCTTGCTAGGTGTGGAGGAAGAGGATCTAGTAGGATTCCTTGATTCTTGTTCCTCCGTAGGTTCCTCTACCTTCACTTTGACTTGTGTAGCTTCTTGTTGTACTGCACTTGATGACAAGGGAGGTACAGACAAGATCCCTTTATGTCCAATACCTTTGATTGTTGTTGTTGTCCTCTTTTCTATTTCAAAATCATGTTCTATCATCCCTAAATCTTTCAATATTTTCTTTATAGTGCTATAAACTCTCTTCTTAAACTACTTCTCTTCAATTATAGATTTTGCAGAGTTGAAGTTCTCTTCAAAAGTTCCAAACCTTTTACACTGAGTGTCCAACTTACACTTAAGTAACCTGCTGATATATTCTTCTGCTTCTACCTTAGATACCTCATAGCCAAGAGGGTCTATGAACTCAATTCTAGGTTCTACTGCTTCAATATAGGTAAAGTCAGTATCAACCATGAAACATATATCATCTTTATACTTCTCCATAAGAAACCATGGGATCCTTGATCTGCTAGTTACCAAGTTCTGAAATGTCTTCATCACTAACATAGCACTCTCATTCACTTTGTCAATAACATGCCTCATATATACTTTATTGATCCTTTCCATAGTAGTTTGTCCATCATTCCAGTCATTTGTAATGGTGTAGGGAAATCTTCTCAATAGGTGGAAAAACATGTAAGTGACCAAAGATGAAAATCTAAATTGTGCATACTTTGTCTTCTTAATCTTCTCCAAGTTTTCAAATAATTGAATTCTAATAATTTCACACATATCAACTGGCACCTTGTCAACACACATCAAATAGGCTATGTGTACCGTTCTAGCTACCATGTCATCTTCTCTTGAATTTGCATAGAACTTAGTGGTTAGGATCTTGCATAAGTATCTCACATCATCTTGTTTGATCTTACTAATCACAATTCCTCTACCATTATAGGATGAACCCGTGTTGTCCATGACTATTTTCCTCATATTCTTTTCATTTAAATGAATAGCAGCAATTTTAAATAATCCAGCGATATCATGAATCAGATTAGTTGTAATATCTATCACTCTATCTTCTAGCCAAAACTTTCCATTGTGAATTCTACTGAAAATAATTTTAGTGCATTCTTCATTATCAAATTCATACTACAGTGCATAGTTAACAATCTCATTGTCTTTTAAATGATCATGTCCTTCTCTCAATGAAATATCCTGGTTGTAAATCTTCTGATACTCATTTGTAAAATCACTATCACTGATGGTTTCTAACTTGCATCCAAGATAACTCTTTACGTTCTCTAAATGCAAAACTCTGTCTGGTACGGATGATAATGCTAACCTAGGTTCATCTTCCAAGGGTTCTACTGGTTCCCTCTTCATTCTAGGTCTATTTTTGTCTCTGACATTATGAATTAAAGAAACATCCATGATTACTTCAAATTCCTTTTACCGATTCACAGATTTGCCAAGTAAAATACCTCAATTTCATGATTTTAGGGCTTACGTAGATTTGCCACTCAAATCCTTCACCAAATTGTTGCAAAATGCTTCCGATCACTACTCTTTGATATCCTTAACACTTAAGTTCACTTTGATGATCAAATGACACCAATGATAACCTTTTATTACTTCAATCTCACTTAGGTCTGACATCGCATTCAATTCTTTTGCCACTTCTTTCCAAAACGTTGTTTCTGTTAACTTGCAAAACTTAAAACTTCTTGTGATCTTGCAAAACATAATATTTTCTTTTTCACTCTTAACCATGGAATTATTACATCATAATCTACCTTGCATTAACTACGCAAGACTTAATTCATCATAAATCTACTTCTATACTAATTCTAAGTTCCTAATCTACTGTAATTTTCATAAATTAAGTGCTTTGAGATAGGTCAAGTAAGGATTCATTCTTACCACTTGATAATTCACCTTATTTATTACCTTCAATGTTGGATATGTCTCCTTGATCTATGCCTTTAACAAACTTGACTTCATCTATATTACTACAACAACCTTTCTATCTATTTCTTGCATCTTTATTTCTTCTTTCATGATTTCTAGGGTTAGGGTTAGGATGAAAAACTCCATTGTTCATTCTACAAAATCTTGGTGTATGTCCAATCTTGTTACATACCTAAAAAATAATTCCATTATTTCCATATCTTGGTTCAGGTGGATTAATCTATGATCTGCAGTTTCTAGCAATGTGTCCAACCTTGTTGCATCTATAATAGACTATTCCATTTCTTCTATTCATATCTTTAGTAGGTTTCTTATCTACATTATTAGTATTCCTAAACATTCTACTATTATTCTTATTCTCAGAAAATTTAGGTCTCCTACATTCAATAGCTCTATGTCCAAAACCATGACAATTATGACAATAACCATTAAGAGGTTTAAATTGCTTACCTGTGCAATCTCTCTTCATATGACCAATAGTATTACAAGAAAAACATCTACCTTTGAATTCTCTTTGCATTTCTTTGTGTGATTCTTCTTGCTTAGGTGATTCTTCTTCTTTAAGTGTATCTTCAAATTTGTTGATCTCATCAGACTTCTTCTCATCTATGCTTTCACATATTTTTAGATCTAGCCCCTTGCTTTCATCATTTGCTTTAATAGTGTTAAATCCAAGACCAGTTTTATCATAAAATGGTTTCTAAAAAGATGTTTGTTCATCAATCTTCTCACTAATTGAATATAGCCTTTCAAGTTGTTCTTTGGATTGAGTCAGTTCACCTTTCACAATCTTGTTGTATTTCTCAAGTTCAACATACTACAAATTAACTTTCTCAAGTTTAGATGTTACTTCGCCAAGTTTAGATTTCAGTCCTTCATTTTCAATCTTCAACCTTTCATTCTCAAATTTTAGATTTTCTTCATTCTTGCTATTTCCATCTTTCAAACTAAGCTTCAAATTTTCTATCTTTAGTTCATGCTTAAGGATCTCATTTTCTTTTTCTAAATTGTCATCACAATCTTCAATAAGAATTTCAGATTCCTTTTTAGATTTCAAATCTTCCAACTTGTTTTTCAACTTCTCATTAAGGTTCTTTGCATCATCATATTTCCCTTTCAGAGTGTCTCTTTCATCAGTAAGCATATCAATCTGTTCAAGAGCTTCTTCAAGATTCTTTTGTAGTTGATCCATATCCATAGAGATCTTACTCAAGCTTTTAGGCTTTCCTTAAATGATTCTTCTCTGGGTAACTAAGCTCTGATACTAATTGTTAGAAATATGAAATACTGAAAGGGGGATGAATCAGTATTCTACAAACTTTATATTTTGCCCAATTATGGATATAATAGATTATCTTTACACATGCATAACATAAGAAGCTAAACAACATGCATAGCAATAAAACTAAATAACTCATAACACATGATTTGTTCTCAAGGAAACCCTAGCCAAGGGAAAACCCTGGTGGGGATGGTACCCAAAAACATCCACTAATCAAAAGTATCATGTTAAGGATTTTGACCTTGTTAGGAGTCTATTACAAGAATATAGTGTATCGGTCCTGATTAAGGGACTATAGGCCTTGTTAGAAGCCTCAACCTTGTTAGGAGTTGGTAGTACAAAAGTGATTATCAGCTGAGCCCACTGCCCAAACAAGTAATGTACAATATACACTGATTACAAAAAGAGGTCAAGGTACATAACCTTATATTGCTTGCATCAATATCACTTCTCTACTCTTTCACTATCACTATGATATATCTTGTATATTACATCATTACCACTTCTTCCTTCTTACAATTTGCAATTATATTTATACAAGTTATTAAGACTAATAACTTTACATGGTCGGCTACCATATTAAAAAATGACTTTATCTAAGGGTAAAATTATAGGATTTTGTCCCTTTATATTGTTAAGACATTATTTTGATAAACAAAATAATCTCTTAACTCTTTAGCAATTTTGTCTTCATATTCTATCCTGCTGACTTCACACTGTCTTCAGTAAAACTATCATAACTATTTATGTACATGCCATACTAACTTGCACTCTGAGATCAAGGAGACATATCCAACATTGAAGGTAATAAAAACTATATCAAGGACTAAACTTACTCCAGTCAACATCACAAACAAAAACTATATCCTGGTGCACTGGTGAAAACACTGTCTCACACTTAGACAAATTTGCAATGCGCTCTGCTATACTTGCTCTCTGACCTATGTGCTCTTCATGTGGATCATATGTTTCCATAATGACAACATCTATGTACTCAAATCAGCCAAATTTCCAACAATGGTTTCATCACAAACCGACTGTAAGTTACTTCATAATTTTTGGTAGAAAATTTTTTATTCTAAAAGATGATAGGAATGGGAAATTTAACTCTATAGGGGATTAGGGAATATTTCTTGGATATTCTGTGAAAACTAAAGCTTATAGGTGTCTAAATAAGGTTACTAATAAGATGATTGAAAGTGATAATGTCAGAGTTGATGAATTTGATGATAAAAATGATGAAAAAAGCAATAAGAAGTCAAAATACTATAGTAGATTCACTTATATTGAACATCCAAATTACCTATCGAAACCATAGGATGAGTCGACCAATCATCAGGAAAAGAATAGTGAGGAACAACAAAGGGAAACTAAGTATTAGGAAGAAGCTATCGAAAAAGGAAATGAACCTGAACAGGATGAAGAAAAAAGAATAAATTGAGTGCTGGCAAGATTTGTCAAAAGACATCATCCTGAGAACCAAATCATTGGAGACAAGCAAGTTGGCATGATGAAAAAACTAAGTTAAGACAAGGTACATGCTTAGTTTGTGAGTTTGAATTGAATAATGTTAAGATTGCACTTGAAAATGATGAATGGATAAATGAAATGAATGAAGGGATAGAATAAATTGAGAAAAACAAGACGTGGACTTTAGTACCTAGACAAAAAGATAAGAATGTTATCAGTACTAAATGGATTTTCATAAATAAGATGAATGAGAATGGAGAGGTTACAAGGAACAAATCTAGACTTGTTTGTAAGGGATATGCACAAGATGAAGGAATTGATTATGGTGAAACTTTTTCACCTATTTCTAGACTAGAAGAAGTTCGCATGTTACTTGGAAATATAGATGATAAAAAGAGCACAACCCAAGGAGAATTTTTCTTTGGTGAAAGACTTGTTACTTGGACAAGTAAGAAAGAACCTTTTTATTTCTCAGTCCACTACCAAAGAAGAATATGTTTCTATTGCTTCAAACTATTCAAACATTTCTTATATCAAACAAGTGTTGGAAGGGATGAATGAAGTAATCACTGAGCCGGTGATTATATATTGTGACAACACTAGTGCAATAAATATCTCTAGAAATATTGTAATGCATTCAAAGACAAATCATATTTCTATCAAGTATCACTACTTAAGAGAACACGTACAAGAGAAGAAAGTAAAACTAGAATATGTTACATCAAAGGAGCAACTTGCTGATATTTTTACCAATCCTCTACCAAAGGACACTTTTGAATACTTGAGGACTAAACTTGGGGTCTGTCCCCTGTCTACCGATCACTAATGTGATCTGGAGGTTGCATTAGCCTAATCTTATCAGAAAATCATTCATGTTGAAACATTTCTCACACTTTGGATTCTATCTAAGGTTGTGAAAAGAACAAAGATTTGCATATCAGTATACTGAGATACATTATTTGCACCGAACAATAGTTTGTTACTTAGCTATTGCAAAGCTGTATGTTTTATGTTTTTCTTTGTCATTGTTGTCAAAGGGAGAAATAAAAAATATGATAAATAGAGAAATCAATGGAGAATTTATCTAAGGGAGAGAGAATCTGAGAAATTCAAGGAGAGTTTTGAAGATTTGTCGTTGAGAAAAGAAGGAATCTGAAAGTTGAAAAGATCAAATTCACAAAAGAAAGTTTGCACTTGTAATACTATTATGTAATGTAGTGATTAAACATATTAAATATAAATCTAGGGAGAGCTAAAACATTTACGTACATAGTTATAGAGAAAGGTTAAGGAATGGGGTTTTCCTTAGTGTTGAAGCCTAAAGATGAGAAAGAGGAGAAGAAGCTATATGTAGCCATAGAAGCTCAAGAGTTATCAGGATAGTATAAGGAGATAGTTAGTGATGGACAACATGCCATGTTACCACCTAAAAGATCTTAAATCCATCAAATAGATTTCATACCAAGAGCATCCTTACCCAAAAAATCTTTCTACAAAATGACCCCACACATAAATAAGGAAATTGCTAAGCAAATAAAAGAATTACTTGACCAAGGACTAATAAGGAAGAGTATAAGTCCTTGTGTAGTCCCCACTATCATATCCCTAAAGAAAGGAGGTGGTTGGAGGTTTTTTATAGACTCTAGGGCCATTAATATAATTACCAGAAGGTATAAGTTCCCAATCCCAAGAATAGAAGACTTGATAGATTGCCCAGGAGGAGGCAAGTATTTCTCAAAGATTGAACTTAAAAGTGGATACCACCAAATAAGAATGAAGGAGGGGATGAGTGGAAATTGATTTCAAGATCGTAGAAGGGCTATATGAATGGTTATTCATGCCCTTTAAGTTTTCTAATTCCCCTAGCACCATCACGAGGCTAATGATTTAAGTGTTAAAGAAATTCATAGGTATGTGGGTTGTGGTATACCTTGATGATGATAAAATACAACTAATTGAATACATGAATGAGATCACCGAGTACTGAAATGATATGTAAGATAATTAAATAAATCATTTTGTTGTCATTGATGTCAACTAGTTTTGATAGTACTTATCATGATAGTTGCAAACATCTAAACATCTGTAAAGAGGAGAAAAAAGCTGAAGAACTAAGATATCTACATGGAGGAATATGAATATGCTAGATGAGGATAAGGAATAGTTTGGGTAACTTATTGGTGATTCTATCACTTCATAATGTTGACTTGATTATGTTGCATTAATCTATTATGAAGATGGAAGAAAAACTTTACAAAGCAGTATGGTTGGTTGATGAAGCACTTCAGTATACACTGAGTAGTGTAGTATTTACTGAGAGAGCGTTTTAACTGAGCTTGTGTTCACTGACATATTTTCTTTGTTAACTGAGTATGGATGAAAGCCTTTAATACTTAAATTTAGTTGACAATATTGATGAACTAGAAATGGTTATGATTTTGAGATTGAGGATAAATATTTTTATGAGATCCATGGCTAAAAAAATTTGGAGAAGATCTAAAGGATGGAATTGAAATGTGTTATTGACACATCTACCGAGGAAGGTTTAAGAGGCAAAATAAATGAAGGAGATTAAGTGGAAAAATTTGATGGTTGATATGAAAATGGTTTATCTATCTATATGAGAGATATGAGTTTATTTATTGAAACATGCTGGAAGAAGGAATACTATAGAGATTTTTCCTAAATATAGTTTCATGCATGCCTAATGAGATTGGTTGAAGAAGAACCAAACTTTAGAATAGTATCGAGCATCATAGTGCTACTACAGAGTGAAATTAAGTTGAGGAAGTGAATTGATATATTGATCAGAGGTTTTGTATGGGCTTAGAATAGATTTGAACATCTAAAAATTGAGTTGTATTGTAATCAGATCAACTACTATTTTAGTTGAACCATTGATACAGAAAAATCTCTTAACCGAGTGGACTTAACCATCTTATGATATTCCCGATGTCATTCAATGAATGTAAATTGTTATCCTGTCAACCCCATAGTGACTACTGGTTGAATGATAACTGTTAGTCTTAAATCTTGTAACAAGGTCACACCTAACATTGTGTTTTTACCCTTTAATAGGGTTGGCTCTTCATCGAGCCCACTTGAGAAGAGTGAAAATTATTTTGGGTTACCAGTCCCAGGTGGTTTTTCCCTTAACAGGGTTTCCACATTAAATCTTTGTGTTATGTGTTTTTGTGATGATTGATTTATTGTCATACTTTACATATTTTATATTTATTTGGTCAGTAATCACATTGAATTAATTGACTGGCAATCGGTAAAGGAATAGATAGTTTAGTAGTATATGTTACCGAGCTGCAAAATTTGTTGAAATTATTTAAAGTGATAAATCTTTGTAATTGGGACTATTGGATAACTAATCTAACTGAGTCACCCCCCTCTTAGTTATTCTAATAGATGAAATTTTCATTTTCATTAAGACCAAGGAAGACCATTTAATGTATTTCAATTTGTGTTACATAGGTTTCATGAGGAAAATATAACCATCAACTTGGACAAGTGTGAATTTTTGAAATAGGACCTGATGTACCTAGGATTTGTTATATCACAAGGGAACTTGAAAATGGATACTAGTAAGGTGGATGCAATAATAAATTTTCCTACACCTAAGTCTAATATAGAGGTAAGGAGATTCCATGGTTTGGCATAATTTTATAGGAAGTTCATTAGGCAATTCAATGAGATATGTGCACCAGTTCTAGACACCATAAATGGTGATATGAAAGCCAAGTTTTAGTGGAATGAGAAAGCCAACATGGGTTTTGAGACCTTAAAGAAGAAGATAGCCACCCAACCTATCCAATAACTATGTATTTTTGAGAAGCTATTCATTGATGAGTGGGTTTCCAACAATATTTCTACAGGACGAGTCCTAAGTCAGGAAGACAAACTAGTGTCCTTCCATTTTGAAAATTTAGGTGATGCAAAGAAGAATTACTCCTCATATTATTTGGATTTATATGCATTGTTTCAAGTCCTGAGGAAGTGGAGGCACTACCTCCTCCCTAAAGAATTTGTAGTGTATACACAAAAGCAGGCTTTAAGATTCCTTAACTCATAAGAAAAGCTAAGCCACAAACATATGAAGTGGGTGGAGTATATCTAATCCTACACACATACAATTAGACATAAGAAAGGATAAAAAAATAAAGTGGAAGATGCTTTAAGAAGAAGACTCTTGATAGTCTAAGAAATATAATTGATGAGAATTGGTATAGATAGCTTCAAGGAACTTTACCCAAAGGATGAAGACTTCTTAGCTTCTTACAAGGTATGCAAAGAGTTTCAAAATAATTTCCATAGTGAGTATTGTTGTCACTAAGGATTGCACCCAATTTGCTAAGTATAAAACCTAGAAATCTTGTGAAACATGAGACTAGTCTTAGGTTGTGGGTAGCCTATCTGAGAGCAGACCTCTGGATTAGGGGTTGGCTTCCCCTCAGATCACTTTAAAACTGACTAACTTTAGGAGGAAAGGGAGAAAGTGCATGAAACAAAAGACTGAAACTGACTAAACAACAAGGTAATCCACTGAATTTGATTAATAGATCCACAACTGAAGCAAGCTTACAAAATAATTGAAACAAATATGCACTTCACAACTTAACCCCATTAATTTGAACCTCTTGGAGATAATAAGGTAGTTGGAATGTAAAAGGGAAGATATTTCAACAATCTTGATTCCAATTTTGTACACAAATTAATACTTCAAGGAAAAAATGAAGCTCTGAATACTTAGTTGAATCAATATGTAGATTAAGGACTAGATAGTATCATAGTAATCTTAGCGTAAGAACTCAATATGAAAAACCTAAAATGAAAGGGAGACAAGAAGGATCACTTTTATGTATTCAATAAAAGAAGCTAATTAGAATTGTCTATCTAAGAGAAACAACATTCTCATATTAGAGAGAAAGAAAATGAAGAGCTAACCTCCATCACCAAAAGTGAGAGGTATATACTAAAACCTAAGAATCTGCATAAAACCATCAACCTCTTAAAAATGACAAATCCCTCAAATAGGCCCATGAATGCCTCATAAACTCAAATGCCAAATTCATGAGTTTTTAGGGGTAGTGGAGAAAGTGGGAGAATAGAAAAAGATGGTCAAAAGAAGACCACTTTACCCCCCTAAGTCATGCACTAAAGTATTTTGACAATGATTTTTAAAAACACCGTTGCCAGAAATTACAATTAAAATCATGCAATGACTATTAGATTTAAAACTTAACCCCTAAGCAAAATAAAATATTTAGATTTAAAATAGTTCTCAACCAAATATTAAAAAAGGGGAAAACATATTTCAAAGAATTTACATAATTATAAAAAAACCACATATTTTAAGAGATACCCAAAAAAACCAACAAAACTTGACCCTAAAAAGAAGGGGAGAAATGAGTAATGCAGTATTTTATCAAAACCCTCTTTTCAAAAATGGGGAGCTATTGGCATGAAACCTTCCCTCTCGGCACCTGGCATGTTGCCATCTCCACCAAAATCTCTTCACTGGATCTTTGGGTTCAATTTAGGAAACATTTGGCACTTTCCCCTCATGGAATTACATTGTCAAGGTAGGTGTTGGGAGTTCCCTTTGATCTTCAACTTGTAGATTTATACTTTGATGGTGTAACACCCCACAATACTAAACTAATAAAAAGACAACCACAAGAGAACCAAATGAAATTAACCTGAACAACACAACAAATATTTTTTTTATTTAACAAGGTACAACATAGCACCGAATTACAATTTCAACTGACATAATCAGTTATTAAATATCCAAGGTAATGAATTACATGAGTGTATATCAATATACTCAACATTTAATACATATGTACTAAGAGTTCCAGAATACATCTAATTGTCCCTAGATATCCTAAGCACTGTTCTGATAACAAGTAACCAGGTAATAATCTATTTTCCATAAATCTTTACAGCAGTCAACCATTCCCCCAAAAACATAGTTTTCCTCATCTAGAATCCTGAAAACACCAAAATAGAAAACAACCACAAACAAACAGGGCTTAGTCAAAAAGACTAAGATGATGGAATACCTCCAAAGCATCTTCATCATACAGGTTAGAACCTTAACAAAATAATCTGAACCATACAAATAAAAACAAACATATTTCATCATTAACAAGAAGCATTTCATTTCTATTCAATAGAAATATACAAGTACTTCATTTCATTTTCAACAGAAATAAACTCGCAAAGAAAATGACAAGGTGATGATCCACTAGCTTTGCATATCTACATAAGAATCAACGATCAGTAACCAATAGGAAACTCAAAGAATTCATTATGCCAGCCTTATTCTTTCCAAGCAATAAGGTAAAACCATTCCCTTACTTCACCAACATGTGCAAGTAATCAGGGCAACATATTTTATCTTTTTAAATGAAACCCATAGCCCATGAATTATTAAATTATCACTTAGTAATTAACTGACAGATATTCTTTCACCTTCAGGCTTTAGACAAAAGTCAGCTTCCCATACTAAGGATCACACTTGCATTATCTCAAAA
Source organism: Chamaecyparis obtusa (assembly GCA_027943335.1). Taxonomy (NCBI): domain Eukaryota; kingdom Viridiplantae; phylum Streptophyta; class Pinopsida; order Cupressales; family Cupressaceae; genus Chamaecyparis; species Chamaecyparis obtusa. Next base: position 213,049 of record BSBK01003402.1, read on the forward strand.
CACTTCTTACTACCAAAAATAGCTAAACCATAGTAAAATCTGAATTACCAATTCAACTATTAATGTTTACTTAACAACTAAAATCCTTAATACTGAAACAACCATTTAAAATTTCCACATACATCCATGAAACCTCTTCCCAAAATAACCACAGCAAAGCATCTTCTTTTCATCACTGAAACAATAACTTAAGCAAAATTTCCAATGCTATCCTTAGAAACTCAAACAATAATAATATCCAATTCTATTGTCAACTGTTCGATACAATAATACCTAAAAATCAATTCCATTTTTCTGTCACATTCTAACTAATAGAGTTATTTGTGAATTCCATAGAAAGTTAACAATCAGCTCATATACCAAAGAATAATGCAGAATTACACATTAACTATAGATTTACTGCCCGTATATTAAAAAAAATGCACTTGTTTCAATTTTGTTATCTCCGTTACCAAGTCTCTTCTGTACATACTTGTAGGTGAACACACATATATATACATATGTATATACACTCATGGTACGTGTATATACATATATACATATATATTCCTATAAATATATATATATATGTATGCACATACTTACAGGCCTACACACATATATATACATATGTATATACACTCACGGTATGTGTATATACATATATACATATACGTTCCTACAAGTATATATATATATATATATATATATCTGTGTGTGTGTACCCTTGAATTATATAGAGTTTAGAGCACTTCATTAGAATTGTAATTCAACCAGAAAATATAAAATCAGATATCCCAATCTAAATATGAATATCAATTACTGATACAACTCCAAAATCCCGCAAACAAAAAATCTATTGCAACAGTAGCTATCAAATAGCCTTCAGACCAAAGTCGTAACCAAATCTATGAAAGAAATAATGTGATAGAAGATGCTTTCATTATAGACCCCCACATTAACCAAGAATACCATAATACCAAGAAATGAAAACCATGTTGTATTTCCTGCTACAGCACGATCATCCAAAAGAACTCAGTTCTTAATAAAACTTACCAATAGACCCAACAATCCTCAATAACAACAGCTACAGTATATAATAAATGGAACTTAATCCCCTCTATCTAGAGAATAGAACTATGGATTGTCATATGAACCACTAACACCAGAGACCAACACATAGATAACACGATGGCCATACTCAACATAACCTCATGGTAATCGAATCTCCCATCTCTCGAGCCCAAAACTACAAGCTACTAGATAGAGAAAAACACACCACAAAACCACCAATCACGACATAACAGAGCTTCCCTATACCAAGGCTTGACAAGACAAGAAAGTCAACTACAACATTCAAACAGTGGCATCAACATGAACATTACTGTGATTACTAACAAAATGAACTACCAACTAAATAATATGAAGTCGGGTACAAAATACAAAATCTCTTAATGTTCCAAGACAGATAAAATCTTCTCACTATGGTTACACACCCATTCTAACCTAGGAACCATAGAACCCGATATCTATACCAAATAGAGAATGCAATATAACCAGAATTCTCAAAAACCCAAATATCTGGTGACAAGACCAATATCAAAACCATAACAAACTAATCCCAATCACAAAATAACATTCGAAAGCTCGGTAAAATTGGTAGCCGAGAGGCGATAGCTTCATAGTCGTAACTCCCTAATGCTACTTCCTTACACACTACATTGTAGTTCCCGCGACTCAGATCATGATAACTAACATGAAACAGAGAAATACAACAAATCCCCAAACTCAGGAAACCCTACGCTTCCATATTCCTATAAAAATAGTATGACCATTTTGACAACCTCAAAACCATATTTCTAATCAACTGAACCAAAAACACACAACTGAAATACCAATTTTCAAATAGTGAACATAAACACTACAATGTGCAAAACCATTCACTTCGAAAGCATTTCTACAGTATACAAGAAACATTTTTATCCTAGTGCATAACCCGAATAGAAACCATTTTAATGAAATTTTATAAACCAGATTTATGAAGAAAGCAAGAGTTGAGTTAGAGAATGCCCCTGCCTTTATTACAGAGTGGGGGTGTTCTGAACTCAAAGTTGAAACCAAAGACCTCGCTCCCAACTGGCGAGCTACACCAAATCCAAATCCTTTCTCAGCAAAGCTAAACCCACCGAAAAAGTCCAAGAACCAAGAAACAAAACTGAGCACCCCATGATAGAGCTAATTTCATAAGCACCAAAACTCGAATAATGCTTCCAAATGATAGCTCGAAAACCAAAAACAGAACCGTGAAATGCAAAATGGAGAATCCCATTAATAATGCACAAGTATACAACCATATTCCTCTCCAATCTGAATAGAATGACTCCATTTCTGCAACCTTTCCAGGCATCAAACCCATTACCTCAATAGAGAAAAAAACCTTGCCAAAGCAAATGACTGACAATGAACTGAAGTCATTCAATTCCCATAAGCATGTCGTAGCTGCATTAAAGTCCAAACTTATCTTTCACTGCCACCTTCACTATACACAGTGACAGTTGTCACCGTAGTACACATACTTACCGAGAACTCCCATTTACCCATGCTCAGAGTTAAATCACACATGCATATAACAACCAAATCCCACTACACATTCAAACATTTAAACTTATTTATATTCTTTTAAATATCAATTTTCCACTTAACAATCAACACTAACATAATAAAATCATTTATGAACTAACATTAATCATAAAATTAACCATATTTTCTTTTCAAAATAACAAACCAATATAACATCAAAATTCTCATTAATGAAAACCTAGTTGCAGAATAGGAATTCCTCATCCTTCCTCCTAAGGAACACAAATTTCTGAGTACCAAAGTCAACAGAGAAATCGATAATCCAAAAAAGACAACATTTGCAGTTATTTAATTAAATGCTATAGATCCAATGTAATAGTCTAACCAAAGATTAACAATTAATAGCCAAACTAAATATCCATAATCTGTCTAAGATATAAATCAAAGTTAGAACAAAGCTAGAATCCACTTCCAACCAAAAGAGTCTGAACATAACAAATCAGAACCAAGACATAATTCCACCCTAGAAGAACTAAATAAAGATGCAGAATAAAAAAACCAAGCCAGAAGCAAATAGGGGCATGACACCCTCCCCCACCAACCTAGGCTTACTCTTGGAAGCCTGTAAACAAGTGAGGGTGTGCTACTTTCATTACCCCTGCATCTTCCCATGTAACAGATGTATCATCACTGAGATCCCATAACACTTTTACCTGCTCTACCTTGCAACCTCTGAGGTTTAGTTCTCTTTGCTAGATAATCTGCACTGGTTCCAGCATCAGTTGACCAGCTACCACCTATAAATCATTCCAATTCAGAACGTGAGCAATGTCAGGAATATACTTCCTCAATACAGATACATGGAATACATCATAGATTCGTGAAAGACTGGGAGGCAAAGCAAGTCTTTAAGCAACTAGACCAACATGTTCCAAGATCTCAAATGGTCCCACAAATTGTGGAGATAGTTTAAATCCCTCACCATACCTAATAGGACTCTTTCGAGGCCTAACTCGAAGAAATACCTTGTCTCCAACCTCAAATTGATGCTCAATCCTATGTTGATCAACATACTTCTTCTGCATGTCCTGTGCTATAGAAAGATGCTCTCTAACATGTTTTACCTATTGTTCCAAGTCTTGAAGCATCTCAAGACCTAGAATAATTCTATCCTCAAGATTATCCCAGCTCAAGGGTGTTCTACATGGTCTCCCATACAGAGCCTGAAAAGGATCCATACCAATAGAGCTATGATAACCATTGTTGTATGCGAACTCAACAAGGTGAAGATACTCCTCCCACTTACTCTACCTATCCATAACGTACATCCTAAGCATGTCTTCTAATATTTGGTTGACGCACTCAGTCTGTCTGTTAGTCTCAAGATGATATGCTGAACTGAAATTCAGCTGAGAACCCAATTCTCGCTGCATAGATCTCCAAAGTGAAGATGTAAAGATTGAATCCCTATCAGATATGATCTTCTTAGGAATTCCATGCAACTAGACAACTTTCTACATGTATATCTGTGTTATATATGCAGCATTGTAAGAAGACCTTACTGGAATGAAATGGGAAACTTTAGTTAACCGATCAACTACAACCATGATTGCATCATGACATCTGGGTATAAGTGGTAACCCCACATGAAGTCAATGGATATAGTATCCCATTTCCACTCTGGTACACTGTGAGACTACAAAAAACCTACTAGATGTTGATGCTCCACCTTCACTCTCTGACATTCCAAACACCTAGACACAAAGTCTATAATATCCCTCTTCATACCTAGCCAGTAATGGTAATATCTGAGATCGGCATGCATCTTCTTCACACTAGGGTGCACTAAATATGGTGCCTTATGTGCTTCAATCATAACTAGATCCCGAAGATCCCCATTCTCTGGCACATAAACACTACCTCGGTACCTCATGAGTCCATGAGTGCTGATAGAGTAGCCCTCAAAGTGACCCTCTAACAGACTGCCACTGTCAATCACTACTTTGACATCTAAGAACCAAGGATCCGAAGACAAGTTCTGAAGTATTCTATCCTTAAGATCCACTATGAGGGTTAAAGAAGAAAGTTTGTGACCTCTTCTACTAAGTACATCAGCCACTTTGTTTTCCTTACCCTGCACGTACTTCACTTCGAAGTCATATTCACACAAAAACTCCATCCATCTACGCTGACAAGCATTAAGATTGGGTTGTGTGAATAAATACTGAAGACTTCTATGATTTGTATGTAACTCAAAATGTTGACCCAGTAAGAAATGTCTCCATTTGGTTAATGCATGCATTACAGCTACAAGCTCCAAATCATACATAAGATAGTTGACTTCATGATTCTTTAATTTCTTGGATTTGTAAGCAATGACTCTACCATCCTGCATCAACACTACTCCTATTCCATCTAATGAAGCATCCGTACAAACAACAAATGCCTTAGATGGATCAGGTACTGCTAACACTGGAGCACTAGTTAAGCATTCCTTGAGATGCTAAAATGCTGCTTCACACTCCTCTGTCCAAATGAATTGTTTTCCCTTTCTCTGAAGTGATGTGATGGGATGAGCTATTCAAGAGAAATTAGATACAAATCTTCTATAGTAGCCAACTAATCCCATGAAGCTTCACACTTTCAAGACATTGGTAGGCACTAGCCACACAAAAATTGCCCTAATCTTGGCCGGATCCACAACTATACCCTCTCCTGTGATCATATGACCAAGATAGCAAACGTCAGTTTTGAAAAACTCACACTTCTCGAGATTGGCAAAAAAGCTGGTTCCTGCGAAGACATTCAAAAACTATTCTCAAATGTTGCTCATGCTCTTCAAAGGAATCTGAATACACAAGGATGTCATCAAGAAACACCATGATAAACTTGTCAAGGAAAGTCCTAAATACACCATGCATTAGGCTCATGAAAACTGATGGTGCATTTGTTAGTCCAAAAGTTACTATTGTGAATTCATAATGCCCGTATCTGGTACGAAAAGTGTTGGATACAATTGTCTGAAGGACATTGTTGGATTAGCTATGTGTTATTTTTGATGTCACACAAATGTCATATCAATTATCATTCTCAGTGTCTACCAAGTTCAGTCAGTCAGCTAAGCGGTTCTTAGTGTCTAGCGAGTTTAGTCGGTCAGCTAAGCGGTTCTCAGTGTCTACCGAGCTCAGTCGGTTAGCTAGGTGGTTTTTAGTGTCTACTGAGTTCTCTCAGGTGTCTAAAGGAAACATGATAGGGTAACACTATTAACCAAGCCTCCTTAGTTATCGAAGGAAAATTAGTGGTTATTGAGCTCTCTCGGTCTCCGAAGGATGTTGTAGAATTTGCTCTCTTTACCAAGTTCTCTCGGTCACCGAAGGAAATCTTTTCAAGATTAATGTTTACCGAGCAAGGTCAGCCCTTTCAAAGAATTTTTTTATTATATTTTGTTTATCCAAGCTGACTGTTATAATAATTATTAGTGCTGACATGACAATCTAAATTTTAATGAAATGGAATATATATATAGAAGGTCAAATGGTGAATAAAAAGATATACAACATGCATAAATCATTTTGAAGAAAGGTGTGTGGAAATTTTGAAGGATGGTCAGATGTCCTTGAGGAGCAGTAAAGATTTATTTGATCAGTAAGGATCTAGTGAAGCAGAATAGAGATCTATATTCAGTAATTCAGTTGCAGGTCATTTCATTGTTACTCTCTTACAATTGTAACAGTGATATCAAAATCTCTTAACCGAGTTGGTTTAACAACCATTTTGTAAATCCTCTAGCAAGGTGACAGTTCTATTGAATTGTTTCAAGACCTCTTACAAGGCCACTCCTAGCAGGGTGATTAAATCCTCTAACAAGGTCACACCTAACAGTGTGTTTTGTAACCTTTTACCGGGTTGGCTTCTAACTAGGCATCACTTTAGAAGAGTGGAAAATAGTAACTAGTTACATTGGTGGTTTTTTCCGTATTGGGTTTCCATGGTAAATCTGGTGTCTCTTGTGTTCATGTTATTTTCTTTATTCATGTAAGTTAATCAGTGATGAATGCTTAAGAACAGTTTAATTATTACACACTTGAAGGATCAAGTTTCAGCATTTCTCTATATATTTACCGAGTGGCACAGTAAATAATTTGTTAAGATATTTAAGGGATCAGTGGTAATATTTTGTGGTTAACTGATTCACCCCCCCCCCTCTCAGTTACTGCATCTATATTTCCAACAATTGGTATCAGAGCTTTTGGTGCTTGCAGGAAGGGTTTCAAGGACCTAAGCTAAAGATCAGAATGTCTTACAAAAGAGAAATTCCAAGGCTTAATAGAAATAATGTTTCAGCATGGAAAGGTTTCATGAGACTACATCTAGCTTCCATTGGTGATTCAGGATGCAAATATATTGATCAAGAATATACAATTCCTACTGGCACATTAACTGTTGAAGACATTACAGAGAAGAAGAACCATAACACTATGATGATAGACATTGCATCAGCTCTTAGCTATGAAGAATTTGATGAAATCAAAGACTGCACAACTACTCATGAAATGTGGAACAAGTTGAAGAAAATCTATGGCGGTGATGACAATGTGAAGAGAGCCAAAGCAGAGAGCCTAAGAGGACAGTTTGATCAGATGAAAATGAGAGAAGAAGAAAACATTGCAAAATATGTTGAAAGGATCAAGACAAGTGTTAGTGCAATCAGAGCTTCTGGAGGAAAAATTGATGATGAAACTGTTATAAGTAAGGTTCTTAGAACATTACTCCCTATTTATGCAATAAGATTTTCTGCTATTCAAGAAAGAAGATGTGAAGAAAATCACAATATAACTTTGGATGCCTTAGTTGGAAGATTGACAGCCTTTGAACTGGATAACTATGACAACTATGTTCCAACTTCTAAAAACATTGAATCAGCTTTTGAGGCCAAAATTTCACTCAAGAAAGGGAAGAAAATCCAATTAGAAAGTGAAGAAGAATCAGAGGAAAGTTCTAATAGTGATCTTGAAGTTATTGAAGCATTACTTGCAAAGAAGTATTCAAGAGGCAGAGGAAAATACAAAGGCAAAACTACCTTAATCTATTTTTCATGTGAAGAAATTGGTCATATTGTAGCTAGATGTCCAAACAAGCAAAGCAAAGATGAGAAGAAAAATTACAAGTATAATGGCAAGAAAAATTTCAAATCATTCAATGATAAAGGTAAGAAAACATGTTTTTTAGCTAAAGATTCAGATGATAGTGAAGAAGAAATTGTTTTCATTACTGTAAAAGATGAATCTGATAATGATGAAGATGAGATGGCACTTATCTCTCATATAAGAAATAATGATACATGGATTATAGACAGTGGATGTTCACATCATATGACTAGTGACAGGACCAAGTTTGAACACATTGAAAACTATGATGGTGGTAATGTAAGGTTTGGAAACAATGAACCCTATTGTATAAAAGGAAAGGGACGAATTTCATTAACCAAAGAACTTATATGTGATAATGCATATTGGGTCGAGGGACTAAAGCATAATCTTCTAAGTGTAGCACAGCTAATCAACATTGGATTCAAGGTTGAATTCATGAATGGCAAAGCAAGACTGCTAGATGACAAAGGAAAACTGATAGGATCAGGCAAACAAACCAAATGTAACCTGTTTTATCTTGATCTTGGTGATTACTCATGTTTTATTGCTCAAACTGAAGAAAGTTGGTTATGGCACAAAAGGTTATGTCATCTAAATTTTGACAACATGATGAAAATAAGCAAATTCAAGAAAGTAAGAGGCATTCCTACTTTGAAGAAACCTGATGTTGGTCTATGCAAGAATTGTCAAATTGGTAAAATGGGAAAGTCTAGTTTTAAAAGTAAAAACTATCAGTCTGAAGATATTTTGGAAATTGTGCATACTGATTTATGTGGACCTATTGGAATTGAGAGCTATACCAGAGAAAAATTCTTTATTCTCTTTGTTGATGATTACTCTAGAATGATGATTGTTATGTATTTAAGAGAAAAGTCTGAAGCATTTGAGAAGTTCAAATGGTATTTAGCAAGAGTAGAAAAGGAAATAGGAAAAAGAATAAAATGCTTGAGATCAGATAGAGGTGGTGAATTCATCTCCCATGAATTCAATAATTTCTACATTGAAAGAGGAATCAAAAGACAGGTATCAGCCCCGAGAACTCCTGAGCAGAATGGAATAGCCGAAAGAAAGAATAGATCTATCATGGACTGTGCAAGGACTCTAATGATTGAAAATAACATTTCTATGAAATACTAGAAGGAAGCTATCAGTACTGCAGTTCATACCTTGAACCAAGTACAGCCGAGAAAAGACACATTCAAGACTCTGTATGAGCTATGGTATGGCTAGAAACCAAATGTAAGTTACCTAAAAGTATTTGATAGTAAATGTTACATCTTAAAAGGATCTAGAAAAGGAAAATTTGATGTAAAAGGTGATGAAGGAATATTCTTGGGATATTCTTGCAAAAGTAAGGCATATAGATGTCTAAATTTGTCTACTCACAAAATCATAGAAAGTGCACATGTGAGAATTGATGAGTTTGCAGAAAAGACTAAAGAAGAAAGAAAAAGGAACCAGAGGACTACAAAAAATTTGTTTACATTGAACCTGATACATTGCTAGACACATATAAAGAGACTACATCTACCGAGCCTAGTACAGTAACCGAGTCACAAGAAGAAGTTCATACCGAGTCACAAAGTACCGAGTCTCAGTCTGAAGCTACTGAGCAAGTATCTACCGAGCCTGAGCAATCTGATCCTGAAGATGAACAAGATGACAATGTAACTCATTCAAGAAGCAAGGAACCTGTATTAGCCAAGTACATCAAAAAGCATCATAAACCAGATCAGATTATTGGAAACAAATCAGATGGTACTATGACAAGAAGTAAACTAAAAGGTACATGTTTACTTGCTGATTTTGAACCTAAAAATATCAAAGATGTATTGGAAAATGAAAGTTGGATTGAGGCTATGAATGAAGAAATAGAGAAAATAGAGAAAAATAAGACATGGACTCTTGTACCTAGGCCTAAAGATAAAAATGTAATTGGGACAAAATGGGTATTCAGAAATAAGTTGAATGAAGATGGTCAAGTATCAAGAAACAAAGCAAGATTGGTATGTAAAGGATATTCTCAAGAAGAAGGAATAGATTATGGAGAGAATTTTTCTCCTGTTGCAAGATTAGAAGGTGTGAGGACTTTACTTGCATATGCAGAACATAAAGGATTTAAGGTATATCAGATGGATATAAAATCTACTTTTCTCAATGGTATTCTTGAGGAAGAAGTCTACATTGAGCAACCTGAAGGTTTTATTGATCTAGACAAAAGGGAAATGGTCTGCAAATTACACAAAGCATCGTATGGTCTGAAATAAGCTCCTAGAGCATGGTATGAAAGATTACATAACTATCTTACTCAGATTGATTTCAAAAGAGCTAATGACAATAGTAATTTATACATCAAAGAAGGATCAGATAACAAAATTATTTTGGCAGAAATATTTGTGGATGATACTATGTTTATAGGAAATGATGATTAGTGCAAAGAATTTTCAGAGCATATGAACAAAGAATTTGAAATGTCTATGTTTGGTCAGATAAAATTCTTTTTTGGACTTCAGATTCAACAGAACAAAAATGGTATCTACATTACTCAGTCTAAATATATCAGGGAAATACTTAAGAAATTTGGTATGGAAGATTCAAAACCAGTTGGTACACCCATGTGTACTGGACTGAAGCTTACCAAAGATGATGATTCAAAAGAAGTAGATCAGACCTTATACAGATCAATGATTGGAAAATTACAGTATGTAGTACACACAAGGCCTGATATTGCCTTAGCAGTTGGTATAGTGGCAAGATTCTCAGCAAAACCCAGAGAAAATCATATGATGGCAATCAAAAGAATCTTGAGGTATTTAAGGGGAACTGAAGATTATGGCTTGTGGTATAAATTTGGAGGCAATTTGGATTTAAAAGTGTTTACTGATGTTGATTGGGTAGGAAACATTGACGACAGAAAGAGTACAAGTGGTGGAGCATTCTTTCTTGGCAAGAGGTTAGTATCTTAGACTAGTAAAAAGTAAAACTGCACATCCCAATCCACAACAGAAGCATAATATGTTGCTGCAGTAGTAAACTGCTCTAATATTATATGGTTTAAACAGCTTTTGGAAGGCATGAAGGTTGAGATCAAAGAACTAGTTGTTATGTTTTGTGATAATACAAGTGCAATAAATATTTCAAAGAATCCAATAATGCATTCCAAAACTAAGCACATTGCAATTAAATATCACTTTGTTAGAGAATTGGTGTAGGACAAGGAAATCAGATTGGTGTATCTAAGAGGAAAGTTAGGGGTCACTCCCCTGTCCGAGGTTCACTAAATAAAGTTTTAGTGATGCATCAACCAGAACATGTTGAAGATTAATTAGTTGATGCAGCATAGTTAGGGAATCATTACATATGAATCAGTACATAAGGTACATTGATATTTAGCGAAACTATGTAAGTTGTCTTTGGCATGTGTTGTCAAAGAGGGAGAGTTTGCTATCATTTCAAGAAATTTCTAAGAAGAATAATTTGAGAAGTTAAGAGGGAGAGTTCTTAGTCAGAGAAAGAAGTTTGAAGATGATGGGAATCAAAATGGAGCTAAGGATATATTTCGTACTCTAGGTTTCTCTATGAAATTTCATTGTGCTATGACATGTTGTGTTGCCATCAATGCCAAAGAGGGAGATTGTTGGATACAATTGTCTGAAGGACATTGTTGGATTAGCTATGTGTTGTCTTTGATGTCACACAAATGTCATAGCAATTATCATTCTTAGTGTCTACCGAGTTCAGTCAGTCAGCTAAGTGGTTCTCAATGTCTACCAAGTTCAGTCGGTCAGCTAAGTGGTTCTCAATGTCTACCGAGCTCAGTCGGTCAGCTAGGCAGTTTTTAGTGTCTACCGAGTTCTCTCGGGTGTCTAAAGGAAACATGATAGGGTAACAGTGTTAACCGATCCTCCTTGGTTATTGAAGGAAAATTAGTGGTTACTGAGCTCTCTCGGTCTCTGAAGGATGTTGCAGAATTCGCTATGTTTACTGAGTTCTCTCGGTCACTGAAGGAAATCTTTTCAGGATTAATGTTTACTGAGCAAGGTTGGCCCTTTCAAAGAATTTTTTTATTGCAATTTTTTTATCCAAGCCAACTATTATAATAATTATTAGTCCCGACTTGACAATCTAAATGTTAATGAAATGGCATATATATATAGAAGGTCAAATGGTGAATAAAAAGATATACAACATGCATAAATCATTTTGAAGAAAGGTGTGTGCGAATTTTGAAGGATGGTCAGATATCCTTGAGGAGCAGAAAAGATTTATTTGATCAGTAAGGATCTAGTGAAGCAGAACAGAGATCTATATTCAGCAATTTAGTTGTAGGTCATTTCATTATTACTCTCTTACAATTGTAACAGTGATATCAAAATCTCTTAACCGAGTTGGTTTAACAACCATTTTGTAAATCCTCTAACAAGGTGACAGTTCTATTGAATTGTTTCAAGACCTCTTACAAGGCCACTCCTAGCAGGGTGATTAAATCCTCTAACAAGGTGACACCTAACAATGTGTTTTGTAACCTTTTACCAGGTTGGCTTCTAATCGGGCATCACTTCAGAAGAGTGAAAAACAATAACTAGTTACATTGGTGGTTTTTTCCATATTGGGTTTCCACGGTAAATCTGGTGTCTCTTGTGTTCATGTTATTTTCTTTATTCATGTAAGTTAATCAGTGATGAATGCTTAAGAACAATTTAATTATTACACACTTGAAGGATCAAGTTTTAGCATTTCTCTGTATATTTACCAAGTGGCACAGTAAATAATTTGTTAAGATATTTAAGGGATCAGTGGTAATAATTTTGTGGTTAACTGATTCACCCCCCCCCCCGTCTCAGTTACTACATCTATATTTCCCACAAAAAGTTGTCTTGTGGATATCAGCTTCTTGAATCCTTAGTTGATGGTATCTAGATTTGAGATCAATTTTGGAAAATACCTTAGCGCCCTTCACTTGATCAAACAAATCATCGATGCGAGGCAAAGGATATCTATTCCTGATGATCACTTTATTCAGTTGCCTGAAGTCTATGCATAGCCTTAGAGAACCATCCTTCTTTTTGACAAAGATGACAGGTGCTCCCCAAGGTGAGACACTAGGTCTTATGAGCCCTTTCTCCAGCAATTCCTCAAGTTGAACCTTCAGTTCCACTAACTCTTGAGTGGTCATATGGTAAGGAGTCTTAGAAATAGGCTCAGTACCAGGCAAAAGATCAATCTTGAAATCAATTTCTCTTTTAGGAGGGATTCCCGAAATCTCAGTAACAAAGATATCTGAAAAATCCTTCAAAACTAGATGATTCAAGTTGGTACTAGAAGAAACTGGTTCATCAAAATCATTGATAGAAACAACAAATAGTTTGCATCCCATACGCAAGCACTTCTTGAGTTGTTTGGCAGAAATGGTCCTAACTAAATAGGTCTCTTAATACCTGAAATGTACTTGGCTGTTCCAAAATCATCAATACATCTGATGATCTTTTCTCTGCAATCAATGACAACTGAATGCTGGTCCAGCGAATCCATTCCTAAAATAACATCATACGAACCCAAAGGAATAACTCTAAGGCTAACTAAAGTAGTAAAAGCCTTAAGTTGAATCTTACAATCTACAACCACTAACCCTATTTCTACCTTAGATCCTGATGCCAACTCAACTTTCCATGCCCACTCAGCTTTATTCACAGGAATTCCACATTGTTTAACAAAATTTGAAGAAATAAATGAGTCGGTGGCCCCAGAATCGAACAAAATGGAAATTTTCTTACCTTGGCAATTACCTTTTTTTTTTATTACGGTATTCTGATGATCAGCCTACCTTTGATCTATGGTAGCGAAAATATGGTGGTTCCTTCCAAAATCACCTACAGTGGCCTTAGAACCTGCTGCCCTAGATCTACCTTGGTTGTTGCCACGAAGGGGACAATTCCACTGAAAATGACCCAACTACCCACAATGGTAACATTTCGCTCCTCTCTTGATACTCTTTTGCTACATTGAATTTTCTGGAGGAGATACATTGCTCTGTTGTCCACTTTGTGAAGACAAAAAGGATTTGGGCTGCTCAGGTACTTTGAAACTCTTGTTAGACTTAGAGAACTTTCCAAAATTCCTTTTCATGAACTTGCCACTAGAACCACCTGAAGCTACCCTTGAATTGCCTTGAGAAAATTTTTGGTTCTTGCTACTATTCTAAACAAGAGGATTCACTACACTCTTGATCACACCTCCACTGAAACCTAACTTCATCTCAGTCAATTTAGCTTGATTAGAGGCTTCTTGAATAGTTTTAGGCTTGAAAGTATGCACTTCTTCTCCAATTTTGGGATTTAATCCCCTAATAAAATGTTGTACTAATGGCTTTTCATGTTCAACCCAACTAGAGTACTTCTTCAACTCAAAGAATCTCCTCTCATACATATCCACCGTAGCATTACCTTGAGAGATATTGAAAAATTCCTCAAATCTAGCCTACTGCCAGTATTCTGACATGAACCTCTCACGAAACATTTCAATGAACAATTCCCAAGTGACTTGTGAAATGTTGACCCCCAGATGCTCAAGTTTCATGTTCCACCATATGGAAGCAAAGGATCTGAGCTGCATAACAGTTCAGAAAACTCTAACATTACTCTGATAATCATGGAGGATAAAACATCTTTGGATGTTTAGCAGCCATGCTTCAGCATCGGTACCTTCCTCGGTTCCATAAAAGATAGGTCCTTTGAACTTAGAAAGGTCCTTCAACTGAGCCCTTGCAATAGGATTCTCAGCAACAGCCGATTTTGCATTAGGAACTTGAACCACATTAGCATTTGCATTTTCTCCCCCACCGGGAACATTATTCCTAGCTTCACTATCATCAAGTCTATCAAGTATCTATTGGACAACTTCATCCTGAGGTTCTCTCTGATCACCTTGATTAGCTCCAAACCCACCTTGGTGATCTTAACCTCTACCATGGCCACATCCTAGATGTCTACCCCTACCTCTGCCAACTCCAGCATCAACTAGATCACCATGCCCACAGGCACCTCTTATGACAGGAGGCATACTCAAGACCTTAAATAATAAAAGAGAAAGAAAATCATTAACGAAAGCAAAGAGATATAACCCCTTTTCTAAACCCTGAGCCCCTAGTGTTCAAACTAGGGCTCTGATACCAATGTAACACCCCACAACACTAAACTAATAAAAAGACAACCACAAGAGAACCAAATGAAATTAACCTGAATAGCACAACAAGTTTTTATTTATTTAACAAGGTACAACATAGCACTGAATTACAATTTCAACTGACATAATCAGTTATTAAATATCCAAGGTAATTAATTACATGAGAGTATATCAATATACTCAACATTTAATACATATGTACTAAGAGTTCTAGAATACATCTAATTGTCCCTAGATATCCTAAGCACTATTCTGATAACAAGTAACCAGGTAATTATCTATTTTCCATAAATCTTTACAGCAGTCAACCATTCCCCCAAAAACATAGTTTTCTTCATCTAGAATCCTAAAAACACCAAAATAGAAAACAACCACAAACAAATAGGGCTTAGTCAAAAAGACTAAGATGATGGAATACCTCCAAAGCATCTTCATCATACAGGTTAGAACCTTAACAAAATAATCTGAACCATACAAATAAAAATAGACATATTTCATCATTAACAGGAAGCATTTCATTTCTATTCAATAGAAATATACAAGTACTTCATTTCATTTTCAATAGAAATAAACTCACAAAGAAAATGACAAGGTCATGATCCACTAGCTTTGGGTATCTACATAAGAATCAATGATCAATAACCAATAGGTGTAGACTAGGATTTGTGAGTGCACCTAAACCTGTTTTGAAGGCCAAAGACAAACAAACGTCATAGCATATAATCAAATCAAATTTAATGGTTAACAAACTAAAATCAAAGCCACCTCAGTTTAAGCTTAAAACGGATGCGCCCATGCACCGTTTGATATGCTTAGATATAGAGGGATGTGGGTGTGCAAACTCAAGCACTTGGAGCATGCAAAGTAGGATGATTTGAGGATCAAGAAGACCCAAAATGACACAAAATAGGTATGAGGAACCTATTTTGCCTCAAAGGCCTCAAGAACACACAAATATGCAAAGCTAAATGAAAGAACTAAGATTAAAACAAGAAATGAATCTATGTTAATCCATTTAAGCTAATTTAGATGTGATTTAAGCTTGAAAATGATCTAAAATGATGAGTTTATGCTTATGCTAGAATGAAAATGACATTATAACTTTGCTATTGAGTTTGAAAGTTGAGAGATGAGAGAGGATTGTTTGCTCAAAGAAGTGAGGCTATTTATAGGAAAAGGGAAGGTCTTGGGTTAAAAGGATGAGTCAGAGTTAGGGCTAAGGTTAGGGTTGAGTCAAGGACAAGTGTCCTGACAAGTGTCAAGGGAGGATTGAGTTGAAAGTTTGAGGGCATGTGCACAATTTGGTAAATGTGCCCAAGGCCAAGAGGTGGCAAGGAAGGGATAAGAAGGTCTTAAATGCATAATGAATGCATGTAAGAAAGATAAGGAAGGCTTAAATGCATCCTTAAATGCATTTGCAAGAGGTGGCCAAGAGGTGGCCATCTTTGTTGACTAAGGAGGAGGTTAGCATAAGTTTTGGTAAACCTTTTGCTAATGGAATGTGACAAGATTAGAAAGGGGATTAGGATTAGGATTAGGAGAAAGGGATGGGCAAGTGGCTTTGGGTGAGATTTAGATATTTATTAAAGGTAAATTTAATAAATATTAAATATCTAGGCTTAGGGTTTGAAGGGACTAGATTAGGGTTTTGACCCATTTAGAGGAAGGTTTAGGACTTTCTAGAAGAGTTTAGTGCTCTTTAGAATTTTGGCCAACTTTGGGATAAAAAATAAATTAAAAATAAATTAATTTATTTTTGAAGTTTTTGGTCAATTTATTAATTAAATAATTAATAAATTAGGGATAATGTCCAAATGACATTTTTAGGCTAGATTCCTTAATTAAAGATTTTTAATTAAGAGAGAGGGATTTAATGCCATAAAAATAAATTAATTAATTAAATAATTAAATAATTAATAAATGATGATGTCATCAAGGATTTTCAGAAAACAAAAATAATTTATTTTCTGAAGGATT
This sequence comes from Chamaecyparis obtusa, assembly GCA_027943335.1. Lineage (NCBI taxonomy): Eukaryota > Viridiplantae > Streptophyta > Pinopsida > Cupressales > Cupressaceae > Chamaecyparis > Chamaecyparis obtusa. The sequence continues at coordinate 229,917 of BSBK01003402.1, forward strand.
TTTCGGTGTCTACATTTTGCCCCTCTTTGATGCGATGCCGCAAGTGGCATGGCGTCAAAGACAAGAAAACAAGATGCCGAGGCTAGAATCAAAAGAAGAGGGTAATGCCCGGGTGGACTAGAAGAAAGAGGAACATGCCCCGGTGGGACAAAATCATGGAAGATGCGCCCAGTGGGACAAGGAGAAAGAGGGATTACGCCCTGGGACAGAGTGTGCCCGATGGGACGAGGAAGGAAAGGCCTAGGAAGAAAGGGGAGATAAATAACCTCACTTCTAAGAACAAAAGGTGGATGATATGCAAGATGAGATGGAAATGCAAGATGCAAGATTAATCTATATGAATGCAAGGGACCAGATAGCTCCAAGTGCAAACGGGAGTGCACAACCTAGATTTAATATAGCAATGCTAGAGACCTGCCAAGGATACTGGGATCATGAGGCCTTGTCACCAGTGTTGCATAGGACTGATGAGGACTGACGCTAAACAAACACACAGGGTTGCCCCAACATCACACATGAAGCGCAGAGGTGACATGGCGGAACCGATGCTGAAGGAACCACAAACACACAACTGACTCACAGGTAGAAGCGAAAGATCAAAAGACCTTGCCCCAGATTATCCACACACGCAGCACACCGTGATATAAAGAATCATGGTGACCCTGGTGGGATAAAGAGAAGCCAAAAAGATTAACAAGACCCAAAGGACAAAAATCCAAGATCAAAATGATAACTCCAAAAAGACATCCTTTGCCAAGGAGAGAGATTAGGTTTGATTGATGGTGGGAAGATTGGTCGGACAGGAGGAATGATATATCCTCAAGGACCAGGATGGAAGATTAGGTCAGACAGGAGGAATGATATATCCTCAAGGACCCATGGGTTGGTGAGAGAAAAAGTGTAGTTGTTTGCTGGCAAAAAGCTGAAGTTCAAGGAATAATCAGGATGAGCAAGGATAAGTCGACAATTGATGTTGCTGAAGCACAAGGCTTGAGTGGGACTACAAATTTTCTGAGGATGGGGATGGGACAAGATATTTGATCAAATGCTGCTGCAGGACGGACAAGGACTAAGACAAAGGATGGGTCCTAAAGACACAAATGTACAAATGAGCTTAGGTGGAGACACGACTGACGCTATGGTACAAGACTCAAGAATAGGATATACAAAGAACCTGGGGATGAAGCTGACAACTTCAAAGATATGCAAGATGGTGCCCCAGCTAGGTTGGAAGGCCAAGATGGACTGGCAGTGGATGATGCATCCTGAAATGACACGGATTGGGGAAAGACATATCCCAATGATGATGATTGAATTGAGATCAAGGCCTGCTACAAGATGAAGGATGCGATTTGATCGGTTGGCTTGATCTTGGGTGTTGGCTAGCTAGAAGATATGGATAGGTTGGGAAGATTGCTAGCAAGGTGTGGATAGGGATGAATGGCATTGGATTGCAATGAGGTTAGCCTATAGCTAGATACCAATGACAAGAGAAGATACTCGATGTTGGAAAGATGGAGGAAAATGCCAAGGATAGGGAGGATGGAACTGCTAGAAGATTGGGATGGAGGAAGATTTGGGAAGATTGGATGGTGGAACTGCTAGAGGATTTTGAAGATGGAAAAGCTGCTTGGAGGATGAAAAGCTGGTGGAAGATGGAAAGCTGGTGGAAGATTACCAAGTGTCAACAAAATGAGCTACTGTTTTCCCAATGGAGGATCAGTGATAGGATTGCGTCAACCTAGGATAGACTGATGATCTTCGGTCAACTAGATTCTTGTCAATACAAGCCAATCTCTTGCTCGAGATGATAAGGCTATGCAAGGACAAGGTTTTGATTTCTTTAAGACAACACGTTGTGCCAAAAAGAGGATGATTTCTGATTTAGGATAAGGGATGGAAACAACTCAAAAGGCTGGAACACGATAATGCTTGTGGATTTTGGAGCTCTGGATTTTGGTGCAAAAGATGGTGAATCTGCTTTCTGCTGTGGACGGTGGATGTTGGATTCTGATAAAGGATATGGGACGCTGAGTTGGTTTGCTGGTGGATCAAGATAAAGGATGCTGGAGGAACTGCTGATGGATTAAGATAGAGGAGTGCTGGAAGGATTGGATGGCGGTTGGTTTGGATTTGGATAGAGAAATTGCTGAGGATTTCGGGAGATGGAAGATTCGGATTTGGATAGCCTCCAAGGAATACATCACCAAGGAAGAGGATGCCTCCTGTTTAAGATAGTTCATGTGTTTTAAAGGCATGGTGTATGCTTGGACATAAGATATGCCAACAAGAGGATGAGGAAGGATGGAAGCTAGGATGAAAGGATTGGATAGAGGATATGTAGCTGAAAGGTGCAATGGATGCCAAGGAGGTGCCCAAAAGCATGTACATCTGATAGTCTCTATTTTTGTCATCAAGATCCAATGGAAAATGAAGGAAGTGAGAGACAAAAGGGGATGGAGGACATGTTGGATAAGAGGTGATAGAAAGGAAGCCCCTAACTGTAGAAAGGAATTAGGGGGGGGCACTACGCATGGCGCCTGTTTGCCAGGTTTTCACCATGGTACTTGTCCAAGGCGCTTGAATTGCCAAGTTTTCACCAGAGGATGAATGTTTTTCTCTTGATTTTTGCTTTGTTGATAATTTGCTCCTTTGATTGATCCAATTTTTATGGATTTTTGTGTTTTTTCCTTGACTTTGTGCTGATCTTGCTGATTTTGTTGCTGAGCTTGTGCTGATATTCCACTAATTTTTTGATTTGTTGCTGATTTTGTGCTGATATGCATTGATACTTCTGATTTGTTTGGATGTGTTGCTGATTCGGTGCTGATATGCACTGACATTTTGATTTGTTGCTGAAGCTCTGATTTAATGCTGTCGTGCTTGCTGATCAGCTGATTTCATCATTTTGGCGCTTCCTCTTGATTAGATGGTGACCTTTTGATTTGTCACTGATATTCTGATGGTGATGCTGATTCTTTGATTGGATGTTCCCTTATGATTTGATAATGGCCCTGCTGTTTTTGATTTTGCACAGATATTTTGATGTTGTTGCTAACTCTCTGATGTGGCGCTGAGTTTTGTGCTGATTTTGGTGCTATCATGCGATTTGATGTTGATCTTCTGAGAGATTCTTCACTGATTTTCTGATGTGGATTGCTGATTTTCTGATGTTGCCGGCTTGTCATGGGGATCCATTGCTAGATGATGGACAACAAGCTTAAGATCACACCTAGGCATGTGCATATGACCATGCACAGTTGATAATTGACTCCTCGGAGCAAGGCACTTAAACTCAGGATTCACTTTCTGTCAGGTTAACCTCCATGTAGATGAGCCACAAACATCCTTCTGTACCCAAGTTGATTTAGCTTGGTTTCTACAATGTTGATAGGGAACTATCATGTGTTGTTATCCCAGATAGGAGGAAGAGGCAAAGCTCCATCTTCTAGCGCTTGAATTGCCAAGTTTTCACTAGAAGATACGCCCTTTATTTTTACTATTTTGGAATCAGAATGTGCCCCAGAAGGGTTTTCACATAAAGACTCATGATTTTGCCTTTTCTTTTTTAACTTTTGCGACTAAAGCTTGCCTCTTCCCCAAAATATGCTTCCATTTTAAGCTGATAGGCATATGTTGATGCTAAAGCCTGATTGCCTATTGACTTTGCTGATTTCTCTAATTTGTCATTGATTTCCCTTTGCTGTCTTAGATGTGCTGACTTTCTTCACTGATTTCTTTTGATTGTGTGCCTGAATGTTGGTACAACTGTAGCAGGACCGGGGGGATCATGCAAATTCATGGATTAGATGGGGGAGATGGGAAAGATGGTGGTAGAAAGTGTTTGGATGGAAGGATGGAAAGTGATCAAGATAGGGGGATGTTGTCAGGATCAACATTGGCACATGTTGCGAGGAAGATGGATGATTGGATGTAGAAGATAGAGATAGATGTGATGGAGGATTTATGCTAGAGGACGGAGGAGATGGAGGGGAAGATTGAGGAGCTGGGAGATGGGCAACGTTGGATGCCATTGTGGATGTTTTTGTTAGATGGATTACATCTTTTTGCTTTGGGATCCACATCATTTTTGTTTTAGCTTTAGTGTGCCTTTGCGGCCATTGGTGGGCATCAGATTGTGCTTTTTCTTTGCTAGGCCTTTGTGGCCATGTGATAGATTTTGCTTGGACTTTGCTAGGTTTTCGGAGCCATTGGGGTGCCTTAGCATGCCTGATTGGCTCTTTGCTGGGCCTTTGTGGCCTTATGAATGCATTGAATTGCTTGTTTGGAGCTTGTGTTGATTGACCATGTCGATTGGACTGGACATGGTAATCATTTTTGGGCCTTTGCGGCCATTGGGATGCGTAAGGTATTGCTATTTCTTTGCCTGGCCTTTGCAGCCAGTGGGTTGCTTTGGCTTGCTTGATCGGATTTTGCTTTGATTGTGCATGTCGATTAGACTGGACATAAAAATCTTGGGATTTTTGTGGATTTTTCCCTTCATTCATGCACGATATGGCATCCAAGTTGTAGGGAGCACTGGAAGGAATATGAGGAGGTGTGTGAGATGGAGGAAATTTGGATGGAGATATGGAAGGAGATTGGTAGATAGGATATGTGGACATGTGCCTTTGTTGACCCTGACTAGGGATGCTTGGATGTTGGATGAAAGGCTGAGTAGGATAAGATGGGGGATGATATTTTGGGATATAAGGTCCCAAAATGGATTTGCTGGGTAACGGAGATGGGTTGAAAGACTTTGGGACATAGGGACCCAAAATGGATGGGGAGGATGAAGGAGGAATATGATAGGTTTTCCTCGGTTGTAACGATGGAGGAGGAGGAATTGCATTGTGGGCTCTGAAAGATGTTTTGTTGGTTTTGAATGGATGTTTGAACTTTGCCTTAGCTGTACCAACATTTCTGGATGAAGTACCTTTCGCTGATGTGGAGGAAGTGCCCTCATCTGGTGTACAACCGATTCCACAGCCTTTTGGATGTTTCTTGCCTTGAATGGGCTGTATATTTCCCTATTCGTGAGTGCCAAGGCCTTTGCCTTGATAGTTCCATCTTTTCAGCATTTTATCCAGACAAGGATATTTCTGACTTGGGGTGAATGACAAATAGCCATTTTCTGGTTCTCTGATGGAAGATAAGAAGCTGATGTCTTCTTTTTCAAGTGGTTTACCTTTGACAAATGTTAGTGACCCCAGAGGATAGAGTGACGGCAGCTGGACAGTTTGGACTGGCGGATCCTCAAGAGGAGAGGATAGGATGCTGGGATTTTGACTAGGATTGGGGGATGGTATTGGATCTTTAGTTGGAGAAACTGGGATGATAGGATCTTAGATTGGAGGAATTGGGATTGTAGGATTTTGGATTGAAGGTGATGGAGGCAATAGAACATGCGATGGGGGAAGTAAAGGAGTTGGATCTTGATGTTCTTCTGTGAGTAGTTCATCATGCTTTTGGCCAAGATCTTGATAGGATAGGATTTGTGTAGATAGAGGATTGGGGGATGTATGGATGGACTCTTCAGAGGGAGTGGATAGAAGGATTGGGAACTCTACTGCTGGGGTGTCTGGAAGAAGGAAGAACTCTTCATATGGATAAAAGGATGGGAGATTTTGCAGCTACAATGGTAGGAAGAAGGGTGAACTCATGGGGCTCACTGAATGTGCTTTGGATAATGCTAGGAGGAGGTGATGTTGGTGGGGATTGGATGGAGATTCCAGATGGAAGGGACTCAATGATGCTAGGAGATGGAAGAGGATCAACGGTTGGGATGTATGGAAGATAGATAATAGATGGGAGTGCGGGATGGGCCTCATCAATGATGGCTTCATATGAAGGATTGCTTGGCTTTTCAATTTCAGGCATGGGTTTTGCTATTGGCTCTTCCTTGGGTTCTATTTTTGGTTTCCTTGGAGACTTTTGTGGTGAAGAAGGTTTGGAAGGTGGAAGAGATGGGGAGCTTGGATGGTCTTCGCATGAAAGTGGGGTTTGTGCTTGGGTAGATGTTTGTGAAGGAGGAGAGAAAGAAGGGAACACCCATGAAAAAGATGACTTTGAAAAGGGAGCTTTGGGTTTTGCTTGAGGGGATGATGGTGCTGAAGAGGTAGGGCTAATGGCTTGAGGTACAGGTTTTGGAGTGGGTTGAGGGATGAACTCTTCTGGTGGGAAGAGACTTTTGGTAATGTGGTTTGGAAGAGAGGATGGTGGTTTGGGACAGGATGGAGGATTGGGGTTTGGAGTAGAAGATGGTGGTTTGGGAAAGGATAAAGGTTTGGTGAAAAGGATGGGAGGACTAGAATCTTGGATTTTAGAATTTTTTGGAGGATGGGTAGATGGAGGCCTTAGATAAGGGAAGTAGCGTGAAGTGTTTCTAAGGGATGATGGCGATGGAGAAATGACCATAGCAGAAAGTGGAGGCCTGAAAGGAGCATATGGAAGAGGTGTAGGTTGAAGACAAGGATAAGCTGGGGATGGATAAGATACTGGGGTTGCTTTGCCAAGGACATGAAAAGGAGTGCTAGCCTTGCCAAGGACATGAAAGGGAGTGCGAGCCTTGCCAAGGACATGAAAGGGAGTGCTAGGAGATAAGCGCGAAGGCATGGTTGGCTGGATTGGAGGAATGATGGTACGCTGGGGGTTGCTTGGAGAAAACTGGCTGAAATAGGCATCATGGTCTACAAGACCTTCATCATCATTAGGATCGATTGGTGGGAGAGGAGAGATATCATAACCAAAATCATTATAGATTTGAGACATGCTGACTTTGCGAATGAGTTGGATACGGAGGAAGGATGAAGATGGTTTGGAAGACTAAGACTCAGATTGGGATGACTGACGGAAGAAGACGGTTTTCTAGAAGAAGACAGACAAAGGGATGGGAGATGACCAAGTTTTGGGATGGCTGCTCTGATTGTCCTTCGAACCAAGTTATAGATCTGCTTGATGTTTTTCCATTGGCAAAGGAATTGATAAAAGCAATCTTCACAAAGGACAAAGCAACTTCACAGGTTTTCACAGGTCTTTGACTGTCAAGCACTTCAAACAGATCTACCTAAGGAAGGTGAGTATCAAAATCGCTTGCCCACAGCTTGGTATCCCCCAGAAGGGAATACAAATGGTGAGTAATCTTGAGGCGACCCGGTAAACCCCTTGGAATCGGTCCTTGCACAAAGATTTTGATACTTTCGGATGTAGATAGGGTAGCCTCTATTTTATCAAGTTTTTATTAGTTCCGTGGAGTCTCCATACCCGGTTATGCTGATCATCTGTGACTCACTTAAGAGCCTTGCCAATTATGCTGGGGGAGAGGAATGTTTACCATCCCCAGACACGTGTTTGGCACAAACGCCCGGCGATTAGGAGATGTAAGTGATTCTTTTGGTATTCACTTATTTGTATACCGGCCGGGGGGGATACCGGTTTGAGGTCGTTCTCCGAGGAGGAAGCGCTTCTCCTTGGACAGGCCTCGCTAAAAGTAGAACAAGTGAACTTGTCCAAGTTCAAATGTTCCACGTTGCTTACTCTAACAAGGATTATGCAAGAATTGAAAAACTCCTACATGCACATCAAGCAGATTTTGTTCATTTTCCCAAATTTGATTAAGTGATGTTTGAACTTTGAAATGAAGACACTCATGGTTAGCTTTTGATTTGTTCCTTTCCTCAAAATGTAAATGAATTGAACATTTGCAAGTTCTTTCCTTTTGTGCATTCAAGATTTGATTAGCGAGTTGATTTAAGAACTTTGAAAAAGCTTTGTTTTGTCCCTTAGATCACTCAAGATTGAATTTTGTTTGCTTGTTTTGAAATCTAAAATAGATGAGGGAATAGAGTTGTTTGTTTCCTTTAGTGCATTCAAGATTTGGTTTGATTTTCAAATTGACAATGACACTTAGGACCTAAGTTCATTTCTTTAAGTTTCATTCAAGATTGAGTTTGACCTTTGCTGTAATAAAAGAAATGAAAAAAACCAGTCTTAAGCAACTCAAGACAAAAATCAAAAGCGACACTGTCCAGCTTATAGGCGACGCTGGAAAGTGTAGAGGCGACATTTAATTCCTACAGGCGACATTATGTACCTCAAAAGGTGACAGATAAAAAAACCAGAGGCGTGATTTAATTAAAAGAAGGCGACAGAAGAGAATTCTGGAATGTAACAGAAGTTGCCGACAACAGGAAAATCTCAGTTATGCAGGCGTGAAAATAGAGTTCACAGGCGTCATTTCTTTCTTCAAAGGCGTGATTTAATTTCATGAAGGTGTGACTGGATTGTTTGTAGGTGACATTTCTTTTGTTGAAGGTGACATTACTTTGCTTGAAGGCGACATTTAATTGCTGTAGGCGTCATTTCTTTTCATGAAGGTGACATTTCTTTATTTCCTGCAAAAAAAAAAGCATATAAAGTGTAATTTCATCAAAATGATTGTGGTTTGAGTCCCACCGGGCGTGCCAGAATGTAGACTAGGATTTGTGAGTGCACCTAAACCTGTTTTGAAGGCCAAAGACAAACAAACGTCATAGCATATAATCAAATCAAATTTAATGGTTAACAAACTAAAATCAAAGCCACCTCAGTTTAAGCTTAAAACAGATGTGCCCATGCACCGTTTGATATGCTTAGATATAGAGGGATGTGGGTGTGCAAACTCAAGCACTTGGAGCATGCAAAGTAGGATGATTTGAGGATCAAGAAGACCCAAAATGACACAAAATAGGTATGAGGAACCTATTTTGCCTCAAAGGCCTCAAGAACACACAAATATGCAAAGCTAAATGAAAGAACTAAGATTAAAACAAGAAATGAATCTATGTTAATCCATTTAAGCTAATTTAGATGTGATTTAAGCTTGAAAATGATCTAAAATGATGAGTTTATGCTTATGCTAGAATGAAAATGACATTATAACTTTGCTATTGAGTTTGAAAGTTGAGAGATGAGAGAGGATTGTTTGCTCAAAGAAGTGAGGCTATTTATAGGAAAAGGGAAGGTCTTGGGTTAAAAGGATGAGTCAGAGTTAGGGCTAAGGTTAGGGTTGAGTCAAGGACAAGTGTCCTGACAAGTGTCAAGGGAGGATTGAGTTGAAAGTTTGAGGGCATGTGCACAATTTGGTAAATGTGCCCAAGGCCAAGAGGTGGCAAGGAAGGGATAAGAAGGTCTTAAATGCATAATGAATGCATGTAAGAAAGATAAGGAAGGCTTAAATGCATCCTTAAATGCATTTGCAAGAGGTGGCCAAGAGGTGGCCATCTTTGTTGACTAAGGAGGAGGTTAGCATAAGTTTTGGTAAACCTTTTGCTAATGGAATGTGACAAGATTAGAAAGGGGATTAGGATTAGGATTAGGAGAAAGGGATGGGCAAGTGGCTTTGGGTGAGATTTAGATATTTATTAAAGGTAAATTTAATAAATATTAAATATCTAGGCTTAGGGTTTGAAGGGACTAGATTAGGGTTTTGACCCATTTAGAGGAAGGTTTAGGACTTTCTAGAAGAGTTTAGTGCTCTTTAGAATTTTGGCCAACTTTGGGATAAAAAATAAATTAAAAATAAATTAATTTATTTTTGAAGTTTTTGGTCAATTTATTAATTAAATAATTAATAAATTAGGGATAATGTCCAAATGACATTTTTAGGCTAGATTCCTTAATTAAAGATTTTTAATTAAGAGAGAGGGATTTAATGCCATAAAAATAAATTAATTAAATAAATAATTAATTAATTAATAAATGATGATGTCATCAAGGATTTTCAGAAAACAAAAATAATTTATTTTCTAAAGGATTTTTCGGTGTCTACAATAGGAAACTTGAAGAATTCACTATGCCAGCCTTATTCTTTCCAAGCAATAAGGTAAAACCATTCCCTTCACCAACATGTGCAAGTAATCAGGGCAACATATTTTATCTTTTTAAATGAAACCCATAGCCCATGAATTATTAAATTATCACTTAGTAATTAACTGACAGATATTCTTTCACCTTCAGGCTTTAGACAAAAGTCATCTTCCCATACTAAGGATCACACTTGCATTATCTCAAAACACTTCTTACTACCAAAAATAGCTAAACCATAGTAAAATCTGAATTACCAATTCAACTATTAATGTTTACTTAACAACTAAAATCCTTAATACTGAAACAACCATTTAAAATTTCCACATACATCCATGAAACCTCTTCCCAAAATAACCACATCAAAGCATCTTCTTTTCATTACTGAAAGAATAACTTAAGCAAAATTTCCAATGCTATCCTTAGAAACTCAAACAATAATAATATCCAATTCTATTGTCAACTGTTCGATACAATAATACCTAAAAATCAATTCCATTTTTCTATCACATTCTAACTAACAGAGTTATTTTTGAATTCCATAGAAAGTTAACAATTAGCTCATATACCAGAGAATAATGCAGAATTACACATTAACTACAGATTTACTGCCCGTATATAAAAAAAAAATGCACTTGTTTCAATTCTGTTATCTCCATTACCAAGTCTCTTATGTACATACATGTAGGCGAACACACATATATATACATATGTATATACACTCACCGTACGTGTATATACATATACATTCCTACAAATATATATATATATATATATATATATATATATATATATATATATATATATATATATATATATATATATACATATATATATATATACATATACATATATATATATATATATACACTTATAGGAACATATATGTATATATGTATATACACATACCATGAGTGTATATATATATATATATATATATATATGTATATATATGTGTGTAGGCCTATAAATATGTGCATACATACATATATATATATATATAGGAACATATATGTATATATGTATATACACGTACCGTGAGTGTATATATATATGTGTAGGCCTATAAATATGTGCACACACACACACACACACAGATATATATATATATATATATATATATATATATATATATATATATATATATATATATATATATATATATATATATATATATATATATATATATATATATATATATATATATATATATATATATATATATATATATATATATATATATTTATATATATATATATATATACCCTTGAATTATACAGAGTTCAGAGCACTTCATCAGAATTGTAATTCAATTAGAAAATATAAAATCAGATATCCCAATCTAAATATGAATATCAATTACTGATACAACTCCAAAATCCCGCAGACAAAAAATCTATTGCAACAGTAGCTATCAAATAGCCTTCAGACCAAAGTCATAACCAAATCTACGAAAGAAATAATGTGATAGCAGAGGCTTTCATTATAGACCCCCACATTAACCAAGATTACCATAATACCAAGAAACGAAAACCATGTTCTATTTCCTGCTACAGCACGATCATCCAAAAGAACTCAGTTCTTAATAAAACTTACCAACAAACCCAACAATCCTCAATAACAACAGCTGCAGTATATAATAACCAAAACTTAATCCCCTTTATCTAGAGCATAGAACTGTGGACGGTCATATGAACCACTAACACTAGAGACTGACACATAGATAACACGATGACCATACTCAACATAACCTAATGGTAACCGAATCTCCCATCTCTCGAGCCCAAAACTACAAGCTACTAGATAGAGAAAAACACACCACAAAACCACCAATCATGACATAACAAAGCTTCCCGATACCAAGGCTCGACAAGACAAGAAAGTTAACTACAACATTCAAACAGTGGCATCAACATGAACATTACTGTGATTACTAACAAAATGAACTACCAACTAAATAATATGAAGTCGGGTACAAAATACAAAATCTCTTAATGTTCCAAGATAGACAAAATCTTCTCACTATGGTTACACACCCATTCTAACCTAGGAACCATAGAACCTAATATCTATACCAAATAGAGAATACAATATAACCAGAATTCTCAAAAACCCAAATATCTGGTGACAAGACCAATATCAAAACCAGAACAAACTAATCCCAATCACAAAATAACATTCCAAAGCTTGGTAAAACTAGTAGCAGAGAGGCGATAGGTTCACAGTCGTAACTCCCCAATGCTACTTCCTTACACACTACATTGTAGTTCCCGCAACTGAGATCATGATAACTAACATGAAATAGCAAAATACAACAAACCCCCAAACTCAGGAAACCCTACGCTTCCATATTCCTATAAAAATAGTATCACCATTTTGACAACCTCAAAACCATATTTCTAATCAACTGAACCAAAAACACACAACCGAAATACCAATTTTCAAATAGTGAACGTAAACACTACAATGTGCAAAACCATACACTTCGAAAGCATTCCTACAGTATACAAGAAACATTTTTATCCTAGTGCATAACCCGAATAGAAACCATTTTAATGAAATTTTATAAACCAGATTTATAAAGAAAGCAAGAGTTGAGTTCGAGAATGCCCCTACCTTTATTACAGAGTGGGGGTGTTCTGAACTCAAAGTTGAAACCAAAGACCTCACTCCTAACTGGTGAGTTACACCAAATCCAAATCCTTGCTCAGCAAAGCTAAACCCACCGAAAAAGTCCAAGAACCAAGCAATGAAATCGAGCACCACGTGACAGAGCTCATTTCATAAGCACCAAAACCTGAATAATGCTTCCAAGTGATAGCTCAAAAACTAGAAATAGAACCGTGAAATGCAAAATGGAGAATCCCATTAATAATGCACAAGTATACAACCTGAACAGGATGACTCCATTTCTGCAACCTTTCCAGGCATCAAACCCATTACCTCAATAGAGAAAAAAAGCTTGCCAAAGCAAATGACCGACAATGAACTGAAGTCATTCAATTCCCATAAGCATGTCATAGCTGCATTAAAGTCCAAACTTATCTTTCACTGCCACCTTCACTATACATAGCAACAGTTGTCACCGCAGTACACATACTTACTAAGAACTCCCATTTACCCATGCTCAGAGTTAAATCACACATGCATATAACAACCAAATCCCACTACACATTCGAACATTTAAACTTATTTGTATTCTTTTAAATATCAATTTTCCACTTAACAATCAACACTAACATAATAAAATCATTTATGCACTAACATTAATCATAAAATTAACCATATTTTCTTTTCAAAATAACAAACCAATATAACATCAAAATTCTCATTAATGAAAACCTAGTTGGAGAATAGGAATTCCTCATCCTTCCTCCTAAGTAACACAAATTTCCAAGTACCAAAGTCAACAGAGAAACCAATAATCCAGAAAAGACAACATTTGCAGTTATTTAATTAAATCCAATAGATCCAATGTCATAGTCTAACCAAAGATTAACAATTAATAGCCAAACTAAATATCCATAATCTGTCTAAGATATAAATTGAAGTTAGAACAAAGCTATAATCCACTTCCAACCAAAAGAGTTTGAACATAACAAATCCGAACCAAGACATAATTCCACCCTAGAAGAACTAAATAATGATGTAGAATAAAAAAACAAAGCCAGAAGCAGATAGGGGCATGACAGATGGATAAATTTAATATAACTTTGACTCTATCACCACTCCAAAGTCTACAAGGAAGAGGGCCAATTAACAAGGATCAACAATGAGATCCTCCTACACTTCGAGCCTTAATGCTCAAGCGGGTGTACCCTTGACTCACTTCTCCAAACCAGTCTCAAAACAATATACAACTATGTATTTTACTTACTAACTGACTAAAAGATTTTATCATTTAAATGTGTGTGTGATTGATGATGATGGACATGCCTCTAGAGAATGGACCAGTGCCTTAACCTAGGGCAAAGAGTCACTTGATAACATATATCAACTAAAAACCTTAACTCAAACACATGAACTTAGAGTAAGTGCTTTGCCTATTACTCCCCTCACTCACATATCATGACATCAAATCCTTATCTAGCCATGAACTCACTGAAACTACTTGAAAGACTTTAATGCTAACTTTGTTAGGAACTCAAGGATAATTTCAAAATACTCTTTGTTTACCATATGACAACCCACCTTGTGAAATTAACATATATGAGCTCAAGAACTAAATAAGAAGACATACACAAATATGCAATTAGAATCCAAATGTATTCACATTAAAATTTGTACAATCAATACATTATCAAACAACAAAATGCCAAAGAAATAAACCCAAAATCTAGTCTCTCATTGCTCAGTATAATACCATCAACAACCAGGGACCAAAAAGAAAGTTTTGGAACCCTTACTAAGTCAAAAATGCTACAATATATACCCCCTAGTCATCTTGGAAACCCAAAATAGGTTGCAAAAAGCTAGAAATGTCTAGGGTTAGGGTTCACCCACTAAACCAACTAAAAAGTCAAAAATTTAATACAGGGGAAGAAACCCAGGTAACTAGGAGAAAAAAAATCCTGGAGTGATCCTCAATCATAACAATTTCACTGAGAAGGTACTGAGAATAAAAAAAATGCCAAATTTGTCAACCTGTTCGGCCACCTACAACAAACCTTGAGCACAAAGAACATAGTACAGACCCTTGCTAGTGATCATGGAACACCCTAGACCACACCACAACAACAAGTGCCACCAAACAAATCAAATCTAGCCTCAAAAAAAATTAAAACCGGTCCTTTCTATCGCTAAAATCCTCAAAAAAATTGAATTTAAACAACAACAGTCACATTCATGGTGCCTGCAACATATCAGCAGTCAATATTTAAATCTAGACCATCTTTAAATCATGACCATCAGATCTTCATATTTTGTGGGCTTTATGAGCTTAACTCAATTGCCATCATCGGGTTAAGTCCTAGCGAACATGCAACAAGGCATTTCTTATTCACAAAGTGAAAACACTAACCCACCTTTAACTCCATGACTTAGCGAACAAAGGAAACCTAACTCATCTCAGCTACATCTGGCGAATAGACAACTAAAGAGTTTCACCAGTTTGCCAAAAAAATTAGAGTACTGCCACCTTTCCACATGAATAATTGAAACCTTTGAACATTTATCAGGACAACAAAATACTTTTTTAGGACCACTAAAACATCAAACCAAAACCTGGGCCCACCCTCAAGAAGATCGACAATCGTCACATCTTCGCATGTGTTAGAGAAAACCTTTCAGATCTTGTGTCGACCATCGATCTTTTGCAAGTGTCAGAACTATTGAACCTCGAAAAACCTGGCCCCACTAACATAATCCAATTCATCACCATGAAAATGAATCAAAAGTAGACAACTCAGCACACCATGGCATATAAAAACAATTTGGCAATTGGACCCACCCTTATACTGCCACATGAGAATAAAGTAACATCGACAGTTGGCGTAAGATCTCATAGCTCTTACACATGTCATGAGAACTTACGCCAATCATCAATCAACTATAGATGTCAGAATCCTCTGAGTCTTTAGAAAATTAGGTCCCACTGATAGCATACCAAGTCATTCACCCATGGACCAATCATAGCTTGCCATTTGTACTTACGTGTCACTTTGGACCCACCTGTTTGAATCACCGTGTCATAAAGAGAATCAACAATCATCTTAAGATCACATAGCTCTGACACTTCTCATGAGAACAAGTGCTCACCATTAGATCAAGATGGTGTCAGAGCCAGACCTAGGAAAGAATGAAGTCAAAACATAGGAAATATTAATCGTTGAGACTTGGGAAAATAAATCAAGGAGGGCCGACATAAAACCCTAGTTTCATGATCGCATAGCATGAAAAAGGTTCACATGATCATGTGACAAAGAGGTTAACAATTTTAACACATGCGTTATAGGACTTTTAAGTGGCCTAAATAAAGTAACACAAAATTAGAACAAGGCCAGGGCAGTTAAGGGCTTTTTGAACACAACGACTAGTTTTTCCAAAAATTGAACTAAGGGTTTGAGGCAGAGACCTAAAAACAACTGCAGAGACCAGAAGAAAAGGGATAGAGCCATGAAATTTTTTCAAGGTGCTAACAGTGGCTTTGTCTAGAGATGTGTGCCTCTTACAGGCATAGAAAGGATCTAGAATCACTAGTTAAAGCAGACCATCCCACTGGAGAAACTGACAACAAAGAGCAACAGGACCAAAACCTTACCGACCAGGACAAAATAGGATAGGGGCAAGAAACTTTACAAAATTTATAGAATGTGCAGACCTAACTACTATTCATGGAAATAAAATGCCTTCAATTGAATTATTTCTTCAAGAATTGTCCATGAACTGGCAATTCCTGAACTTCACCATTTAACTCTTTTACAATGTATGAATCCTGGCCCCATTTCTCATGAATTAAATATGGCCCTAGCTAGATTGGATCAAATTTACCATGCTTTCCTTTATCCTCCAATCTAGCATTCCAAATCAATACCAAATCACCAGGTTCAAACTTCCTATCAATAGTCTTCTTGTCATACAAATTTTTAACCTACAACTGCAATTTGGCATTTCTTGCAACTGATTCTCTTTTGGTTTCATCCAAGCTAATGAGTTCCTTAATTCTCAATTGCATCTCATCATCTATGTCATCATCATATAATTGCACAAATTTATACATTTCTAGCAGATTATTTTGGGGCATTCTTGCATGTATTCCATATACTAAGTCAAATGGTGCACAACCAATTTCCTTCTTTATAGTTACCCAGCCATCCCATAGAGCTAATGGAAACTTTGAATTCCATGCTTCTTATTCTTTTCAAGAATCCTCTTTAGGATTTTGATCAAACTCTTATTAGTAGATTCTTCCTGACCATTTCCTTTTGGATGATAAGGTGAGGAATTAGAAATTTGAATTCCTAAACCTTTGCATAATTCCTTGTATTTAGCAGACCTAAAGCACATTGCATTGTCACTTACTATTCTCTGAAGGAAACCAAACCTTGTAACAATATTATTCAATAGAAAATCAATTACCACCTTACTAGTTGCATTTCTTGTAGGTATAGCCTTTACCCACTTTATAAAGTAATAAGTGGAAACTAAGATCCATGAGTGTCCTCCACTTTACTTGTTTGGTATCTCCCCAATGAAATCAATTCCCCATTTTTGGAATGGAGCCTGCACTTCTACTAGCCTTAATGGCATGTTGCCTAAAAATTTAAGCTTACCAGAGAACCTTTGACAAGCATCACATCTCCTTACCAAACTCTCTGCATCCTTGAAGATTGTGGGCCACCAGAATCCCACTCTCAAGATTTTATGAGTAGTTGTTTTACCCATATAATGCCCACCACAAACTCCCTCATGCATTTCCTTTAACAACTTGTTAGCCTCATTCTCATCAACACATTTCGAAAGTATGCAATCTAAATTCTTTCTATACAATTTACATTTCACAATTACATACTTAATGGCCTATAATTCCAATGTCTTCTTCTTATTGTCATCCATCACATCTGGACACCTCATATTTCTCAAGTAATAGATGATATCTTGATACCAGATACAATCATCCATATCACATGTATAATCAATTTCAGAATGATTTATCTAATTTGCATCAAGATTGGATTGAGCCATCATTTTTGCCAATCCTTGTCCTCTAACCAATTTAGTAATTTGGATATCAATGTTGAATTCTTGGATCCTATTGATCCATCTGCACCTTCTTCCAGACACCTCTTGCTGTGAGAAAATATCCTTCACAGCTTCACTTGGCACAAAAGCAATCGCAACTGCTCCCATTAGATAACATCTAAAAGCCTTGACTGCCTTCACAAGTGTATATGCTTGTTTCTCATTTATGTCATACTTCAATTTAGTGGCCTATAAATATTTACTGAAGAATGCAATAGGCTACTCATAACCATCCTTATTCTTTTGTAACAAAACTACAACAATAGTGTGAAAAGATGTAAAGGAAAAGATGTGCATTGGGACATTATAATCAAGTTCCTTAAGCACTAGTGCATCTTTGATAGCCTGCTTGATATTTTTGAAAGCCTCATCAGGCTCACCCTCCCAATTGATTGTAGATCCCTTCTTCAACATCTTAGAAATAGGTCTAGTAACCTCTACAAAATTTGTCACAAACCTCCTTAAGAAATTGACCTGACCAAAGAAGGACTAAATCCCTTTAACATTCTTTGGTCTTTAAATTTTGTCAATGGCTGCTACCCTCTCAGGGTCAATTCTCACTCCTTGCTTCCCAACTAAGTGGCCAAGCAACTTACCTTCAGTGACACCAAATGCACATTTCCTTGGGTTTAATGAAATGCCATATTCCAAGGCCCTCACAAATATTTTATCCAAATGAGTACAATGGTCTTCTTCCTTCTTGGAATAGGTAGTTAAATCATCTTGATAGACAACAAGGAAATCATTTCTGAAATCTAAAAAGGCAACATCCATTTCCCTCTGAAAAGTAGCACCAAGATTTGTGAGACCAAAAGGCATTCTCACATAAACATATGTCCCCCAAGGTTTTGTGAAAGTTGTCTTGAATTATTCTGATTCCTTGACAATTACCTGATTGTAACCAGAGAGACCATCCATCATAGACATCAATTCTGATCTGGTCACTCTCTACAACATAGCTTCCATATTGGGTAGACAATAGTTATCCTTTAATGAGCTGATGTTCAAATTTCTGAAATCCACACAAAGTCTGATGTCACCATTCTTCTTTCTCATAGGTACAAAGTTTGAAGCCCAAGAAGAGTGCCTAATAGGCTTGATAATTCTATCATCTCTTAGCTTCATTAATTCTTCTTGCAGCTTGGGTGCCAAAGTAGGATTTATAGGCCTTTGTTTTTGCCAGAAAGGTTTAGCATCTTCTCTCAAAGGAATGATATGATGAAATAATTCCTCTCTATAAACCTTCAAATCATCATATGACCATGCAAAAACATGCCTAAATTTTCTCAATAATTCAATCAAATGTTTTCTCACATTCTGAGACATGTCCCTACCAATGTATACCTTCTTAGGTGCCTCATGTGTTCCAAGATTTATCTCATCTAGATCAGCATGATCTTCTCTTTTGATATTCCTTTGAACTCTATCTTGGTTATCAAAGATAGTCTCAAGAACAACAAGCCACTTGGGCACCTTGTTAGTTCTAAGTTGAATAACTTCATTGCCAAAGACAGCCTCCTTTCCTTCTACTAACTCAACCAAGGCTAAACAATCAAATTCCTAACCATGATATTGATCTTCACAACTCATAAACTTCAAGATATGATTATCATCATCAAAAACTTGCCAATTTTCAATATTGTCTGGTACACTAGGCCTAGCTTGAATTTCAACTTTAGAGATACCAGCAAAAGTAATATTAGTGGGATTGATTGCAATATTGGGTAGCAATTCAGCCATCTTATTGTTACTCCTATCCTTCCACTCAATATTGAAGGCATCAAAATGTTCAATCAAATCCCAAACTGTATTCCTATATTATTTTAACCTTTTTTTCTTGGAAGCATATACTGACCTGACTTGGGACACCACCAACTCAGAATCACCAACAACACCTAAACACTTAATGCCATGTTTTTGTGCCAACCTTAGTCCTAACAAAAATGCCTCATATTATGCTATATTGTTGGTACAAAAGAAATTCAATGTGAAAGAAAATTTGTAGGTGTTTCCATTAGGAGAAATAAGTAAAATACCTACTCCTACACCATCCTTGCAATTTGCACCATCAAAGTACATTACCCACAAATTACCCCTCATAGAATTAACACCTACCTCAATAGAGATAGGTGACAAAATAGGTTCCTTCTCAAGTACAAGGATCTCTTCCCTAAAAGAATTAATATCAGTATTGACAAAACATGTAGTCTCATTGTTAATATTCCTTTCAATCATGTGGCATACTCTTGGTTCTCACTCAATCTTGACAAACTGATCATCAATCTTGAAAGTGGCATAGGATAGATCACACTATAAACTTCCACCCATGGCAACACTCCACCTTCTAGATAGAAACATCCCATAATGAGGAGGGATGTCCACCACAAAAACACTCATTGTTAACTCTTTCTCTGGATATGCTGCCAGCCTATATGGCATTGCATTGATAGTCCCAATGACCAGTACCTCCCTCTGATCCATTACACAACATTTGCCTTGAAC
Organism: Chamaecyparis obtusa; assembly: GCA_027943335.1. Taxonomy (NCBI): domain Eukaryota; kingdom Viridiplantae; phylum Streptophyta; class Pinopsida; order Cupressales; family Cupressaceae; genus Chamaecyparis; species Chamaecyparis obtusa. The sequence continues at coordinate 250,002 of BSBK01003402.1, forward strand.
TGTATCAACTTTAAGGCCCAACCTCTCCATGATTTTGAAAGGCATTATAGTATTAGAGGAACCACTATCAATCATACAATTTCTTAGTTTCATTCCATTCACAAGGACACTTTAAAAAAATGGATCAATGTTTTCAAGGCTGACATTGACAGAACTGTCCAAATATATAGGAGGAATTTGAGATACAATTCCTTGAGTAGCAACACCTTTCAAAACTTTATCCTAAGATCCATTGCATGCAACATCATTATTTTGAACATTATCTACCCATGCCATAGCTCTATCTTTGTGTTCACGGATCTTCAACTATTTTGACAATGGAACCTTAACTATAATTTGGGACAATACAGATAACATGTCAATAGGAGTAGAGGAAGGAAACTCAATTTGCACTGCCTTAGTATCCTTTTTCTTATCTGATACATTAGGTGTATTGGCCACCCTCATTTTTTCAATCTTAGCCATTGTGTTAACTGGCTTCTCAATCTCACTAGAAAATCTTTCAACTCCAACTTCCTTAGGCTCACAATTCTTACCTTTTACATTCTTGAATTTCACCATGTGATCACCTTTTGATTTGTTCTCATTAGGTTCTCTGGAGTTGGTACTCTTTATAAACATTCTTGCAGCTTTTCCATTTGTATCCCTTACCACCATGCCTCTAGTTTTCTCCTGGGCAATCATTTCTACAGTAATCCTATCCATCTCTTCTCTAGAAGGTCTTCTTAAATTTACTGGCTTAGAAGAAGAGTTCATGTTACATGTCTTCTTATCAGTGTCTTCACTATCAGAAAAAAACATCTTGATGATAAAGGGCCTGAGTGTGTCTCTTCATATTTATATCCACCTCTTCATCAAAAGAAGAATCATCTTCATATCCTAGATATGAAGAAGCCATGTTGCATCCAACATCATCTTGATCTTCTTCTTGATCTATCTCCTCACTACCACAATCTTGATTTGCAGCCATAGAATGTGCAACCACACAATGCTCTGTGGAATGAGGGGACTGGCATGCAACACACCAAGGTATGTCCTCCATGACATTTATTGAAACTTTTTGTAGAGGGTCAGGGACACCTTTGTCATTATTTCCTCTTGTAGTAGGGACAATAGGCTTGCCATCCTTCCATTGGGTGTTGTATGGGTAGTTCTGCAATCTATTCTGCTTATTGAAATTGTTATTGAACTAAGGCCTTTCAATGGTAGGAGAAATGATGTTCCTATTTGTAGGTGCCTTCAAATCCTTCAATGCATTGAGCACCTTATCCAGTTTGTCTTCTTCTTGCCTCCTAGTTCCAACATTCCTATCATTTTCTTTTTTTAATTTCTTGTCCCCAAACAACTTAGGGTCATCTCTCTTCCCAACCAACTTCCCTGATATCTTCATATTGTTCTCAATATTGACAGCAATCCTAAAAGCATCTCTAAGGTTTCTTGATTCTTTTTCCCTCAACAAGTATCCCATATTTCCATCAAATGCATTGAAATATGTGGTCAGATAGACATTGTCATCTAACCGCATAACTTGGAACAACTTATGCATACCCATTTGGAATCTCATGTTGAATTCAGCTGCAAACTCATTCTAATTTTTTATTATGGTATTGAATTCATTCAACATGAAACTAGCATTAGGCCTATCACCATACTGCTCTTTGAAACATCTCTCAAAAGAATCCCAAGTATCAATACATTTATCAAGAAGTCTCTTAAACCAATCTCTAGCATCCTCCACCAAAGATTGAACAAATAGTTTCATAACTACATCCTCATGCTCAACCTCATAATCATTAAGCATATCAACAAATAACCTAAGATACTCCTCACAACTAATAGCATTATTACCAGCAAACTTAGGTACCTTATCTCTTATATAATTTGGAAAAGCATTTGGGTAGCTTGGTATCCCATCAAAACTAATTTTCCTATAGCCTTCTAATTGCATAGGTCCTCTTTGAAAACTTGAACTAGTGTTAACCCTAGGATCAAGATTTGCATTTATATTTCCATCTACTTGTGCATTTAATTGTTGTCTAGGATCAACACCTATCCTAGAAGATGAAGAAGGAATTGAACTAGTAGTAGAATTACTAAGTGGAATAGTAGTAGTCATAGATGGCATACCTAGTTCAGTAGCAGATGGACCAAGAGCATTTGCAGATGAAGCCTTCAAGAACTGGATCTTTCTTCTTTTTTCTGTAATGGAGGCTTCAATTTCAGCCCTCTCTAGTTCTCTTGCAAGGTTCTCATCTTCTTTTCTTCTTCTTTCTATCTCTGTGTCCTTATTTGAATTGGGTGGTGGGACCCTTGGTATTTTCAATGATTTGCTTCTTTGATGTTCCACTATCTTTTGGTTCCCTTTCTCACCAGCGGCAACAACAAGCCTAGTGATCTCATGCCCATCTTTATCTTTAGGGAGGGAAGCATAACTTTGAACCTGTCTAACCACAAGGCCCTCCTTATGAAATTCATGATCTTGTGGTAAGCACTCTTGCTCACTCCTCAAAGCTTCAAGGTCACCAAAGACATCATGTTGCAAAGTCTTAGGAGCAGAAGAAAGCATCTTGTTTCTCTCTTTCATTTCATTAATCTTTCTAAGGAGAGACTGTCTTTCTGTTAGAGCATTCACCTTCTTAGCTTCTCTCTCTTTTTGTAACCTCTTATGTATGGCATCCTACTCTTCCAACTATAACCTTAGTGAGTTCAAATCATCTGGGTCTATCATAATGTCATCAAAACCTGATGACACATCCATATCAGTGAGATTTTGATATGGAAAATGGACTTTCCTTGGTCTCATGGGCTCTCTTCTAAAATTATCTTCATCAAGATCTAAATCAATCTCAAAACCCATCTCTCTAGCTTGTTCATCTTGATCTGCAGGCAATGAACCCTTGTCTTGAAATACAGCCTCTGGGGTATCATAAAATTTATCTTCAAAGCAATCACCATCTGATCTGGAAACTCTATTTTGTGAACCTTCCTCACTTGAGGAAACATGTGGTGCTCTACCTCTGGTATTTCTTTGTTCTCTTATGTGAGCACTAGTAGACTCACCATTCCTTTCGATCCAATTCTTCTTCTCGTATCTAGGCAATTGTTCCAGAGTGACCTCTAGATTTGTTTTGACAAAGGACCTATTATTCCTTCTTTTGTCCATGATTTGCAGTCTATAACACTGGTTCTAACCCTTTTGAGTCACCACCCACAAAATTGGGAAATCTTTTAACTGAAATACAACAGGAAAACAAGAGTGCACTTTGAAAACTTTTATCTATAGACTCTCCCTAGTAGAGTCACAATTTTGTTGGGATTTCCCTTTGATCTTCAAGTTGTAGATTTATACTTTGATGGATAAATTTAATATAAATTTAACTCTATCACCACTCCAAAGTCTACAAGGAAGAGGGCCAATTAACAAGGATCAATAATGAGATCCTCCTACACTTTGAGCCTTAATGCTCAGGTAGGTGTACCCTTGACTCACTTCTCCAAAGGAGTCTCAAAATAATATACAACTGTCTTTTACTAACTGACTAAAAGATTTTATCATTTAAATATGTGTGTGATTGATGATGATGGACATGCCTCCAGAGAATGGACCAGTGCCTTAACCCAGGGCAAAGAGTCACTTGATAACATATAACAACTAAAACCTTAACTCAAACACATAAACTTAGAGTAAGTGCTTTGCCTATTACTCCCCTCACTCACATATCAGGACATCAAATCCTTATCTAGTTGTGAACTCCATGAAACTACCTGAAAGACTTTAATCCTAACTTTGTTAGGAACTCAAAGATAATTCAAAATACTCTTTGTTTACCATATGATAACCCACCTTGTGAAATTAACATATATGAGCTCAAGAAAAAAATAAGAAGACATACACAAATATGCAATTGGAATCCAAATGTATTCTCATTAAAATTTTTAGAATCAATACATTATCAAACAACAAAATGCTAAAGAAATAGACCCAAAATACAAGCTCTCCTTGCTCAGTATAATACCATCAACAACTAGGGACCAAAAAGAAAGTTTTGGAACCCTCACTAAGTAAAAAATGCTACAATATATACCCCCTAGTCATCTTGGAAACCCAAAAAAAGTTGCAACAAGCTATAGATGACTAGGGTTAGGGTTTCACCCACTAAGCCAACTGAAATAGTAAAAAAATTAATACATGGGAAGAAACCTAGTCAACTAGGAGAAAATAGATCCCAGAGTGATTCTCAATCATAACAATTTCATTGAGAAGGTACTAAGAACCACAAAAATGCTAAATTTGTCAACCTGTTCGGCCACCTGCAACACGCCTCAAGCACAAAGAACATAGTACAGACCCCTGCAAGTGATCATGGAACACCCTGGACCACACTGCAATAGCAAGCACCACCAAACAAATCAAATCCAGCCTCAAAAAATAATTAAAACTGGTATTTTTTGTCACTAAAATCCTCAGAAAATTTGAATTTAAATAGCAACAGTCACATTCATGGTGCCTATGACATATTAGCTGTCAATATTTAAATCTAGACCATCTTTAAGTCGTGACCATCGGATCTACATATTTCATGGGCTTTATGACCTTAACTCAACTGCTATCCTCGTGTTAAGTCCTAGCGAGCATGCGACAAGGCATTTCTTATTCATGAAGTGAAAACACTAACACACCATTAACTCTATGCCTTAGGAAAAAAAGGAAAACTAACTCATCTCGACTACATCTAGCGAACTGGTGACTGAAGAGTTTTTCTAGTTCACAAAACACTTTTTACCTCCGTCGATTCATTTAGCGACAATGTGAACACTTGTTCACTAAATCACCAAAACATTTAGATTACTGCCACCTTTCCACACGAATAAGTGTAACCTTTGAACATTTATCAGGACCAAAAAATACTTTGTCAGGACCACTAAAACATGAGACCAAAACTTGGGCCCACCCTCAAGAAGATCAACGGTCCTCACATCTTTGCATGTGTCAAAGAAAACCTTTCAGATCTTGCACCGACCGTCGATCTTCTGCAAGTGTCAAAACTACTAAACCTCAAAAAACTTGGGCCCACTGACATAATCCAATTCATCACCATGCAGACAAATGAAAAGAAGACAACTCAGCACATCGTGGCATATAAAAACCATCTGGCAATGAGACCCACCCTTATACTGTCGCCTAAGAATAAAGTAACATCGACGGCTGGTGTAAGATCTCATAGCTCTGACACATCTCATGAGAACTTATGCCAATCATCGATCAAATATAAATTTTAGAACCCTTTGAGTCTTTAGAAAATCATGTCCCACTGATAGCATACTCAGTCATTCACCCGCAGACCAATCACAACTTTCCATTTGTACTTATGTGTCACTTTGGACCCACCTATTTGAAGTGCCATGTCATAAAGATAATCAACAACCATCTTAAGATCACATAGCTCTGACACATCTCATGAGAACAAGTGCCCACTATTAGATCAAGATGGTGTCAGAGCCGATCCTAGGAAAGAATGAATTCAAAACATAGGAAACATTAATTGTTGAGACTTAGGATAATAAATCAAGGGGAGCCGACATAAAACCCTAGTTGCATGATCACATAGCATGAAAAAGGTTCACACGATCATGTGACAAGGAGGTTAACAATTTTAAAACATGTGTTATAGGAATTTTAAGTGGCTTGAATAAAGTAACATGAAATTAGAACAAGGCCAGGGCAGTTAAGGGCTTTTTGAACACAACGGCTAGTTTTTCAAAAAATTGAACTAAGGGTTTGAGGCAAAGACCTAAAAGCAACTACAGAGACTAGAAGAAAAGGGTTAGAGCCATGAAATTTTTTCAAGGTGCTAATAGTCGGCATGTCATTTTCCATTATTGTACATTTTATTTCTATTCTTCCTTTGAAAATCAAGGGCATGGAATTTATGTGAATAGTGTTTGTCTCTGTACTTGTCCTCTTTGTACTCTCAAGGGTTTTGAAAATGATGGAATATGTTCATTTGTATACTAGTTTTTTTTTCATAATGAAGGTTTTAAAAAGATTTCACAGTCCAAGCACTATTAGAGTTTTATAGCTCCATAGTCTCATTCAATGGCTATGAGCCATCGAGCTCAGGCATGTTGCTATCTCCACTATTTTTCCTTGTCTTCTATGTGGCATGTGAGCTATCTGCTTGCTGTGGGTTCCTCATAATAGGAGAGGGCACGATATATTGAGGGTTCACTATTTTTTATTATGCTGTATGTTTGCACCAAATGCTCCCACTCACTGTTATTTTCAAGGGGCACTATGATTTGTTTTTTATAATATCTTAGGGCATCAAATTGTCAAGGTATTCCCTATTGTTGTCGCCTTTACTGTTATTTGGCATTTATTATAACTGTGCCTTTGAATGACATTAGGATCATGAGCCTGAAATCTAACATTGATGCAATTTTTTGGTTAGCTACTAGTTTAGGGAGGCTTATTTTATTATAGCCGATGATCCTTGTGAGTTATGTGACAATTTTGGATTTATTTTTGATGAACTCGATATTCCATAGCTAGGGCTTACATATACTACTAGATTCATACTTACCCTTTTATGAATCTGGTGAGCTTGAGCTAGGGCATCATAGTGTTTCACTCTAGCAGATTGTGAATCCTGTGTATTTGACTGGCATCATTTATCGATTGGTTTTATGTTACATGTTTTGTCATTTCCTTGATAGCTTCTGAGGCATCATTCCTGACATTGCTATTAACCTGCAGCCATTACATTGCCATTTTTTTCCACATGTGCCATGAATATATCCAATGCTTGGATCCTGAGCATTATCAGTATGCCATTTTTATTATTGATTGTTTAACACCAGACATGTTATCAAAATCTCCCTTGCTTGTTTGTTCTTACCACTGCACTACTCGCGAACTGTACCTTTAAGGCCATGGGCTCTTGTCTAGTCTTTTAATACACACCCATTGTTCTTATCCCATGACTCTTGTAAGCAACACCATTTTCTCATTTCCCTATTTCATTGTTAATTGCTACATACATTGCATATGCTAGCCTGTGAGCTCCTTTACTCATGCTTGTTGAATACGCATGCTCGAAGACCCACTCTTTAGATTGTGGTGCCCAAAGCTTTGATGATTGTTCCATGTTGAGGCTACAATGGCACAATGATTGGGAATATATTACTCTTCATGAGCTCATGGATCATAGAGAAGATTCATCAACCTGAGGCACCACTAGCTTGACATGTTGAAAAATCAGCCTCATCAATTTGTATTTATTGATATGATTATTGGTACTACTATTTGTTAATGCTTAGTGACCGTGAGTAATGAGAATAGTTTGATTTACATTCCTCCATTACTGATCCTCCATTACTTGTCATCAACATATTGTATCATGTTTAATCATTGATATGGCTGGTGTTGATGTTCTTGGAAGCTTGTAACTATGATTGGGGCTGAGCACATTACAGTTGATGTCTTTGATATGTGACTTTTTTTATGGTCTACCAAGCTACATAATTTTAATAGCCGGTGCTTGGAAATTTGATGCTTGGTTGATCACTATCATTATGATGCCCTCCTCTATTTTGGGTAGCATTATCTCACTACTTTTCCATTTGATACATTTGTGGCATGATTTTAAGTCATGTAGGTTAGAGGCATTGTGTTTTTTTTATTAGCTTGCTATAGTACGTGCTCATCATTCCTAGCACATACATTATCCATTAATGTTTCATATGATGATATGCCATAATTTTAGATCTTTACCAAGTGTAGCCCCTTCATTATCTGGTTCACAATGTAGATTTTAATCATGTTCATGCCATGATGTATCCTTCATCAGTATGCAGATTTGTGTCCCCTCTTATTTCTCTATTTTGGTGATGATTCATTGTACCTTGTTGAATCTTCCAGTGCTATGTTGACCATGCTCCATTTGATTTATTTGAGTGTCCCATTGATACTACATCCTCTGGCTATTGTTCCTTTCTTGATCATGGGTGTTCGTAGCCCGTGATGCAGTCACTGTCAAGGAAAATTGAGGTTTTCCTATCATGATCTACATCATAGGTCAAGGTCATTCATCTTGGTAACAAAATCTTTCCATTGGATTATTATTAAATCGGATTCTCTTGTATCTTGATATGGAAAAAATATGTCAGTGAAAAACATGGTGTTTCTTTTATTTTGGAGCCTCCTTATGCGCATACCCTGAGCATAACCCTTCACAGAGGTGTATGACTAAGTGCATATATGCATCTTTGTGAATATTGTGATATCAGACATTGTTTAGATCCATTGGATCCAACCCTTATCTCCTTCTCTCTTCTTGAAGGTGCTAGACCATAGGAGCTCTCTAGACAGGACTAGATCCAAACACCATTACTAGGCAATGTCTGGTACCCCTTTATTTCATGTTCATTAATTCATGTATATCGACACTTGTTCATTCAATTCTGGAAAGGGCTATGCTCACAACTTATGTGATCTTGGATAAATGTTCTACTTATTTTCTTTTCCTTTTGTACAACATACTTAACAATGATACATGCACTTGTAATTCTTAGATGTAGTTCATTTCCTTTTCTCTTTAATATACCTTGAGATGAACAAAAATATTAAGAAAGACCACTAATAATTTCAAACTGGGGTGCAGTAGTCTAACTTAGTAACTAGGCCTCCTCAAATGAGTAAAATACTTATAATATTCTAGCGACCTCTTGTAGAGTTCTTGCCTACTAAGCATCATGACTAGATTCCTTATATATCCATTGGGCATAGAGTCTTATAAGCCTCAAACTAAACTTAGCCTTAAAATCAACAACCCTTCTTGCTAACAAAACAACTCACTACTAGAGATAAACTTCTCTAGCTTATTGCTACTCAAACCAAACTGAAAACTAAACTGAAAGCCAATTGAAAACAAAACTAGAAAACAACTTGTGCCAAAGCACTTAGGAAACACATAAAACTAGAACTTCTAACTTACTAATGTACATGGTAGAATTTAACCTCAAAAATAAGCTTTGAGATGAATACCATTCACTAGAATGGGGAACTCCTCTTGATCCATATTACCCAGCTAAAAAGCATTATGGTCCTTGCACTTGACCACCATGAAGGGTCCACTCCATATAGCATCAAATTTAGTATGTCTTCCTAGTTTATGTTTTGATTCATCTCACTTGAGGAAAAGGTTTCCTTCCTTAAAAACTCCAGGTGTGGCTCCTTTATCAAAGGCCCTCTTCATCTGAGAATGATGGGTTTCCAAGTTCTCTAGTGCTAGTTTCCTTACTTCTTCAAGCTCAACTAACTCAACAAGCCTAACTTGCATAGTATCTTCTTCCATCATATCAATCTCCTTGATTAAGCTCAAGGTAGGCAACTCAATAGAAAAAGGAATCCTAGCTTCTTTCCCATAAACAAGTGTGTAAGGAGAGTTACCTATAGAACTCTTAGGTGTTATTTTGTCTTCCCATAAGGCCAGCTTCAACTTGTTGTGCCAATCCCTCTGGTTTCCTTCTATAGTCCTTTTGATGATCCTCAGAAAGTTCTTTTTTGTTGATTCCACCCGACCATTACCTTGAGGGTAATAGTTTGATGAGGTACTTAGGAAGATGTTGTGCCTTAATGCCCATTCTAAGATTCTCATTCCATGAAATGCCATAGAATTTTCTGAAATGATAGAGTTTGGAGTGCCAAACCTAGACACAATGTCTTGATATAAGTTTAGGACAAAGGTCTCATTTGCTTCTTTCAATGCTACAACCTCTATCCATTTGATAAAATAATCCATAGCAGTAAGTATCCATTTATGAACAACACTAGATGGAGGATTAATAGGCCCAATGAAGTCCAACCCCCATTTGGAGAAGGGTTGTTCCACTTTGATTGAATGCAGTGGGAGGGCTGTCAACTTCTGTTTGCTAGCAAACAAAGAATAGTTCTTTCACTTCCTTATTCAATCAAAAGCATCCTTGTATAGGCTGGCCAATAGTAACCTTCCCTCTCACTTTCAAAGTAGCGGTTCTGGCTGTAAAGTGTCCTCCACAACTCCCATCATGAAACTCCTCTAATATTTGGTCTACTTGGTTGGTTTCAAAACATCTCAAAAAGACACCACTATGATCTCTTCTATACAAAACATCATCAATAATGATAAATGGGATAGCTTGAAGTCTAAAGTACCTCCTTTTTCTCCTGTCAATGCATTGAGGGCATTGACATGTTGAGAGATTATGTTTCATCTCTGTTGTCCAGCTTGCACTCCATTCTTCATTCTGGTTCATCAGGAAAAATTCTTCTTCTTGCTAGTTTTTGTCTATTCTTCCCTCATTCATCTGCTCACATAACCCTTTCCCTCTAATAAACTTAGTCACCTTGATCTTAATGTCATATTCCATGACCTTGGTGATCCAACCAGCCCTCTTGTGGCTCAAGTCCTTTTTTAGAAGGAAATCCTTTATGCAAGGGTGAGAAACCATTAAGTGCACTATGTTATTGGACAACAAGTGCTTGAATTTTTTCAAGCTCCTCACTATTGCTAAAACATGATTCTCTATAGGAGTGTAATTTAATTCATAACCATCTAGACCTTGGCTATAAAAAGCCACTAGCTGCTCCTATTTCTTAGTATTCTACTGGACTAACATGGTAGAGATACTATCAATGTCCCCAAAAGCATACAGGATAAAATCTTTATAAAAATTAGGGTTTACCAGAGTAGGAGTAGAGGCAATTGCTTCCTTGATCTCTTCAAACCATCTCTTCCCTTCATTTGTCCAATGGAAAGATGAATTCTTCTTCAGCATCTAGGTCATAGGCTTTAGTAGTGCTGCAACATTAGGGATGAACCTTCTCAAGAAGTTGATTCTTCCAAGGAAACTTTGTAGTCCCTTCTTGTGTGCTGGTAAGGGTAGTGCCATGATGACCTTTATCCTCTAAGGATCAATTGTTGTCCCCTACTTGGAGACAATGTGCCCTAGCAATTTGCCTTCATGGAAAACAAATATACATTTTTTAGGATTCAACAAAACTCCAAACTCTCTGCATCTTTCAAAAATATACCTCAGATGAACCAGGTGATCATTAGTTATCTTTTGAAAAAATAGTTATATCATCCAAATAAACTAGAACAAACTTGTTCATCAAACTAGCAAATGCCATCTCCATGGCTTTCTAAAATGTAGCACCAGGAGTAGATAGCCCAAAAGGCATTTTGTTGTATGCCATGGTACCCCATTTGGTGGGGATGGTTGTCTTGTATTGGTCTTCCTCTTGAACTAGGACCTGGTTATATCCAGAAAAGCTATCTAGCAAATAAAAGCTATTAGACCCTGAGACATTTTGCAATATGTCTTCCATGGAGGGCAATGGGTGGTGGTCCTTGAGTGAGGCTCTATTGAGGTCTTTGAAATCTACACATAACCAGATTTCACCATTCTTCTTCTTGATAGGTACTAGGTTGGAAACCCAAGAGGTGTGTTTAATGGGAAAGATAATATTGGCCTCAATCATTTTCCTCAATTCTATTTTCATCAACACTTCTAGTTTAGTATTGATATGTCTCTATTTCTAGCTTAGTGGCTTGACATGGGGTTCAAGATCAATGGTATGCTGGGCTAAGTGGGGGTCAAATCCTTTCAAATCATAATACTCTGAACAAAAAACATATTAAACTCTTGACATAATGAGATAAAGGACTGGCTTTCTAGCTGAGTGCATACCTTTCCTAACTTAAGGGAATTGTTCTTGAAAATCTCAACAGGCTGGTAATGTTCCTCTTTGACTATCGTGATTGCCTTGTTTCCTCTAAGCTGATCATCAGGGTGAAAAATGGACTCAAGGGTGACTAGTCCCTTGGGTAGCTTGTTAGTTTTCAACTATAACATCTAGTCATTATAATGGTGAGCATGTTTATTCTGATTAACCTTAGAGAACTCAACCTCTTCTATCAAAAAATTAAAATTCTATTCATCATTTTTAAGGACTTGCTAGCTCACCTAATTGTTTGGTATTGATGGCCTTACAAGGACTTTCACATGTTGCATCTTAGTGCTTGTGACTCATTTGGAATATCATATTCTACTCGCATGGAAGCAAGCTTGTCTACCTATTTGTTTTGATTTCTTGAGAGAGCAACCAGATTAAAAGTAGAAAAATCTTCCATTAAATCCCAAACCCTGTGCTTATACATTTTGAGTGTATCATTTTTTGTGATGTTAGTGCCACGGATCTGATTAACAACTAATTCACTATCACCTAGGACCTTTAGCCACTTAATTCCTCTTTTCCTAGCCCATTCTAAACCATGAATCAAGGCCTCATACTCTATTTTATTATTAGTATAGCTGAAATAAAAATGAATAGCATAGTGACACCTTTGTCCTTCTAGAGAAATTACAACGGTTCCTCCTCTTGAATCGATTCTACTTCTGGCCCTACCAAAGAACAATTGCCACAACTCACCATTTTGATTTTCAGAACACTTATCCTCATTTTTCATCAAATCTAGAATTACAACAGCCTCCTCATGAATTATATAGATCCCAATACTAGAAATATCCATGTTTCTAAAAAAATTATCTTCTAAATCTCTTTCAGCCCATTCATCTAGGATAATATCTGGAATGTTTCCAATAGTGGTCTCAGGTTCAGAATCAATAGGATCTTGCACATGGAACATTAGATTGGCATTTATAGGGCTAGGGGTATAAGGTTTAGCATGGTTCTTTATAAAATATTTGGACTTGATTCTAACCTTAGTCCCATATCTAGTTTTGAAGTATGAATGAGACAAACTAGCTGAAAGGTATCCCCCTGATGCAGGAGCATCTTGGGTTCTTGGCAATCCTATGTCACCAAAAAGATGTTTGCTATTTTCTATGTTGTTCGATTTCCTTTGATTACCAAGTTCAGTCAGTAGTCTCTACATTGGTTAGTTTCCTTTGATTATTGAGTTTGGTCAGTAGTCTCTACATTGGTCAATTTGCTCTTATCTCGAGTTGGTTCGTTGCTTTGGTTGCCGAGTTCGGTCAGTAATTCCCTAGCACTTAGTTTTGCTTTGCTACTAGTCGGTTATCTCTTCTTACTAATGGATTTTATTTTTTTCCCTATTGGGCTAACATGAGCATTTATCAAGGGTTGTAGAATTAATGCTAGTATCCATTACTAGGAAGCAGGTGGTCCTCAATCTAACCGTTACTTCCATTGTTTGCAGATCTAAAGGCTGACTCAGTTTGGTAGACTCTTGTATAAATTTAGTGTTTGTGTTTAGAGTTAGGGGAGAGAGATCAAGAAGTTAGAAGTTATAATTTGATGGATCCTCACATGTTTGGGGACTTCTGAATTTATTGTAATATCTGGCCTAAATTGGGAAGGCCTTACAGCCCAACATGTATACTATTTGTTGATGAAATTTAATGAAGATCTTGCTTTCTCCCTCTCACTTTTTGGTTTTTTGCTTCCGCATTGCGTGTTGAAGGCTTGGAAAATTAGGATGAGCCATAGCTTTGGCCCCCCATGATTCTTTCCCTTCATCACCCCCAACCTAGTCATGAAATCTCTACTTAGATAGATTGCAAAGTGGGGAGGTAGATCTATAACATAAAAATCCTAGGCAATAGAGAAGTTGGGACATTCATGTAAAGTGAGACTTAGGTCTTTAATGACTCCAATGGTGCTAACTGATGACCCATCTAACTCAGTAACATGCCTATCTATGAGCTCATAAGACAATCCTAAGAGGTCTGCTAGCTGTTTATAAATTACAGAACTACTTGCCCTTGATTCTATCATGTAATTATGAACCAAAAAATTCCCAACAACAAGGGTAGCATAGAAAGGAGGGGGTTTGACCTATGGAGAAATGATGGGCTGTAAGCTGGCTTCTTTAGTTTGCTACTCTTTTTGAGGTGTTTCAACCACCAAGATTCTAGGATATTCTGAAACAGCTTCTTTATTTGATGACATCTTAGCCAATTTGCTAAGTATTAGCTCCTTTTGTCCAGGAATAGCCAAAGTGTCCATCATAGGCACACTTATATAGGTCTTCCTTATTTTCTCAACAATATTGAAAGTTCCCAGATTCACCTTTGGTTGTCCCTTTGCTGCAGCAATCCCTGGTATTGTAGATGTCAACTATGTTGTTACCTTGGCTGGTTCCTTAAATTCCTTTGACTAATTTTGGACTAGATTATGAACCACCTTGGGCTATGGAGTCACAACAGGAGCTTGTTGACTAGTAGAGGCCACTTGTTTAGCCTTTAAATCCTTCTTCTTTGACCTTGTGTTGGCTGCAACTGGAACATAGTTCTAGTTGTCATTTGGGAGAAAATTTACCCCACAAAAATTCTCCTTTTGAAAGTTAACTAGTGCCACCTTAGGTATTTGTAGCTCACTTAGGGTAGCAACTTGACCTTGTGGAATCTTTGGTTCTTGAATCATCTCATGTGGCATCATGACATTGTTTTGCACCATGAGGGCCTGGCCATAGCCATTAGGACACATCCCTTGGATATGTTACTGATTTCATGGGCAGCTCCAGTAATATTCTTGCACCATGTTGTTCTGAGCTACAGGAACCAACTCTCTAGAAGCGCTAGGAATGTTAGGATTGTAGGTCTAACTAGTCTTCTGATTGTCCTTTCTTTCTTGGCCTTGTTGGCCTAATTGGTATTGGGGCCTATTTTGCTGGTACTTGGCTTGATAAGGCTACTGATAAGGTTGTTGATAAGGCTAGGATTGCTATTTTTTGAGACTAACCAACTCATGAGTAACACTTTGCAAGGACTTTTTGATCTCATTCAGCTCTTGGGATTGGTTCACAACTGGATTAACAACTTGTTGAGAAGGAGCTGGGAGAGGTGGAATAGATGCCAAGGCTAGAATTTCTTTAGGAATAGGATGAAGCTCAGGGAAAATAGGCATTGGAGGCCTTGGGGTTAGTTTTCCTACCTGTATTAGGCTTTTTTCAGCTCTTATGGTGAGATCATATGCTGTTGGTAAATTATTCCCTCACATTGATTGGATCATAATAGAGATATCACTATTGAGGGCTCTTAAATAATATAGGAAAGCATGCTAGCTTCAAGGCCTAATTGTGGCTAGTATTCTATTCCATGTCTTTTGGAATCTAAAATTTAAATCCATCATATACTCCCGAGGTTCCCTTTTAATAGTGGTCAAATGTTCAACTAAAGAGAGATGGTCAGATTTTTCTTCAAATTGATCAGTTAAGGCTTGACCCAACCCATCCCAATCAGTTATAGAATCGACTGCCAAACCTCAAAACCATTGTAAAGCCTTTCCTTTAAGGGATGCTGCTAACAATCTCATAGCCACATTATCCTGGGTTATATTTTAGAGGGCACATAGGGATGCAATGTCTCTTATGTGCTCAATAGTGGAGGTCTGATCCTCTCCAGTGAAGATAGTTAGGCTCTTAAGGGATGATATAGGTATGCCATTATACTGCTGCAAATTCAAGGGGCTAACTTGATTGAAGGCTATGAAAGGATGATTTCTAGCCATTGGAGGATTAAGGGGAGCTTGAACTGCTAGTGCTTCTTGCATGGGTTAAATTACTTGTATTGGCTGGATAGGAGGAGTGCTTGCAGGAATGCGGGCAAGATTGGGAGTGGGATTTGTAGATTAGGCTGCACTAGATTGGGATGCTTTAGGCAATTTCTTGATAGGTGGCAACTCTGTATAAACAAAAGGATTCTTATTCTTCCTAGTTGGGATCCCACTGATAAGCTTAAGAGTTGATCTACATGAAACAAGATTAGAGTCACCAGGTATGATATCAAAACATAGTCACTATTCATACCAAACAATAACTTGCATGTAAAACTCTTAGAACTCTAACTCACTAAGTCTTCCATCCCACTGGGCATGCCAAAAACTGTTATCACTAAGGATTGCACCCAGTTTAATAAGTATAAAACCCAATAATCCTGTGAAACATGGGACTACTATCAAGCTATGGATATCCTATCCAAGAGAAGACCTATGGATTAGGGGCCAACTTCCCCTTAGATCACTTTAAAACTAACTAACTTTAGGAGGAAAGGGAGAGAGTGCATGAAACAAAAGACTAAAACTGACTAAAAAATAGGGCGATCCATCAAATTTGATTAACAGATCCATAGCTGAAGAAATCTTACAAAATAATTGAAACAAATATGCACTTCTGATGCAGGAGCATCCTGGGTGTAAGAGCAATCTTGCATCACCCAAAAATATTTCTATTTTTGAATTCAATAAGGGCTATTTTGTGCAGAGCTACTATTTATGGAAAGTTACTATTTTTGGTAATTTTTGTATGTGCTTAGAATGATCTAATTTCTTTCTTGGAGGTTCATTTTGGTCATATAAGTCTACCAGTAAAGTTTCATTGCCAGATCAAGTGTATATTGGAAGATATTGAAGATTTTCGGTATTGGCAGCAAGGTACAGAAACTTTGAACTCAGTTTTGAAGGCTTTAGAGGCCCCGGATGAGGTCAAAAATTTGGGTGACGGGCACTTGCATGAGTTAAGCCTGTAGAGCGCTTCGTGGCATTTCCGAAATGGGGTTATAATAGCCAAGCGGGTCAACGGGTGATGACTTATGGTCTTCGGAAGTTGGGCCACCTGAAATGGCAAAAAATAATTTTCTTCAAAATTTCTGTTCGGGTTTCAAAGGTTATCTTGAGCTGACTATGATGTAATAAAATGTAAAATAAAATAATTCTGAGTTTGGTCGGCCTTATTGGCTAAAAATTCTGAAACCTTCCCAGGCGGTGGAAAATTGCCTATATAAGGAAGGCTGTATTATTGTCTTAGATAGTTCAGAATAGTTCTGGGTAGTAGATCTGGGCAATAATTCGAGGCTTTGTCCTACAGAATATTGTAAGGGAATGCCCATGGGGCTTTGCATATTGTAATTTTGAAAGTTTGTAATTCCACATTTGTGGAGATAATAAGAAGCTAATTTTCTATTCTTGCATATTGTTGTTGTTTCTCTATTTCTGTTATGCGTTTGTGGTATTAAGGGGAGCACCCTTCATCAAGTGGTATCAGAGCAGGTTTTTTTGAGTGTGTAAACAGATCATCGACTGTGAGGTAGTTTGCACCAGGACCGTGGTTAGGGTTTCAGCGCGCATCGCGAAAATGCCTCCACGAAGAGAACGTGGCGGAAGAGCTAGTGTTGTGACACCTGAGGAATGAATCTTAATGTTAGAGATGAAAGCGAGGATGAAGCCAAAGAAGAATATCAAGAAGGAGAAGCTGAAATTGTGAACCAGGAGGAAGAAAGACTTTTTCGGGCGATTTCCAAGATTGGGAAAAGACCTAAGATTGAGGTTCCTACATTTTTTGGAAATCTTAACCCAGAGGAATTGATCGATTGGATCAATGAATGTGAGGAGTATTTTGAGTATGAAGATGTTGAGGATCCTGATAGGGTCAAATTTGCGAAGGCCAGACTAAAAGGTCATGCGAAAATCTGGTGGCAAGAAATTCAATTGGAGCGAAATCGAAGAGGGAAAGATAAAATCACAAGATGGGATCGGATGGTGGATAAATTGAAGCGACAGTTCATTCCTGTTGATTATGAGCTTGACCTACTAAAGAAAATGCAAAGTTTCAAGCAAGCAGGAAGATCTGTTCAGGAGTATACAGAGGAGTTCTATCGACTCCTCATCAGAACCGGCCATGCAGAAGCTGATAAGGAGAAAGTTGCCCGATACCTTAATGGGTTAAGGCCAAGCATTCAAGAGGAGTTGAATCTAGTTCGAATGAACAGTATTGAGGAGGCATACTAGTTTGCCCTAAAAGTAGAGGAAAAGCTGAACAAGAAGTTTGAGAGCAGACAAAATGGAAGAGGTCGTGGTGGACGATCTGGTGGATGGTCATATGGTGGCCGAAATGAATATCCCAAAAAGAAGGATGAGGCCAGTAGCAGTCAAAATTAGCGAGGAAATAATTCCAATCGCTTACAGGATAGAATAATAGAGATCAAAGAGGAAGAGGAAGAGGACAAGGATCTGGAAGAGGTGGTTTCCGTGGAACATGTTTTCACTGTGGAGAAGAAGGTCATAGGGCATTTGAATGTCCTTAGTGTCAAGGTAGAATAGACAGGAGAAATGACGGCCAGGCCAGAGTTGCACATGTAGATGAAGATGCTAGATCATCAAATTCTGAAGATGCTGAAAGAGGAGAAATGTTGATTAACAGAGGAGTCTTGTTGAGTGGTGAGAATGAACCTGAGCAAAGAAGGAGCTTGTTTCGCACCAGGTGCAAGTGTGAAGGTAAATGTTGTGATGTGATTATTGATAGTGGAAGCACTGACAATTTGGTGTCAGAAGAGATGGTGACAAAGTTGAAGCTCAAGAGATAGAAACATCCACATCCATATCAGATTGCCTGGGTACAGGATGACCACAAGGTCATGGTCAACGAACAATGCCTAGTGAAGTTCAAGATTGGCGGATACCAAGATGAGGTATTGTGTGATATCATATCTATCGATGCATGTCATATGTTGTTGGGTAGACCATGGCAGTTTGACAGATGTGTTGTACATGATGATCGTGTGAATACTTATTCCCTGACAAAGGATGGAGTGCGACATAAGCTAAAACCATTGAAGGAGACTGAAGAAAAGGTATGTGGTAATGCAAGGATAACTTTTGTTGGTGGAAGAAATTTCCTAGATGGCATGAGGCATGAGCATGTATGTTTTGCTTTAATTCCAAAAGCTGGTAAAGAGGAAGTAGAAGATGTTCCTGTAGAAGTTGCAGATTTGTTGAATGAGTTTCAGGATATTGTATCCGATAACGTGCCTGATGGATTACCACCAGTCAGGAAGATCAGTCATCAGATGGACTTGATCCCAGGAGCGAGTTTGCCGAATAAGGCAGCACACAGAATGACACTTGCAGAAAGTGAGGAGTTGAATAGACAAGTACATGAACTGTTACAGAAAGGATTGATCCGTGAGAGTCAGAGTCCCTGTGCTGTACCAGTGGTATTAGCACCAAAGAAGAATGGAGAATGGAGGATGTGTACAGATTCCAGAGTAATAAACAAGATCACAATCAAGTACACGTTTCCGTTGCCACGAATGGATGATATTATGGACTATTTGAGTGGAGCTGTGTATTTTTCAAAGATAGATCTGAAAAGTGGATATCATCAGATTCAGATCAGAGAAGGAGATGAATGGAAGACTGCCTTCAAGACAAAGGAAGGACTATATGAGTGGTTAGTCATGCCTTTTGGGCTAACCAATGCACCGAGCACTTTCATGCGGCTCATGAACGAGGTTTTGAAAGAATTTCTAGGTAAGTTTGTCATTGTTTACCTAAATGATATTTTGATCTTTAGTAAGACATTGGATGAGCATATGATGCATATTCGTATGGTATTTGAGAAGTTGAGAGAAGAGAAATTGTTGATTAATTTGAAGAAGTGCAGTTTTGTGAAGAAAGAGTTAGTGTATTTGGGATTTGTAGTTTCAGCAGAAGGTCTAAAAATAGACCCAGAAAAGGTACAGGCTATCCTTGAATGGCCTACTCCAAGGAGTGCTACCAAGGTAAGATCTTTTCATGGTCTAGCTAGCTTTTACAGAAAGTTTATCAGAAATTTTAGCAGTATTTGTGGACCCTTGACTGAAACAATGAGAGGGGATAGAAAAGAGTTTAAGTGGACTAATGGGGCAGAAAAGAGTTTTCAATTGTTGAAATAAAAAGTTACAGAACAACCAGTTTTAGCACTTCTAGATTTTAATAAGGTGTTTCAAGTAGATTGTGATGCTAGTGGTACTGCAATAGGAGCTGTTATGAGCCAAGAAGGTAAACCTGTTGCTTATTTTAGTGAGAAGTTAAATGATGCCAAGAGGAAATATTCTATTTATGATCAAGAATTTTATGCTATAGTTCAAGCATTAAAGAAGTGGAGACATTATCTACTTCCTAAGGAGTTTGTTTTGTATACTGATCATCAAGCTTTGCAATATTTGAATAGTCAAGGAAAATTGAATCAAAGGCATTTGAAATGGGTTGAGTTTTTGCAGAGTTATACATTTGTTTTGAAACACAGGAGTGGAAAGTCTAATAGGCTTGCAGATGCTCTTAGCAGAAGGAAACTATTGCTGATAGAAATGCAGATTGAAGTGGTTGGGTTCAAGGAACTCAAGAATTTGTATCCAGAGGATCCTGATTTTGGTGAAGCTTGGAAAGCTTGTACAGAACCTGTTACTCTAGATAGGACGAAATGGTTGGATTTCATCATCCAGGATGATATGCTATTCAGAGGGAGTCAGTTGTGCATTCCACGAAGTTCTATGAGGGAGAATCTCATCAAGGAAAAGCATAGTGGAGGATTGGCTGGACATTTTGGTCGTGATAAAACCCTTGGTTTGGTTAGTGAGAATTATTATTGGCCACAGTTGTAGCAAGATGTGAAGAAGTTTGTACAGAGTTGCAGAGTATGTCAGATGGCGAAAGGAGTGAAGCAGAATACAGGATTGTATCAGCCATTACCCGTACCAGAGAAGCCTTGGGAGGATATCAGTATGGACTTTGTTCTTGGTTTACCGAGGACTCAGCGGGGACACGATTCAATTTCTGTGGTAGTTGATAGATTCTCGAAGATGGCACATTTCATTCTCTGCAAGAAGACTAATGATGCTGTTCATATAGCAGAATTGTTTTTCAGAGAAGTAGTGAGACTTCATGGTTTGCCAAAGACCATAGTTTCAGATCGGGACACTAAGTTTGTTGGATATTTCTAGCGTACATTGTGGAAGAAGTTGAAGACAGATTTGAAGTTCAGTTCATCACATCATCCACAGACTGATGGACAGACAGAGGTGGTGAATAGGAGTTTGGGAAATTTGCTGAGATGTTTGGTTGGAGATAAGTCAACAGGATGGGATTTGATTTTACCACAGGCAGAATTTGCATACAATAATTCTGTCAATAGGAGCACTGGTAAATCACCATTCCAGATTGTATATGGAAGTAGTCCAAGAAATGCATCTGAATTGAGGAAGATAGATAAAGGAGAAATAAGTAGTGCTAAAGCTGAGGATTTTGCAGAACACTTGAAGAACATCCATGGGGAGGTGAGGAAGCATATTACCAAGATGAACGCACAGTATAAGGCTAAGGCAGATGAGAAAAGGAGGTATAAGGAATTTCAGGTTGGTGATGAAGTCATGGTTCATTTGCAGAAGGAGTGGTTTCTAGTTGGTACATATAACAAGTTGAAAATGAAGAAGTTTGGACCATGTAAGATATTGAAGAAGCATGATTCAGGAAATGCATATGAGGTAGAATTGCCTAGTGAGCTGAATATTTCACCAGTGTTTAACATTTCAGATCTGACAGAGTATCATGAAGGAGGTGTTGAAGATGAGATCACAACAGCATAGTGGAGTATTCCAGCAACTAGTTCAGACACTAAGGAGATCGAAGACATACTGGACAGTCATGTTGGTAGAAGCACAAGGAATAGGACATATGAAGAGTATTTGGTCAAATGGAAAGGATGACCTGTAGAAGATTCATCATGGCTAACAAAGGAGGAGGTTAACCGTCTTGGTTTTCCTCTGCACACCTGAGTCATGACAGGGTCACTTCTCAAATTACCCTGGGTGTTTGATGCAGGAGCATCCTGGGTGTAAGAGCAATCTTGCATCACCCAAAAATATTTCTATTTTTGAATTCAATAAGGGCTATTTTGTGCAAAGCTACTATTTATGGAAAGTTACTATTTTTGGTAATTTTTGTATGTGCTCAGAATGATCTGATTTCTTTCTTGGAGGTTTATTTTGGTCATATAAGTCTACCAATAAAGTTTCATTGCCAGATCAAGTGTATATTGGAAGATATTGAAGATTTTCGGTATTGGTAGTAGGGTACAGAAACTTTGAACTCAGTTTTGAAGGCTTTAGAGGCTCCGGATGAGGTCAAAAATTTGGGTGATGAGTGCTTGCGCTGGTCAAGCCTGTAGAGCACTTCGTGGCATTTCTGAAATGGGGTTATAATAGCCGAGCGGGTCAACGGGTGATGACTTATTGTCTTCAGAAGTTGGGCCACCTGAAATGGCAAAAAATAATTTTCTTCAAAATTTCTATTCGAGTTTCAAAGGTTTTCTTGAGCCGACTATGATGTAATAAAATGTAAAATAAAATAATTCTGAGTTTGGTCGGCCTTATTGGCTAAAAATTCTGGAACCTTCCCAGGCGGTGGAAAATTGCCTATATAAGGAAGGCTGTATTATTGTCTTAGGCAGTTCAGAATAGTTCTGGGTAGTAGATCTGGGCAATAATTTGAGGCTTTGTCCTACAGAATATTGTAAGGGAATGCCCATGGGGCTTTGCATATTGTAATTCTGAAAGTTTGTAATTCCACATTTGTGGAGATAATAAGAAGCCAATTTTTTGTTCTTGCATATTGTTGTTGTTTCTCTATTTCTATTATGCGTTTGTGGTATTAAGGGGAGCACCCCTTAATACCACAAGTGCATAATAGAAATAGAGAAACAACAACAATATGCAAGAATAGAAAATTGGCTTCTTATTATCTCCACAAATGTGGAATTACAAACTTTCAGAATTACAATATGCAAAGCCCCATGGGCATTCCCTTACAATATTCTGTAGGACAAAGCCTCGAATTATTGCCTAGATCTACTACCCAGAACTATTCTGAACTGCCTAAGACAATAATACAGCCTTCCTTATATAGGCAATTTTCCATCGCCTGGGAAGGTTCCAGAATTTTTAGCCAATAAGGCCGACCAAACTCAGAATTATTGTATTTTACATTTTATTACATCATAGTCGGCTCAAGATAACCTTTGAAACCCGAACAAAAATTTTGAAGAAAATTATTTTTCACCATTTCAGGTGGCCCAACTTCCGAAGACCATAAGTCATCACCCGTTGACCCGCTCGGCTATTATAACCCCATTTCAGAAATGCCACGAAGCGCTCTACAAGCTTGACTGGCGCAAGTGCTTGTCACCCAAATTTTTGGCCTCATCTGGGGCCTCTAAAGCCTTCAAAACTGAGTTCAAAGTTTCTGTACCCTACTGCCAATACCGAAAATCTTCAATATCTTCCAATATACACTTGATCTGGCAATGAAACTTTACTGGTAGACTTATATGACCAAAATGAACCTCCAAGAAAGAAATCAGATCATTCTGAGCACATACGAAAATTACCAAAAATAGTAACTTTCCATAAATAATAGCTCTGCACAAAATAGCCCTTATTGAATTAAAAAATAGAAATATTTTTGGGTGATGCAAGATTGCTCTTACACCCAGGATGCTCCTGCATCAACTTCACAACTTGACCCCACTACTTTTAACCTCTTAGAGATAATATGGTACTTGGAATGTAAAAGGGAAGATATTTCCACAGTCCTGATTCCAATTTTGTACAAAAATTAATAATTCAAGGCCAAAATGAAGCTCTGAATAATTAGTTCAATCAATATGTAGATTAAGGACTAGATTGTATCACAATAATCTTAGCATAAGAACTCAATAAGAAAAACCTAAAATGAAAGGTACACAAGGATCACTTTTCTGTATTCAATTAAAGAAGCTATGTACAATTGTGTATCACAAAGCTACAACATTCTCATATTAGAGAGAATGAAAATGAAGAGCTAACCTCCATCACCAAAAGTGAGAGGTATATAACTAAAACCTAAGAATGTACATAAAACCCTCAACCTCCTAAAATGGAAAATCCCACAAATAGGCCCATGAATGCCTCATAAAATCAAATTGTAGATTCTTGAGTTTTTAGGGGTAGTAGAGAAAGTGGGAGCCTTAAAAAAGATGGTCAAAAGAAGACCACTTTAGCCCCCTAAGTCATGCACTAAAGTATTTTGATGATGATTTATAAAAACACCATCACCAAAAATTACAATTAAAATCATGCAATGACTATTACATTTAAAACTTAACCCTTAAGGAAAATAAAATATGTGGATTTAAAATAATTCTCAACCCAATCTTTAAAAAGGGGAAAAAATATTTCAAAGCATTTAAATTATTATAAAAAAACCTCATATTTTAAAAGATACCACCCCCCCAAAAAAAAACTCAACCCTAAAAAGAAGGGGAGAAATGAGTAATGTGATATTTTATCAAAACCCTCTTTTCAAAAATGGGGAGCTGCTGGCATGAAACCTTCCCTCTCGGCACCTGGCATGTTTCCATCTCCACTGGCAGCTCTACACTAGATCTCTAGGTTCAATTTAGGAAACATCTGGCACTTTCCCCTCATGGCATTACATTGTCAAGGTATGCACTTCATTTTCCATTATTCTATATTTTATTTCTATTCTTCCTCTAAAAATTGAGGGCATGGAATTTTTGCGAATAATGTTTGTCTATGTATTTTTCCTCTATATATTGTCGAGGGTTTTAAAAATGATGGAATATGTTCATTTGTATACTAGTTTTTGTTTCTTAATGATGCTTTTAAAAAGATTTCATAGCCCAGGCACTATTAAAGTTTTATGGATCCATGACCTCATTTAATGGTTGTGAGCCATCGAGCTCAGGCATGTTGCTATCTCCA
Source organism: Chamaecyparis obtusa (assembly GCA_027943335.1). Lineage (NCBI taxonomy): Eukaryota > Viridiplantae > Streptophyta > Pinopsida > Cupressales > Cupressaceae > Chamaecyparis > Chamaecyparis obtusa. The sequence goes on from BSBK01003402.1 coordinate 274,602, forward strand.
CTATTTTTCCTTATCTTCTATGTGGCCCATGAGCTATTGACTTGCTATGGGTTCCTCATAATAGGAGAGGGCATGGTATATTGAGGGTTCACTATTTTTTATTATGTTGTATGTTGGCACTGAATCCTCCCACTCACTGTTATTTTTGAGGGGCATTGTGATTTATTTTTATAAGATCTTAGGGCATCAAATTTTCAAGGTATTCCCTGCTGCTTTCACCTTAACTATTCTTTGGCATTTATTGTGACTGTGCCCTTGAATGACATTAGGCCCATGAGCCTGAAATCTGACATTGATGTAATTTTTTGAATAGCTACTGGTTTGGGGAGGCTTATTGTATTATAGCCCGTGATCCTTGTGAGTTATGTGACAATTTTGGATTTATGCTTGATGAACTTGATATTCCATAGCTAGGGCTTACATATACTACTAAATTCATACTTACCCTTTTATGGATCCAGTGAGCTTTAGCTAGGGCATCATAGTGTTTCAATCTAGCAACCTGTGAATCCTGTGTATTTGACTGGCATCATTGATTGATTGGTTTTATGTTACATGTTTTGTCATTTCCTTAATAGCTTGTGAGGTGTCAATCCTGATGTTTCTATTAACCTACGACCATTACATTGCCATTTTCTACCACATGTGCCATGAATATATCCAATTCTTTGATCCTAAGCATTATTGGTATGCCATTCTTACTATAGATTGTTTGACGCTAGACATGCTATCAAGATCTCCCTTGCTTGTTTGTTCTTACTGATGTACTACTAATGAACTATACCTTTAAGGCTGTGGGCTCTTGTTTGGTCTTTTAATACATGGCAATTGTTCTTATCCCATGACTCTTGTAAGCACCACCATTTTCTCATTTCCCTATTTCATTTTTAATTGCTACCATGCATTACATATGCTTTCCTGTGAGCTTCTTTATCCATGCTTTTTGAATACTCATGCTCGAAGACCCACTCTTTAGATTGTGGTGCTCAAAGGTTTGATGAATATTCCATGTTGAGGCTACAATGACATGATGACTATGCATCTATTGGTTTTCATGAGCTTGTGGATCATAGAGAAGATTCATCAGCTTGAGGTACCTTGGGCTTGGCATGTTGGAAACTCGGCTTCATCAATTTGTATTTATTGATATGATTATTGTCATTGCTATTTGTTAATGCTTGGTGACCATGAGTAATGAGAATAGTTTGATTTACATTCCTCTATTACTGATCCTCCATTACCTGTCATCAATGTGTTGTATCATGTTTAATCACTGATATGGCTATTGTTGATGTTCTTGGAAGCTTGTAACTATGATTGGGGCCGAGAGCATTAGAGTTGATGTCTTTGATATGTGGTTTTTTTATGGTCTTCCACACTACAAAATTTTAACAGCCCATGCCTGGACATTTGATTCTTGGTTGATCACTATCATTATCATGCCCTGCTCTATTTTGGGTAGCATTATCTCACTTCTCTGCCATTTGATACATTTTTTGGCATGATTTTAAAGCCTATTGGTTAGAGACATTGTGTTTATTTTATCAGCTTGTTGTACCCTCTCCTCATCTTTCCTGGTACATGCATTATCCATTAATTTTTCATATGATGATATGCCATACTTTTAGATCTTTACCAATTGTAGCCCCTGTATTATCTAGTTCACAATGCATATTTTAATCATGTTCATTCCATGATGTATCCTTCATTAGTATGCAGATTTGTGTCCCCTCTTATTTCTCTATTTTTGTGATGATTCATTGTACTCTGTTTAATTTACCAGTGCTCTATTGATCATACTCCATTTGATTTATTTGAGTGTCCCATTGATACTGCATCCTCCAGATGTTGTTCCTTTGTTGATCATGGGTGTTCTTGGCCTGTGATGTAGTCATTGTTAAGGAAACTTAAGGTTTTCCTATCATGATCTACATCACAAGTCAAGGTCATTCATCGGGGTCCCAGCATCTCACCCTTGGATTAATATTGAATCGGCTTCTCCTGTATCTACACATGGAACAAATATGTCAATGAAAAACATGGTGTTTCTTTTCTTTTGGAGCCTCCTTATGCACATGCCTTGAGAAAGTCCCTTCCTAGAGGTGTATGACTGAGTGCATATATGCATCTTTGTGAATACTATGATACTAGGCATTGGTTAGATCCATTGGATCTAACCCATATCTCCTCCTCTCTTCTTGCGGGTTCTGGACCACAGGAGCTCTCTAGACAGGACTAGATCTAGACACCATTACCAAGCAATGTCTAGAACCCCTATATTTCATGTTCATTACTTCATGTATAGCTACACTTATTCATTCAATTCTGGCAATGACTATGCTCAAGCCTTGTTGGAGCTTGGATAGATGTTCTGCTTTGTTTCTTTTCCTTTTGTACAACATACTTAACAATGATACATGTACATGTAATTCTTAGATGTATTTCAGTTCCTTTTCTCTTTCACATACCCTGAAATGAACACAAATATTAAGAAAGACCACTAATAATTTCAAACTAGGGTGTAGTAGTGTAACTTAGTAACTAGGCCTCATCAAATGAGTAAAATATTGATAACAAGTATTATGATTACATTATCCAAGAAGGTATTTTGTCTAGGGGAGGAAAAATTTGTGTTACTAGAGGGTCAATGAGAGAGAACCTAACCAAAGAAAAGAATAATGGATCACTTAGTGGGTATTTTGGTAGTCACAAAACCTTAGAATTGGTTAAAGGACACTACTATTAGCCTAAGATGAACCAAGACATCAAGAGGTATGTAGAGACTTGTAGTGTTGATCATAAAGCTAAGGGAAATTTATCAAATATAGGGTTCTATCAACCCCTTCTAGTCCCTAATATACCTTGGGAGTGTCTTAGAATGGATTTTTTCATAGGGTTGCCCAAGAAAAAACAATGTTTTGATAGCATATTTTATATTGTAGAGAGATTCAACAAGAGGGCCCATTTTGTTCCATATAAAATCACTCAAGATGCATGTCATATTTATAACTTTTTTTTGAAAGAAGCAATCTAGATACATAGTCTACTTTTGAGAATTATGTCTAACAGAGACTCCAAATTCATGAGTCACTTTTGGAAGACCTTGTGGAAAAATCTTAGCACCAACCTTTCTTTTGGGTCTTCATGCCATTCCAAAATATATGGATAGACAAAGGTTGTTAATAGAAGTTTTGGCAATTTCCTAAGGTGTCTTACTAAGGAATATGGTCAAACATGGGACCAAGTCATTGCATGTAAGAAATAATTTCCTTAAATAACACCACAAATAGAACCATTGCTATAAGTCCTTTAAGGTGGTCTATTGGATGCATCCAAGGGACACCCATGAGATCAGAGATCTAGGGGATACAAAAACTAGTAATTTTTATGTAGAGGACTCTTCTTAGTCCATGAAGGAGGTACATGATTTTGTCAAATAAGCCCTTACAGATAGTACCACCAAGACCAAGAAAAAATTTGATGAGAGAAAGAGGGATATTCAATTCCAAGTTGGGGATCTAGTGATGGTTCACTTGAAAAAAGAAGGGTTTCATAAGGGGATCCCTAACAAGATCCAAATGATAAGAATAAGCCCTTGTGCCATCCTAGTAAAGTATGGGAAGAATTCCTATAAGGTGGAATGACCAGTACACATAGGACTCTCTCTGATGTTTAATGTTTCAAATTTGGTGGCTTACAAAGGAAAATTCCTAGTACAAGGTAGTGAACACTCCAAGGTTGTAGACGATGTAGATACTTTGAAGCTACCAATCATACCAAAACCTTAGGTAGAGAAACTCCTAAGCTCCGAGGTTGCTAAAAAGGTAGGGCATAAGATCTACATGGAACATCTTATCAAATGGGAAGGAAATTAATATTTAGAGGCTACATGGGTCTCTCAAACATGTTTTCACAATTTAGGCATTGATCCTAACTTGACCCCTTCCAATGGGACTTTATCTCTTTTGTTTAGGGGAGAATGGTGTAGGAGCACCTATGACCTAGGCTAAGTGTCCTATCCTCTTTTTTCCTTCTACTAATACTAGCCATATTATGGATTTTATAAAGGCTCTAAGATATTCCACATGATGTGGTGTCTTTGGTTAGTTAAGTTAGTTTTTGTTTGAGTTAGTCAAGCTTAGTGTGGGAGCTAGACTATCTCTAAGAGCTAGTATAGTCCTAGTGTGTGGAATAAAGTCCAAGGTTAAAAAAGGACTCAAAAATGTTATAAGGTGGCTAAAATGAGCCTAAGTTAGTATTATAATGGTTTTTATAACCCTCTAGGTGGTTTAGAGTGTTTTAGGAAGGAAGAAAAGCAATAGTGCAAAAGTTGCTAGAAAATTGTCATGACAACTTTTGCAACTTTGTAAAAATGCATGACAAATTTTTTCTTAAAGATACTAGAGAATAGAATTAGGTCTTACTTAGGTCCTAAAAATTCCTATACACATGGAAAAAAATCTATTTAAGCCTCAAAAAACTTGAATACCGAGGTTGGAAAACCTTTTTAATTATTGGAATTAAGAAATCAAACATTGTCATAGATAGTGAAGGGACACAATTTGTTGTTTCTTAGCATGAATAGGATCCAATGGAGTAGATTAGTATCTTTATTCAATAAATTTAATAGTTTTATTATTTTTACTTCATTTATGTAAATGAGTGTGTGCTTTTGACTAGTTTTGTAAGTTCTTTGTTTTTGTATTATTCTTTCCAGTTCACTGACCTGTAGATAGTAACAATCTCTAAAATGGCCCCCCACATTAAATCCCACCATGTATTCATCATAGAGTATTGGAACATGGAAGTGGAGCCTACGTAAAGTGTACATAAGATAGAACAAGGCTTGAAGAATTTTTTATCTATATTTTTGACCTTTCCCTAAGCGAGCTCAGTCAATGTCCAACTAGGAACAAGGGAGTTGTTTGTAAGTTTACTTGCAGGGGTGACTATTGAGATTAAATCCAAGGAATTATAGATGTGTAATAAGATGATATAGAGCCCTGGTGAAGAGAGTGATACTTGGCCAATCCATTTGGAAAGAATACAGTTCCTATAAACAAAGATCTTTTAGAATCCATTAAAACCCTCATCAAGCCCTCATAGTTTGTATAGGGTAATGTATGAAGGCTTAGGAACCCAAGACCCACAAAATATCTTAGGGTTATAATTAATTGAAGAATCCATAATTTTTTTGGTAGGTCCTTAAAGATAATTATGTGGTTAATCCTAAAACCTCAAACAAGGAGAACTAATTGGGGGCCCAAGGGCTACAAGGCCAAAATAGATAATTTGAAGAGACTGGTAAAGAAGAGATTGATAGGTATGGACAAAATGAGCCAAGAATTATTAAAAAACCAATAATTTGACTACCTCCACACCCCTCCAAGAATTATTACTTTATTAGGAGGTTGAGTACACCTTATTAGATGGAAGTGAACATGATAAGGGAAGGTGTGATTGCATATTGATAGGTCACATAGAGTGGGAGTAGATTTATCTGATTGAGGACATTGAGAAATTCCTTAGAAGATAAGGAAGTACCTTGTTGAAGGCCTGATCAAGGATTTGGGGAGTTGGTGAGTTTGGAACCTAGATTGGTCCTCATAAGAGAGTGAAACCTAGTGTGATCCTATCACACACACAAACACACACACACACACACACACACACACACACATAGAGAAAGAGAGAGAGGGAGAGAGAGAGAGAGAGAGAGAGAGAGAGAGAGAGAGAGAGAGAGAGAGAGAGAGAGAGAGAGAGAGAGAGAGAGAGAGAGAGAGAGAGAGAGAGAGAGAGAGAGAGAGAGAGAGAGAGAGAGAGAGAGAGAGAGAGAGAGATCTTTCCTTTGTAAAATTTCTCTTTTAAAATTTCATACCAATATTGTAATTATAAATGTCTTGTAAAAAATGTGAATTATCCTTCAAACTCAAATTTTAGAAAATAAAAAAACCATATTATCTATATGAAACTATTATTTGAAAAAAAGAACAATAAATAGGTTGACCTAGGTTTCTATCAAAAGTCCTAAACCATTTTTGATTGAAAGTTACTATCAGGGGGTGGGGGTTTTTGATTGAAATCCATTTCTATCAAAATTAATTTCTATCAAAACCCCATGTGAAAAATGATTACTCCAAAAATCTCCCAATTTTTATAATTTCCTAGATTTAAGATCTCAAACTAAGGGCTCATATAGAACAATATCAAATACACCTAGATGATTGACACAAGTACTCGAAATGAGCTTTCCAATGGTTATGATTTTAATTTATATTAAGGTTATTAGGAATTTATTTTTTATATTAATTAAATATAGGTTTTTTACCAAACATCGACCTCTATGTTCAATGCTTATGTAAATTAGTAAACAAGTGAAAAATAATTTTGAAAATATATCTATGGACTAGGTATTGAATTCCTCTTTCTAACAATAATAAAAATAAAATAAAATTGGACACATACACAATGAGTTATAGTTATACATATGCACATATGTCAAAATTACTATTAGGTAAACTTCAAACATTCATAAAATATGAAATATTGTGGATAAGTCATGAAACCAATTAAAAGCATTAGATATGGATGTTACAAAACTAAATTGATAAAAATAACATTCATAGATCTATTTTGGAAAAAATTGAGTTCCACTCTTTAATAATGTTTATAGGATAAAAACTAGTTTTTGAGGGAGATAGAAAAAATTATTAAAATTAATTCCAAAATATTTGGAAACAACATATTCAAAATCTACACAGAAAATGAAAAAAGAATTTTATTTACATCATCTTCAAATTTGTAATGTTCTAGCAACAATAGGCATCTGAATGTGAAGTTTAATTTTTAGATTGTACATTTATGTGTCAAAGTTTTAAAAAAAGTATAACCCACTGTTGCAAGACCACCCTACATGTATGAAATCCCTCTAGAATATCTTCCCAATCACCTTATTTAAATCCCTTTATTTTCTATAAAATCCTTGTCATTTACCGAGCAAGTAGATCTATCTGAGTTTTTTCTTTGTTCAACAAAATAGTTTTCTCCATGTTAACCAAATCTTGTATGCTATCTTCACTATTCATGAGAGTATCAATTCCTTCATGGTCAATAAGAATCATAGTATCTAGCTCAAACTAGACCTTCTTAACGCCTATGATGTAGTTAACTATAATTTCAATTTGAATGTTCTTTGTATCTTAGGTTTTACCTAAAAATTTATCCAACTAATTTAATAGTTTTTTTTACCTTCAGACTCTTTATAATTGTTAGGGCTCTCCCTTGGGTTTCTTTTACATGTATCTAGAGGTATTCACTAGTAGGACCTAATTCCCCATTCCTTTTTATTATTATGATGGCAGATTTGGGAAGATTTATCCAAAAATATGTGAGATTGGTGTGTCTTAAATGCCTCCCCCCTCTTCTTCTGCTTAGATTTGTGTTGTCAACAATTTTTTGCTGATACCATTATATTGTGCTATGGATATTTTTATGAAGGTAATATTTTAAAGAGTGTTGTAGTTAATTATGAAGAGCCTAAATTAGGTAAAACAATAGCCTCCCTAAAAGTTATGTATTTATTCTTAATACTCGAGACATGAGGTGGAATATAATTGTTGGTGTATGGTAATTGATTAGGGAAGTACTGTACGCTCTCCATGAACCCTTACCAAGGTTTGGGATTGCACCTTGAACAACGTAGAGGTTTGAAGGTAGTAGAGATTTTTTTTTTGGGCTATTTTTTCAGCTACTTTTTTGGCTAAAGTTTTTGGCTATTTTTTTGGCCGACATGTTCTAACCAATTCTAACCCTAAAGCTAGAAAAAAGCTTGTATAAAATGGCTTAGGGTTGGGGCTTTCAGTGTGACATGGTTTTTACTAGCTTCTTGCAGCAGTATTGAGATGTAGGGGATTGCGGATTGTAATTAGGTTGTAATCACTAGATAATAATAATATTGGACTCGTTGTTAGTGAACGTAGCCCAGGAATTGGGTGAGCCATCTTAAATATTTGTCTCTTATGTTATCTTTTATGAGGTTTATTATTTTATGATATTGGTTATATTTTCATGTAACTATTATTTATGTCTTGTTAATCCTAACAAGAATTACTTTAGTTTATGGGTTTCAATAAGTTGCCTTACTCCTACCTTAGATTGACATTTTTTCTAATCCTATCCTTGATTCCTTTTGGATGACTCTTGTTATTATATTTTAAAATCTAAACTGGCTAGTTGTAAATATAATTTATTAATTAAGTCAAGATGGAAAATATAGTTGATCAAGACTTCTCTTTAGAATTTATTATTTTATACTATGAGTCCTCTTATGTCTCACAGAAATTCTTAGCGAAGGGTACACAGATTTAGAATAATTTCCTTTAGATGGCATAAATATTTTATATGCATCTTTTGTCTTCAGAGAAGGTTTTTGTTTCCAAGAAATTTTGGGGGTTGGCCATCAATAAAATCAAGGAACTCAACAAAGCATCATTGGGGAAAATGTTGTTGAGAAGTTTGAGGGAGAAGAATGAGTGGACTTCTATTGTTAACAATAAATATCTAGTTGCTCTTAATTACTTTACTGAATTTTATTTAATGATAGATCCATGGCCTCTTGTTTTTCATTATGGAACTTTATTTCAATTTCTAAATTTATCATTATTTGCAGTCTAGGGTGGTCTATTGTGAATGGTCAAAAAGTCATTTTTTGTGATGACTGGTAGTTGGGGGAAGCACCCCTCCACTTCTACATAGGTTGACTAATTCAAAGACTTCCATATTTAGTACATTGGATACTAGGTCACTCATTATGTTCAAAATTCCAATTTGGTGGACCCTTCCTCTCCTAAAATAGTTATGTACCACCTCTATGAAATATCACCAAAATTTCACATTTCTATTGTTTAGTTTAAAGACTTGATATTTTGAATAATCTCAATGGATTAATATTTATTTCTATATAATTTATTCAAAACACAAACTAAGGAGTAATCACACAAACCTTTCTAGGCTTTTGTTTGGAATGCTAAATTTATCCTTAAGGTTTGTTAGGGATTTTTCTTGTAGGATCAAACTTGGAAAAGGTATGGACCTGATTCTTAGTTTAAGGGGATTCCAAGTTTGCAAGAAAAGCCTAATTGATGAGGATTAGATAAGATCCTCCTTCTACTTTGAGCTCCATAGGACTCAAGTGGGTATTTCCTATGAATAGGTTACTATGTTTCAAGTAAGCTTGTGATCAGTGGATTAGGTCTTCACTATTATGCTATTATTCCATTGAATAGGTTCAGTAGAACATTATCACTCTGCAGATAGTCCATAATATCCTTGTACAGAAAATCATAATGAAAACTATAAGTGTGAAAGCATGGTATAGTGGTGTTAAGATATTTATTCTTCTTCTTTTTGTGAGTAGAACTCAAGGAAGGGTAACCTTTTTTATTCTCTCTTCAAGGAATCAAGAAATATGAACTGTGTGATCTAGGTACAGTCCAATCTATTTTGTGTAGTAAACATGAAATGACAAATGTATTGATAATGATATGAAAGTTTCAATTTTTCTTCTTAAAAGATATGAAAGATAAAAAATATAAGAAACAAATACTAAACCAGTGCCTTATTCAATGGGCAAAATAAATCCAAATGTAAATCAACTAGATAATTTTTTAAAAGAAATACAAAAGTATGTCTTGCATCCTAGCTACAAATTCATAAAGATTGCCTTACAAACTACTCTTTTAACCAAACACTATTATCATCAAAAATACTTACAGATATGTTTACTCTTTTAACTAAACTATGAGAAATTTAATTCTTTCCTTGAAAGAAACTCATAATCAACCAAACAAGATGCTTTACAACTGGTATATTTTAAATGCCTAACATATACAACATACAAGAGTCAAACATAAAAGTAAAGAGACAACAACAAGATATGGTAGAAGGTGCAGTGTATTTGTATTAAAATCAACTTCCCAATTACATTCAAAGTTCAATTACTTAGAAAGTTAGACACAAAATTTAGAAGTCTGCTTCAAAGCAATTATGTTCAATTTTTCTATTATCTTCCAACTCTACAAAAATGAGTCTAGAACTCTATTTATACATCTATGTTTCAACCATCTTGGAACTCCCTTATGAATAGGAATGCAAAAACCTTTAGATGGTTGAAAAACCTAACCCTAAAAGCATAAGAGACAAATCATAAAAGACAAAAACATAATAAGCCCTCAGGCGGTGGAAAGACAAAACATTCTTTTGGATTTTTTTGCATCCTAGATCGCTTGAAAATTGACACCTTTGTCTACAAGTTTGCATGATATCTCCTTAGTTTTTATGAGATATGGTGACCACCATTTTAGGCTAACCTATACCATTCTTAAAGATAGCTTATCATCCCTGTATTCTAAGCTCAAGTGTCAGGTTCTCCAGATGTCTTCTTTACTCATCATTTAAAATATCCAAGTCAATCACGACAAATTTAACTTTCTTAGGCTTTGTGAGTTCATCCCATGCAATTACTTACTCCTCTAAAGGCTAGTTCAAATTCTAAACAAGTTGTAGATGTTCCTTTTATCTCTCCCACCTAGCATCTGTTATGGCTTTGACATCTCTAATGAATTTAATCAGATCTGTCTCTACCTTTATTGCATCATCCAGGGTTCCATTAAAAATTTCTATGTCCACATTACTATCTTTACCTAAAAATGCCTCTTTCCTAGACAATAGAAGATCAACATCTGATCTCCATTGATCAAGAATCTTAATGGCTCCATGAGTATTTAAATTGAGGGGATAAATTTATTGGAGCAGAAGTTGAGCATGGCTATCTTAGCCTCAATCAGATTTTCCTTACCCTTGAAAAGTGGTAATATGGCCTCTACTCTATCAATCTCCTCTCCAAATCTCACAACTGACTTCGGTATGTCACTGCCCAAAGACTGAGCAAGAACCAATTTTTCAAAAATTTATGCTCTGACAGACCACACTATATGAAAACCACTCAAAATCTGCACATAGTTATTGACCTCTTTTTGCAATTCTAGAAAATTTCCATAAGCATTAAATACAAGATCAAATTTATCTTTAATTGTATTCATTCTATGCTTTAAAATACTTAAAAGGGCCTATAATATAGCCTAATTCTTCTCTTCATTTATTTTCTTTAATTCTATAGCCACCTCTTCTTTTGGCATTGCCTATGTTGTGGGCTGCTCTAGAGGTGCAGGGGCTACTATAGGAGCACTAATGAGTTGTTCCTCCAAATCTTTTGCATGATTTTCCAATGCCCTGTTCCTCATTATCACTAAATCCCTATCCTTCACAAGGGTACTATAGTCATTTAAAAGATCACCATATCGTTCTGATAATTACTTAGTTTTATCTTCATTTAATTTAGCAAATTGGGTCAAAACCTAAGAAATTTCTAGGTGCCCTATATTGTGGATTGACCAAACAATTTTGTCTCCCTCCATTTTCTCTTTCACATTCAAAATTTGTGGCTTCTTGTCTTTAGGATAAAGACTCCACATGGCCAATGCCTGATTCTTTGGGCTATACCCAAATCCTTTTATTATATCCCTTACTTGGGTCTCTAAGGATAGATTGACATCTTCCTACCTCTTTATTTGATCTATTATAAAATCTAAATATAAAATCCTTCTACGCACAAGTAGCATGTTGCTCTATCTTACCAGTTTCTTGGCCTCATCTGGAGTCAAAATTTCATCTTCTGGGTTCTATTCTTTCAATTATTGTAATGCCTCATCTGGCACTTGACCCTCCTTAGTTATTTGCACACTTGATGCAACCTATTGTTGCTTATGCCATATTAAAAAACTTTTAAATTAATCTGAATTGACAAAATTGTCATCATTCAGGAAAGCATCCTGCTCAATTATTCGCTCATCTTGGCCAAGGGCCAAGGGTAGCTCAACATCTTGAAATTCAAGCTTTCTTTTTCTTTTCTCTTCTCTCACCTTCTTTCTAATTTGGTGATGATTCTCACCAATGCTTGTAAAGAGGGCACTCACTCTATCCTTCTTCTTCTTTGAAGGCTCCCCAGTTGGTAATTTTTTCTTTTTCCTTTTGGGCTCAGTAGTGTCCTCAGAACTAGGCAGTTGAGTGAGGTCAACAGTCTCCTTTTCCTCTCCAAGCCCTCCAGCCAATGGTTGTTCCATAGTGGGTGGACTATATATTGGGTAGCCACCATCACTATCATCATCACACTCAGATTTAGAATGGGCCTTTTTGCCCTGATTAGTCTTATCAATTCGATCCTCCATGGACCTCATCAGTGTGTTAAATTGAGCCATCATCTGCTGAAGTCTTTGGAGGTAAGGTAAAGTGGGAAAGAAACCCCCAAATACCAGTCCTTTACTTTTCAATTATTTTTCAATATTATAGAATGTACTTAATTGATGAACTCTCTTCTCCACCTCATTGTCGTCAATGATGTTCCTAATAACATCTTCCTCTGGATATTCCTCATATTGTTTATTGAAGGGAATGCTAGGAGTATAATAGTGCCTAGCAATAGCTATGAAAACTTCTATATCTACATATCTATATGTTGCTACAAACATGTGGAAACCTTCCAACCAATCATTAACCTTGCTAAGAGCTCCTTTTCCAATTGTAAGATACTGCACCCTAAACTACTAAGGAGTGAATGTCCCTTTCCTGTGGGGAGCTAGATGTTCCTTATTTGTCAACATCAATTGCTAGATAATCTCTAAAAATGCAACTCTTTGTGGAACATAGAATGGAAGTAGATGAGGAGGCTGAGGGCATCCATAAACCCTAATCATTGTATAACCCTTCTCATTAAAAATGTCTCCCCAATTGTGACCTTTGGTCCACTTGTCAATAAATTTTTGGTGCCTCACCATTTGTATAACCTTGATGGATAATCTGGTACAATTCACTCACAAAAATCAAAGAATAGGATATACAATCTAGTTTTCAAAGGCTCCAAAATCATGCCTAGGGCAAGAAGGGTTCCAAATTGCCAACCAAAACTGCACTGGGTTGGGCTATCCATTCCATGTCATTTGTGGCTTGAGATCTTGTAAATTTATGAGATCATAATTGTGGTACACAATAAGGTGCATCAACAAGGAGCAATGCATGAAGTTGGGCATAGAGCCAGATGCAAAATTCTTCAAAGACAGTAAACCCTTATGCATTTTATTTATTACATAACTAATGAAATCATAACCTCTATTCACTAGATGGTTCTGAGAGTCTATTACCAACAACAATATATTGAAGGTGATCTTCTCTGGGCTTGCATCAACTCCCAAGACCTAGCATAACCCATATGCAATATATTTCATATAAAATTTGAGGTCCTTGTATTGATATGGATTTTCCTCAGCCATAGCTGCAACATAATTTCTATTCTCTTTGGGCAAGTGGTTTTTAATCTCCTCAGAGACCAATGCAACCTCTTAGACATATATATTAGCTTGAGCCTTTAGATCTATCTCAGTAGCCATAGGGATTTGGATTCCAAATGCTTTCATGAATGAATTTTGGTCTAGGGTTACAAGGGGAGAATCATCCTCCTTTCTAATAGTTTTTGACAAGGGATCATAGCACTGAGACAGCATAAGTAATGTGTCTACATCTAGGAAAACTTTAGGAACAATCAACTTGGCCAACCCTGATCTCCAAGGGTTTGAAACTGGAACTAACCTATCATGGTTCTTATAAAAATATGAAAATAAACACATGCCCGTAACTTTTGGGGTCTTAGCATCTCTACAATAAGCTAATTCATCCACAAAATCATCATCATTTACCTTTTTGTTCTGAGATGAACTAGGCAAAAGGGTGAGGAACTCATCTAAAAAACTTTCTTTCACTTTTTCCTTAGACCCTCGGCTGGTGGAGGCTCTGCTTGCTATTGCTTGACTCATTCTGACTGAAATTCTAAAATTCTCTGCAAAAATCACTGGTCACACTGTAAATCCAGAAAAATTTGAAAACCTAATGGTCTATACTCTTCGATATGCTCCATAACTTTCAAATGAGAAGCCTCTAACTATTTTATTCTATAGAATTGAATGTGCCACCATTTTCTAACACCAAAAGAAATGTCACCTCTACCATACTCCACACGGATAGAGCTTCAATTTACTAGCCATAGCTCAAGAATATTCAAATTCAATTATTTAGAGACCTGGAAACTGAAGAAAAATCTCATGGTCATTTAATAATATTGGCACCTTCATAAGGCTTATCAGACCTGGTGACTAAGAGGGCTTCTCATAGTCAGGGAAAGATTTTCCACTTTATGAATTTATTATGAGATTAAGTAATCAGAAATTTTTGATCTAGAGACTTAGTGACCATAGTCAACCTCTTTAGTTTCTCTTTAATTTTTCACATTTGGACATTACACAACTATAGTCTTTGTCTTAGTCATGGGTGAAATATTTCTCATTACGAGATCATGTGACTAAGACCACCTTTCATTTTTGTCACAACATCTAGCAACAACAGGCTTTCTCTAAGTCATGAAACATGGTTGACTTTTCAAACTTCTTTCTGAGATCTCACAACCTGGCCATCTAGAGATTTAGTGACTATAGTCAATTTATCTTTAATATTTCATCATGAGATTAGGTGACTATAGTTAATCCCATAGTCATGAAAACTTTATTTTTTCTTTAAAACATTCAGTGATCACCCGACCTGGAGATTTAGTGACAAACCTGGAGTCTCTTAATCACTTAAAACTTTTTGACTTTCAACTTTCTTTCCAAGATCTCATGACCACCATTGATCTTCTTCTTCATTCCATCCTATGGTCCAAATTAAGTCGCGAGAGCTTTTCTCACTTAACTATTTGATTCAGTGACCAGGAGATAACCGTGTCCCTGAATCACTGTAGGCTTTTCACTTAACCATCAGGAACTTGAGATCACATGACTGCATAGTTTCTACATCACTAAATAAATATATAACCACCGGGGTATGACCATAACATTAACCTCAACTCAACCTGGGAAAATTTGGAGACTACGCAACAAAGAAAATCATTGGGTCTCACAATCTTTTTCTTAACTAGGGTTAAGTCCAAAGAACACATGACTAAGGAAATTTCCAAGTTACAAAAACACTTCTTAACTCTGCATTGTATCTAGAGATTAAATACTGGCCATTGATCAAACTTCATCTTATAGTTCACATTAAGTCTTTCAATCCTTTATAACTTAACCGCCACATCTGGAGACCTGGAGACAATCGTGTCGTTGGATTGCTAACCCTGTAGGAGATAACTGCCACCTTTGGGAGATAACAAGACCACTAAAAATCCAAGTCACTAAATGGAATGAATAACTGCATGAAAACTTGGAGACCTGGAGACAACTTGAAATAAGACCGCGCCTCCATTTTAGAGACTCAGTGACCAAAGAGAAAAATCATAATCGCTGAATGAAACATCACTTTAATAAATCATTCTGAGATTTCCTGACCAAAGGTAATTTCCATCTAGAGACCACATGACTATATTTATTTTCTTATAAAATTTGTCATAGTAGTCGCTAGATCTCGAGAAAACATTATGAGACTCTGAGACTAAAAAGGGTAATCGCTAAGTTGTTTGATAATAAAGAATATTCCAAAGTGCTTATGAGATCGGGCGACAAAGGCTTTTGGGCAATTGCTAAATATGAAGGAATATTCTTACTTATCTGGGAGACTAGGTGACTAACTGAGGAAAAATAATGTGTACATGCTTAATTTGGAGTTTAAGTGACTCGATAAAGTTACAGAGAAATAGAAGGCTGACAACTTAAAGTAGGGCATTTTTTGAAGTTTAGGGCAAAGGGTCTAAAACTTGAGGTTGCTCACCTAGGGCTAGAAAATTTGTCAAGAAAGACCAGACAAGAACTCAAAATTTTGAATAGGAAAACACTAAAACCAGAAATACTACCAATAGTGGCTCTATCTAAGGATGTTAAAATGCAAGCTTGAACAAGAACCACACATCTCTAGGATACAGACCAAAAACTGCACTAACCTAGAATAGGAACTAAAACACACAACCTAAAGGGAAACAAACCTATACAAAGATTTACAAAGAATTTACATATGCATGAAAATAAAAAATGTAGTTGAAGAAAGGCTTGAAGAATTGCCGATGCACTGGCAATTCAAAAATTTCACCATCCATATTTTTCAACAAGTAGGAGTCTTTGCCAAAACTCTCATGAATCACAAAAGGACCAAGCCATAATGATTCAAACTTTTTGTGTTTCCCTTTATCTTCTGCTCTCACATTCCATTGAACCACTAAGTCATCTACTTTGAACTTTCTTATAGTTTCTCTTTTATCAAAAAGATACTTCATCTTCTGTTGCAACTTGACATTACTCTTTTGACTTTCTCTTCTTAGCTCATCTAATTCAGTCAATTGCAAGAATTTGTCCTGTATTGGCTCTGAGATATCCAATTCCTAATCCTATATGAACTTATAAACAAGAAGCAAGTTGTTTATAGGTAACCTTGATTGTAGATCATAAACAAGTTCAAAGGGATATTTCCAAGTGGCTTTCTTCATTGTAATTCTATCTGCCCATAGGGCTAGCTTCAACTTTGAATGCCAAGCTCTCTTATTTTTTTCAAGTGTTTTCTTCAAGATTGTCAGAATGCTTTTGTCACTAGACTCGGCTTGTCCATTTGCTTGAGGATGATAAGGAGATGAGTGTTGGAAATATAGATGTAGTAACTGAGTGGGGGGGGGGGGTGAATCAGTTAACCACAAAATATTACCACTGATCCATTAGATGTCCTATTAAATTATTTATTGCTCACATACAGAGAAATGTTGAAACTCAGTAATTGCAGAGAGTGTTAATTATAACTATTCTTAAGCATTCATCAGTGATTAACGTGCATGAATAAAGAAAATGCCATGAACACAAGAGATGCCAGATTTAATGTGGAAACCCAATATGGGAAAAACCACCAATGTAACTAGTTACTGATTTTCACTCTTCTAAAGTGATGCCCTATTAGGAGCCAACCCGGTAAAAGGTTACAAAACACACTGTTAGGTGTGACCTTGTTAGAGGATTTAATCACCCTACTAGGAGTGGCCTTGTAAGAGGTCTTGAAACAATTCAATAGAACTGTCACCTTGTTAGACGATTTACAAAATGGCTATTAAACCAACTCGGTTAGGAGATTTTGAAATCACCACTACAATGGTAAGAAAGTAACAATGAAGTGACCTAAATAGTGATGCAACTGAATTTCTGATTATAGATCTCTGTTCTGCTTCACTAGATCCTTCCTGATCAAATATATCTTTGTTTCTCTTCAAGGATATCTAATCATCCTTCAAAATTCGCTCATACTATTCTTCCTTTCACTTGCATCCTCATAATTCACAACTTGACCTTTTATATATACTATTTGGATTGTTAAGTCAGCACTAATAATTATTACAAAACATTACTAATCATTACAACAGTCAGCTAGAATAAACCAACTTTATTTCTCAAATTGACAAAATCTTTTACTGGACTGACCTTGCTCGGTAAACATTAATCAGAAAAAATATTTCCTTTGGTGCCTGAGAGAACTTGGTAAGTACTACAAATTCTTCAACATCCTTTGGAGACTGAGTGAACTCGGTAGACACTAACTTTCCTTCGATAACCGAGGAAGCTCGGTCAACACTATTTTCTGCCATACTTTTCTTTTGACACCCGAGAGGTCTCAGTAGACACTGGGAATTGCTTTGCTGACTGACAGAGCTCGGTAGACATTGGGAATTGCTTTGCTGACTGACTGAGCTGACAATTGATATGACATTTGTGTGACATCAAAGACAACACATAATCATTCCAACAATATCCTTCAGACAATTGTATCCAACAATCTCCCTCTTTGGAATTGATGACAACACAATATGTCATAGCACAATGAAATTTCATAGCAAACATAGAATAAGGAACATATCCTTAGCTTCATTCTGATTCTCATCTCCCTCTGTCAGCAAACTTCTCTCTCTGATTGAAAATTCTCCCTCTTTTCTTTTTTTTTTTCAAAATTCTCTTTCTTAGAAATTTCATGAAATGACAGAAAACTCTCCCTCTTTGACAACACATGCCAAAGATAACACACTTCCAGTGAATACCAATGTACCTTAAGTACTAATTCATATGTAATGATTCCTTGACTATGCTGCATCAACTAACTGATCTTCAACATGCTCTGGTTGATGCATTACTAAAACTCAATTTAGTGAGCCTCAGATAGGAGAATGACCCCTAACTTACCTCTTAGATACAAGAATGCATCCTTAGGTAGTGGCTTGGTGAAGATATCTGCAATTTGTTCTTTCGTATGAACATATTCCAATCTAATTTCCTTTTCCTACACCAATTCTCTGACGAAGTGATATTTTATAGCAATGTGTTTGTTTTGGAATGCATTACTAGATTCTTTGAAATATTTATTGCACTTGTATTATCACAAAACATAACAACTGGTTCTTTGATCTCAACTTTCATGCCTTCCAATAACTATTTGGACCAAACAATATTAGATCAGTTTACTGCTGCAACAATGTATTTTGCTTCTATTGTTGATTGGGATGTGCAATTTTGCTTTTAACTGGTCCAAGATACTAACCTTTTTCCAAGAAAAAATGCTCCACCACTTGTACTCTTTCTGTCATCAATGTTTCCTGCCCATTCAACATTCGTAAACACTTTTAAGTCCAGATTGCCTCCAAATTTATATCACAAGCCATAATCTTCAGTTCCTCTTAAGTACCTCAAGATTCTTTTGATTGCCATCATGTGATTTTCTCTGGGTTTTGCTGAGAATCTTTCTACTATACCAACTGCTAAGGCAATATCAGGCCTTGTATGAACTACATATTGTAATTTTCCAATCATTGATCTGTATAGGGTCTGATCTACTTCTTTTGAATCATCATCTTTGCTAAGCTTCAGTCCAGTACACATGGGTGTACCACCTAGTTTTGAATCTTCCATACCAAACTTCTTAAGTATTTCCTTGATGTATTTAGACTAAGTAATGTAGATATTGTTCTTGCTTTGCTGAATTTGAAGTCCAACAAAGAATTTTATTTGACCAAACATAGACATTTCAAATTCTTTGTTCATTTTCTCTAAAAACTCTTTGCACTGATCATCATTCCCTATAAACACAGTATCATCCACAAATATTTCTGCCAAAACAATTTTGTTATCTGGTCCTTCTTTAATGTATAAATTACTGTTGTCATTAGCTCTTTTGAAACCAATCTGAGTTAGATAGTTATGTAATCTTTCATACCATGCTCTAGGGGCTTGTTTCAAACCATACAGTGCTTTGTGTAACTTGCAGACCATATCCCTTTTGTTTGGATCCATAAAACCTTCAGGTTGCTCAATGTAGACTTCTTCATCAAGAATACCATTGAGAAATGCAGATTTTATATCCATCTGATATACCTTAAATCCTTTATGTGCTGCATATGCAAGTAGAGTCCTTACACCTTCTAATCTTGCAATAGGAGCAAAAGTATCTCCATAATCTATACCTTCTTCTTGAGAATATCCTTTACATACCAATATTGCTTTGGTTCTTGATACTTGACCATCTTCATTCAACTTATTTCTAAATACCCATTTTGTCCCAATTACATTTTTATCTTTAGGCCTAGGTACAAGAGTCCATGTCTTATTTTTCTCTATTTTCTCTATTTCTTCATTCATAGCCTCAATCCAACTTTCATTTTCCAATGCATCTTTGACATTTTTAGGTTCAAAATCAGCAAGTAAACATGTACCTTTTAGTTTACTTCTTGTCATAGTGCCATCTGATTTGTTTCCAATAATCTGATCTAGTGTATGATGCTTCCTGACATACTTGGCCAATATAGGTTCCTTTCTTCTTGAATGAGTTACATTGTCATCTTCTTGAATTTCATCTTCAGGTTCAGTTTTCTCGGGCTCGGTAGATATTTGCTCGGTAGCTTCAGGCTGAAACTTAGTTTCTTGTGACTCGGTCTGAACTTCTTCTTGTGACTCAGTTACTATACTGGGCTTGGTTGATGTAGTCTCCTTATTAACAGATGTGTCTGGCAATGTATCATGTTCAATGTAAACAAATCTTCTTTAATCCTCTGGTTCCCTTTTGCTTTCTTCTTCAATCTTTTCTGCAAACTCATCTACTTTCACATGTGCACTTTCTATGATTTTATGAGTAGACAAATTTAGACATTTATATGCCTTACTTTTGCAAGAATATCCCAAAAATATTCCTTCATCACCTTTTGCATCAAGTTTTCCTTTTCTAGATTCTTTCAAGATGTAACATTTAGTACCAAATACTTTTAGGTAACTTACATTGGGTTTATAGCCATACCATAACTCATAACAAGTTTTGAATGTGTCTTTCGTCAACTGTACTTGGTTCAAGGTATGAACTATAGTGCTAATAGCTTCCTTCCAATATTTCATAGCAATGTTCTTTTCAATCATTAGAGTCCTTGCACAATCCATGATAGATCTGTTCCTCCTTTCAGCTATTTCATTCTGCTCAGGAGTTCTTGGAGCCGATACCTGTCTTTTGATTCCTCTTTCAATGCAGCAATTATTGAATTCATGGGAGATGAATTCACCACCTCTGTCTGATCTCGAGCACTTCATTCTTTTTCCTATTTCCTTTTCTACTCTTTCCAAATACCATTTGAATTTCTCAAATGCTTTTGACTTTTCTCTTAAATACATAACAGTCATCATTCTATAGTAATCATCAACAAAGAGAATAAATAATTTTTCTCTAGTATAGCTTTCAATTCCAATAGGTCCACATAAGTCAGTATGCACAATATCCAAAATATCTTCAGACTGATAGTTTTTACTTTTAAAGCTAGTCTTTGCCATTTTACCAATCTGACAATTCTTGCATAGACCAATATCAAGTTTCTTCAAAGTAGGAATACCTCTTACTTTCTTGAATTTTCTTATTTTCACCATATTATCAAAATTTACATGACATAACCTTTTGTGCCATAACCAACTTTCTTCAATTTGAGCAATAAAACATGAGCATTCACCGAGATCAAGATAAAATAGGTTACCTTTGGTTAGTTTGCCTGAACCAATCAGTTTTCCTTTGTCATCTAGCAGTCTTGCTTTGCCATTCATGAATTCAACCTTGAGTCCAATGTTGATTAGCTATGGTACACTTATAAGATTATGTTTTAGTCCTTCAACCCAATATGCATTATCACATATAAGTTCTTTTGTTAATGAAATTTTGTCCTCTTCCCTTTTATATAACAAGGTTCATTGTTTCCAAACCTTACACTACCACCATCATAGTCTTCAACATGTTCAAACTTAGTTTTGTCACCAGTCATATGATGTGAGCATCCACTGTCTATAATCCATTTATCATTTTTGCTTATATGAGAGATAAGTGCTATCTCATCTTCATCATCATCAAATTCATCTTTTACAGCAATGAAGACAATTTCTTCTTCACTATCATCAAAATCCTTAGCCAAAAAACATGTTTTCTTACCTTTATCCTTGAATGACTTGAAATTCTTCTTGCCATTGTACTTGTGACCTTTCTTCTCATCTTTTCTTTGTTTGTTTGGGCACCTAGCTGCAATATGACCAATTTCTTCACATGAAAAATAGATTAAGGGAGTTTTACCTTTGTATTTACCTCTGCCTCTAGTATATTTCTTTGCAAGTAATGCTTCAATAACTTCAAGATCACTGTCTGAACTTTCCTCTGATTCTTCTTCCCTTTCTAACTAGATTTTCTTGCCCTTCTTAAGTGAAAGTTTGGCCTCAAATGCTGATTCAATATTTTTAGAAGTTGGAACATAGTTATCATAGTTGTCCAATTCCAAAGTTGTCAATCTTCCAACTAAGGCATCCAAAGTTATATTGTGATTTTGTTCACATCTTCTTTCTTGAATAGCAGATACTCTTATTGCATACATAAGAAGCAATGTTCTAAGAACCTTACTTATAACAGTTTCATCATTAATTTTTCCTCCAGAAGCTCTGATTGCACTAACACTCACCTTGATCCTTTCAACATATTTTGCAATGTTTTCATCTTCTTTCATCTTCATTTGATCAAATTGTCCTCTTAGGCTTTCTGCTTTAGCTCTTTTCACATTGTCATCACCACCATAAATTTTCTTTAGCTTGTTCCACATTTCATAGGTAGTTGTGCAGTCTTTGATCTCATCAAATTCTTCATAGCTAAGGGCTGATGGAATATCTATCATCATGGTGTTATGGTTCTTTTTCTCTACAATGTCTTCAACAGTTAATGTGCCAATAGGAACAGTATATTCTTGATCAATATATTTGCATCCTGAATCACCAATGGAAGCTAGATGAAGTCTCATGAGACCTTGCCATGCTAAAAATTTATCTCTGTTAAGCCTTGGAATTTCTCTCTTGTAAGACATCCTGATATTTAGCTTAGGTCCCTAAAACCCTTCTTGTAAGCACCAAAAGCTCTGATACCAATTGTTGGAAACATAGATGTAGTAACTAAGAGTGGGGGGTGAATTAGTTAACCACAAAATATTACCACTGATCCCTTAGATGTCCTATTAAATTATTTACTGCTCACATATAGAGAAATGCTGAAACTCAGTAATTGCAGACAGTGTTAATTATAACTATTCTTAAGCATTCATCAGTGATTAACATGCATGAATAAATAAAATGCCATGAACACAAGAGACACCAGATTTAATGTGGAAACCCAATATGGGAAAAACCACCAATGTAACTAGTTACTAATTTCCACTCTTCTGAAGTGATGTCCTGTTAGGAGCCAACCCAGTAAATGGTTACAAAACACACTGTTAGGTGTGACCTTGTTGGAGGATTTAATCACCCTACTAGGAGTGGCCTTGTAGGAGGTCTTGAAACAATTCAATAGAACTATCACCTTCTTAGAGGATTTACAAAATGGCTGTTAAACCAACTCGGTTAGGAGATTTTGAAATCACTGCTACAATGGTAAGAAAGTAACAATGAAGTGACCTGAATAGTGATGCAACTGAATTTCTGATTACAGATCTTTGTTCTACTTCACTAGATCCTTCCTGATCAAATATATCTCTATTGCTCTTCAAGGATATCTAATCATCCTTCAAAATTCGCTCATACTATTCATCCTTTCACTTGCATCCTCATAATTGACAACTTGACCTTTTATATATACCATTCGGATTGTCAAGTCAGCACTAATAATTATTACAAAACATTACTACTAGTTACAACAGTCAACTGGAATAAACCAACTTTATTTCTTAAATTGACAAAATCTTTTACTGGGCCGACCTTGCTTGGTAAACATTAATTTGAAAAAGATTTCCTTTGGTGACCGAGAGAACTCGGTAAGTACTGCAAATTCTTCAACATCCTTTGGAGACCGAGTGAACTCGGTAGACACTAACTTTCCTTCGATAACCGAGGAAGCTCGGTTAACACTATTTTTTTCCATTCTTTTCTTTTGACACCTGAGAGGTCTCAGTAGAGACTGGGAATTGCTTTGCTGACTGATTGAGCTCGGTAGACACTGGGAACTGCTTTGCTGATCGACTGAGCTGACAATTGATATGACATTTGTGTGACATCAAAGACAACACATAATCAATCCAACAATCTCCTTCAAACAATTGTATCCAACAATGAGTAAGATGTTATGATTCCATTGTCTTTATAAAACTCCTTGAACTCATCTGATCTGAAACACATTGCATTATCTGTGATCAATGTCATGGGGATGCCAAATCTAGCCAAAATGTTTTCAAGTAAGAAGTCAATAATAACTTTACTTGTTGCCTTCTTTGTGGGAGTGGCCTCTATCCACTTTGTGAAGTAATTAGTTGCAACAAGTACCCAACTAATCCACTTTCATCTCTTGCCAGTAACTTCAGACTAAGTAAGGACATCTTTAACTACTACATGTGGGACATATGCAATGGCCTTAGCACATACCAGATAAGGCCTGAAGGATTTTACTTCTTTTACCAATGCATAGGCCTGTTTCTCCATCATCTCATAGTCTAGTTTAGTAGCCTGCAAAGACTTACTAAAAAATGCAATTGGGTGCTTAAAACCTTCTTCATCCTTTTGTAGTAGTACAACAACAATAGTGTGAAATGATGCAAAAGAGAAGAGTGAAAAAGGCTTAGTATAATTAGGATACCTCAGCATAGGTGCTTCCTGGACTACTTCTTTAATTTTATCAAATGCACCTTGAGCTTCTGTAGTCCATTGAAACTTGACATTCTTCTTAAGCAACTTCACTATGGGCTTGACAATTTTAGAAAAATTTGCAATGAATCTCCTAACAAAATTGATCTTTCCTAAAAAGGATTGCACACCTTTAAGATTTTTGGGTGTAGAGACTTTCTTGATAGCTTCAACCCTCTCTAGATCAATTCTAATTCCCTCCTTTGATACTATGTGTCCCAACAATTTTCCCTCTTTGATTGTAAAGTTACACTTTTTAGGATTTAAAGACACACCATATTCTAAAGCTTTGTTAAAAATTCTCTCAAGGTGTGAACAATGATCCTCAGTCTTCTTGGAATAAGCAGTCAAATCATCCTGGTACACAACCATAAACAAGTCTATATACTCTTTGAAAGCAACATCCATGGCTCTTTGAAAAGTTGCTCCAACATTTTTGAGGCCAAATGGAATTCTAACATATACATAGGTTCCCCAAGGTGTTGTAAATGATGTTTTAAATTGCTCAGATTCCTTCACTAATACTTGATTATACCCAGAGAAACCATCCATCGTGGACAATAATTCACAGCCAGTGACATTATGCAACATTGCCTCCATGTTTGGCAGAGAATAGTTATCTTTTAATGATGCAATATTTAAGTTTCTAAAGTCCACACACAACCTAATATCCTCATTTTTCTTCCTGATTGGGACTAGGTTAGATACCCAAGAAGAATGCCTTATGGACTGGATTATTCTTGCATCACTCAACTTGATTAATTCATGTTGCATTTTAGGGGCCAATAGGGGATTAATTGGTCTTTGCTTTTGTCTAAATCATTTAACCTCACTCTTCAGTGGGATTTCATGTTGGAAAAGATCTTCCCTATAAGATTTTAAGTCATCATATGACCATGCAAAGACATGCTTATACCTCCTTAACAATTTAATTAGGTCAGTCCTTATGTGAGAATCTAGCCCCTTCGCAATATAAACCTTCTGAGGGGCACTATGTGATCCTAAATTTACTTCCTCTAGATCTTCTATCTTAGCATTACTTGTCTTTATCATATGATCATCTTGACTACTATATAATGCTTTCAACTTAGTTAAACCCTTAGGGATATGATTTGAACTCAACTAGATTACCTCATTTCCCAAAACCATATCCTTACCATCTATCTCTTCAACCAAAGCATTACAATCTATGAGTTGATCCTCATAAAGGTCAAGGCAATGAATAAACTTTAAGATGTCAAGGTCATCTTCCAAAACCTACCAGTTATAGACATTGTTTTGGACTATTGGCCTACTTTTGATTTCAACTATTTGTTGGTTCCTGATAAGGAGTTTACACTCAAAGAGACACCGATATGCCTATGATGGATATTGAGGACTGGTTAGTTCCAAATGTGGGCAATCTATAGGCAACCAGACCAACTATAGGGATGGATTTTCCCTCTTCTGCTTCTGGCTCTGTGAAACCAAGGTGGGTGCACCTAACCTAGTATAAAATACTCTTCATACACCAAGAACTAGGTTTGAATAATAGATAAGTGGATAGCAAGAAAGTACTAAATGTTAACCACACACTCATTGACTCTCCATTGCTATAGGGTAGAACCACAAAAAACCAAATGCTGAAAACTTAAAGAATGGTTCTTGATTTATGCTTTTGAGATCATAACAACAACAATCAGTACTTGTTGATAATGAGATAATCATTTAGGCCAGTGCCTCATCCATTGGGCAAGATTTCCTATAACAAGAATGCTATACACACCAGACAATAGCTAAGATTCAAAGCCATAAACACACCTACAATCCCCTTTACTACTTATAAGATATCCTTACATAGACAATTAAATAGATCTATGTCCCATCTAAAGCATCATTTCATCTAATCCTAGATTAGAACTTAAGAATCGATACATATACATAAAACAATATGCAGAGAACTAGAAAGTTCAAAACCTATCCAAGTTGACACAAAGGAGAGATAAGAGTCATATATTTGTATTAAGTATGAAGAATCCTTAAGTATAAACAATCAAACTAGAGGAATCAAGCTTGCAAATTACAGCTTAGACCTGCAACTTTTTCTATCATCAACAAAATACCAAATGCCAAAATGTTATAATCCTGACTGGGCAGAAGACTCACAACAGAAAAGTTTGAAAATCTAACTCCCCATGCTGTAAAATGATCATAAAAATCCCTTTATACTAGGGTTATAAAGCAAGTGCATGATCATTTCCCACTCAAAATTCAAAACCACCTAACCCCACTAAGGAATAAACATAGACAAGACAAGGGTCAGGCCGCAACATGCAAGCTCAAACAGTCTAATTTCAACAGCTAACTAGCCCTGTACTGGTCCAAGTACCAAATTATCATCAAACCCTAAGAAATCTGGCCAAAATGATCTCTACAACACACATCAGGGTACAGTTTCATTTATTCCCTCATGGCAAGGCATTCCTCTACAATGATCATGGCGACCAGGACCACATTGGATTGGTGGAGAAGATCAGTTTCACCAACTCAGGCCCTTTCTGTCATCAATTTTGGTCCTTTCTGGTCATAGGAAATGTCTCTAAGATTTGAATTTGAACACCAATGGCTAAGTCTTGGCACCAACAGAACATCAGCGGTCCTAATTCAATCGAAGACTGGCAATTAAGTCCCAACCGTAGATCTCTTCATCATTCCTAAGCTTCAGATCTTTAACTCATCAAGCACCTCAGGTTAATATTTCACAAACTGGCGACAAGGCAAAATCCCAGTCATGGAATGAAAGGCCTAACCGCAATTAGACTTTGTGAATACATGACTACATGTGTTGAAAATCGCCCACTTAAGTCATCTGGCAAATTGGCGACAAAGGAACTTTCGCCAATTCGTAGAATATTTCCTGCCTCAGCTAAAAACTCTAGCGACCCCGCAACCACTCATTCGCCAAGTCGCCAGACCAATTAGCCAACCACCAAATCATCTTGCGAACCAGTGACAAGAAAGAAATTTGTCGGGCTGCCAAACACTTATCAGGACCGCCAAACTACAATGGACCCCACTCCTAACTCCGCAACTGCGATGCCACCTATCACAACACCATTCGCTGAATACCGCCCCATCACCAACACCAGACCCATGCTCAATGAGCCTTTGAAATCGAACGGTGGGTGCATGATCATAAGGAGTTTGACACCTCCCATGAGATCATGCATCGACCACTAGATCTGCCACGCCATCCTCTCTACAGAATCAATAGGGCCCACCAAACAACTGCCAAGAATTCAGTGACTACATGACTAACCATTTGCCAAGTTGTGAGATGTTAGCTGCAAACCACCAAGAATGAGGAGATTGCGTGACTGAAGAGAGAAGACTGCCCACCAAGTCACTAAATGTTAAGGGAATAACCACCAAAAACCAATGAACAGGAGAAGACCACCAGTCACCAAGTCGCGGAATGAAGACAGACCGCTAGGTAGCCGAACACAATGAAAAGTTGGACCCACATGGATAGGTGGCAGGCAGTCGCATGATCGCATGTTAGAAGAATCTAACATGCAGCCATGCGATAGCCAATCAAAGAAGAGCCATGAAAACCTCGGCCCACTGGACATCGCACTTGCACACTTAAGGAAAAGCCAACAGATAGGGGACTAGTGCAAGGTCGAAAACACACAGGGTTTTTGACAGAAAAGACCAAAAACACACAAGGCTTTCAATAGACCGAAAGATAAGCGCACAAAGTAGGAAGCACAGGGGGTCGAAAACAATGCAAAGGTCAAAAACACACAAACTGAAAACATCATGGACTTTTGAAAACACTGTGGGTTTTCGACACTGAGGTAGATCTTGAAAATGCTTCCAGCAGGCTTAGAATTTGAATATCTTTCTGGGTTTTGCAATTTAGCAGATGCGACTTGGGCTTAAGCAGGGTGACACATGAAACACACAGGGCAAGAGATGCACACCAAGAAACCTACAAGGAAATAGGCCATTTCAAATGTTTTTTTCTATGACAGAAAATTGGCCTAACACTATTGATACTCCAAACAAAGTTGAATCATTTCTTTTTAAAGAAACATTGGCCAAAAAATCAGCCATTATGTTCTTGGATCTTTCTACCTAATTAATGTTAAAGGCATCAAATAACTCAATCTGATCCCAAATAACATGCTTATAAATCTTTAATCTATCATTCTTTACTGCATATTTGGACCTCACTTGTGCAACCATGAGTTTAGAATCACCACAAACACTTAAACATCTTATTCCATGCCTCAAAGCAATATTCAATCCTAAGGACAATGCTTCATATTCTATAGTATTATTTGTGCATTGAAAAATTAACAAGAATGAATACTTGAAAGTGGTACCTAATGGAGATATGAATAAAAATCCAGTGCCAGAACCTTCCTTTGAGCAAGCTCCATCAAAGTACATTTTCCATAATCCCTCTTTCTATTTTTTTAGTTTTGAAACAAATGAATCTATCTCTTCCATAGGTGGGATAGTATCTTCGAGTTTGAAATTCTCCATGTCAACATCCACACAACAATTCAAATGATCATCATTTATTCAATCATATCTGGAGCTATATTTTCTCTGGAAACCTTGACATTATCACCATCAATACTAAAAGTTGCAAAAGACAAATCACACTGTATACTACCTCCCATTGAAGAACTCCATTTTCTTGATAATAACATTCCATACTGAGGTGGAATGTCAACCACTAGTACACTCATAGTTCACAACTTACCAGGATATGCTTCAAGTCTATAGGGTAATGCTTTTATAGTACCAATAACTGGCACCTCTCTGGAATCCATAACTTGACACCTTCCATGAGGCATATCAACCTTCAAACCCAAATATTTCATAATTTCTACTAGCATGATAGTGTTGGAGGCTCTAGAATCTATCATAGAATTCTTGAGATGCTTTCCATTTACAATCAAAGTTAGAAAGAAAGGACCAATTGTTCTAGGTACAGTATGAACAACATTTGTATCCAAATAGGTTTGAGGGATCTCTGAAATAATCTCTCCATTTTGGTTTGTGTTGGCATTGTCAGAAACCTTTGTTTTTTCAAATTTGTCCTAGTTTTGAGTGTTAATGTAAATAACACCATTTACCCAACTTAAAGCCTTCTCTTTATGTTCCTCTATTCTCATCATTTCTAATAAAGGGACCTTGGTAGTGATTTGTGATAACAATTTTCTCATGTCAATGGGGACATACTTTGAGTCTATAGCATCTTGCTTAATGACAGTTACTTCTTTATTTTCTTCATGTGCAATTAGATTAGGACCATCTTTGCTCTGAATCTTCACTTCTTTTTGCAAAGAGGATACAGTATCAACAAGAGGCTTGGTCTTTACTTTGTAAGCAACAGTTGGCTTTGTGAAAGTGACATTTTTCTTCACTTTGGTTTTGTTAACATTCTCTATGGCCTTTTGCTTATCTTGGACCTGTTTCTCATCCTTTTTTGTCTTCTTGATGAAAATTCTAGCAGGCCTACCACTTGGACTACCTACCACCCTATTCCTTAAGGTGTAATTGCTTTTAGCTTGAGTCACCATGTTTGCTATTATCTGAGCAATTTCTTCATTAGATGGTCTCCTTAGGACAATAGGTTCTTCATCTTTTGAGGTGTTACACTGAACATTATCCAAATGACCATCTTCTTCTTCAGAGAAGACTTGTTGATGGTAGATCTCATTTCTAACTTGAGAACTACAGACATCCTGACTTTCATCTTCCTCTGCAGAATCTACTTCATCACAAATGTAGGAAGAGGTCATACCACAACCTTCATCATCATAGAATTCTTCCTTACTAGTTTCTTGTTCACTATCTATAGAAACACTTTGGGCAACTACACAATAATATGGATTATGTGGTGATTTGAAAAAAACACACCAAGGCACCTCATCAGTCATGTTTACTATATTTCTATGCAAAGGGTCCGGGGTCTTATCATTTGGTTTATCTTTTCTTTCAGGAAGAATTGGCTTCCTATCTTTCCACTGAGTATTATAAGGATAATTATGCATTCTAGGTAACTTGTTAAAGTTATTGAAAGAAGATCTATCATTTCCTTGTACTCTATTGTTTCTTAGTTCACCAAGCTTCAAATCTTTTATTGCTTTCAAAATTTGCTTCAAACTATCTTCATCTTTTGGTTTTGTGTCAGATTTCCCTAGTTCCTTTCTATTTCGGATTGGAGGTTTATAATCCTCCCTTCTTCCCAACTTCCGTGATATTCTTCTATTACTTTCTATATTGATAGACAATTTGTAAGCTTATGCAAGATTTCTAGAGTTCTTGTCTCTCAAAAGATATCTCATTTTTGAATCAAAAGCATTTAGGTATGTGACCAAAAAAATCTTGTCATCTAACCTAATAACTTGTAGCAATTTGAGCATAGCCTTCTGAAATCTAACATTGAACTCAACAACACCCTCAATTGGGTTTTTCTTGATGTTGTTGAACTCGTTAAGCATAAAACCCTCATTGGTCTTATCACCACGTTGTTCTTTGAAAAAATGCTTGAACTGATCCCATGAACATATGATAGCATGAGGTAAATTCCTAAACCAATCTCTAGCATCCTTGGTTAGATATTGAACAAAAAGCTTCATGATCACATCATCAGGTTCAATGTTTTAGTCATCTATTACATCAATGAAACTTTTCAAATGCTCCTCACAAGTGATAACATCACTTCTAGTGAACTTTGGGAGTTTTTTCCTAATTTCATTAGGAATGGGATTTGGGTAACCAGGGATCCCAATAAAAACCAATTGCTTATGTCTTTCATGTATAGACCCTATCTGGGAAGGGCCAGCACCTAAAGATGTGGATTTTTGAATATCTAAAATAGTAGAAGTTTTGGGCATGCCCATAGTTTTGGCAGTATTCAACACATTTGCACCTTGTGCCATAGAAGTGGAAAGTGTATTGGTAGGTCTAGAAGATTTCTTAAGGAAGTCAATCTTTCTTTTCATCTCAGCTGAAGTGGCTTCAAGCTCTACCTTTTCCAACTCTTTAGCCAATAATTCTTGTTCTCTTTTGGCCTTTTCTAAGTCAACATCTAATCTTGTTGCTCGATCAAGAGGCTTGTTGGTAAGATTAGGTTCATTAATAGAAATTGTTGCAACCTTTTGTTTACCTTTGTCCCTAGGATTTCTTATTTCATAAGTTTGTTGGACAATAGGTTGCTCTTCTATTTGTTCAATTAGAGGAACATGATTCAAGGCTTCAAAATCCAACAATTGCTTCTTTAATTTCTCTGCTCTGATCATAGCATGCCTAATCTTTTCCTCCTTTTCTTTTTCTCTTTTTTCCTTATTTGAATTTTCTCTTGGATCCTTCTTTCCAATTCAAACACTTCTTAAAAAATTTCCTCAGAATCAAGAAGGGTTGTTTCTAATGATGATTGTTGGGCATGCATTTCTTCTTGATGACCATCTGGAGCATTCATGGCTTGTGGAAGAGTAAGGTTCAATCTATTCCTACTCTAACTTTGAGACCTAAGGGAATGATGATGGATTGTCCTCCTAAAGTGCCTGGATCTTTCTGCATCTTTCTCAATTGGAGAATAATAGTCCTCATATTGATTAAGCCCTATATCAATCGCTTCCTCATACTATGATGCATTTCCTTCTTGATTTGTTGGGGCAGAGTCCTCATGCATCACATTTCCCTTTTGTTTCCATGTTAAGGAAATATCATTTGTACTTTTATCCTTTCTCATTCAATTGGATGTATTTGGGAGTTTACCTTCCAAATTTGCTTTTGGATGATCCTTTTTCCAGGCTCTAGTATTTCACATACTTATTATGATTAATTTTTTAATTGCACTGGTGAAGAGATTTGTAAGAGTCTCCACCCAACTATTTGGGAATTTTGTTTGAAAAAATACTAATGGTAACCAACTGGTTTGTATAGGATAGGAGCCCTAGCTCAACTAAATCCTATATTGTAGAAATGTTTTTAATAAAATCCCCAACAGAGTCACCAATTTGTTAGGGATTTTTCTTGTAGGATCAAACTTGGAAAAGGTATGGACCCGATTCTTAGTTTAAGGGGATTCCAAGTTTGCAAGAAAAGCCTAATTGATGAGGATTGGATAAGAGCCTCCTTCTTCTTTGAGCTCCATAGGACTCAGGCAGGTATTTCCTATGAATAGGTTACTATGTTTCAAGTAAGCTTGTGATTAGTGGATTAGGTCTTCACTATTATGCTATTAATCCTTTGAATTGGTTCAGTAGATCATTATCACTCTGCAAATAGTCCATAATATCCTTGTGCAGAAAATAATAATGAAAACTATAAGTGTGAAAGCATGGTACAGTGGTGTTAAGATATTCATTCTTCTTCTTTTTGTGAGTAGAACTCAAGGAAGGGTAACCTTTTTTATTCTCTCTTCAAGGAATCAAGAAATATGAACTCTGTGATCTAGGTATAGTCCAATCTATTTTGTGTAGTAAACATGAAATGAAAAATGTACTGGTAATGATATGAAAGTTTCAATTTTTCTTCTTAAAAGATATGAAAGATAAAAACTATAAGAAACAAATACTAAACCAATTCCTTATTTAATGGGCAAAAGAAATCCAAATGTAAATCAACTAGATAATTTTTTAAAAGAAATACAAAAGTATGCCTTGCATACTAGCTACAAATTCAAATAGATTGCCTTACAAACTACTCTTTTAACCAAACATTGTTATCATAAAAAATCCTTACAGACATGTTTACTCTTTTAACTAAACTATGAGAAATTTAATTCTTTCCTTGAAAGAAACTCATAATCAATCAAACAAGTTGCTTTACAACTAGTATATTTTAAATGCCTAACATATAAAACATACAAGAGTGCAACATAAAAGTAAGGAGACAACAATAAGATATGGCAGAAGTTGCAGTGTATTTGTATTAAAATCAACTTGCCAATTACATTCAAGGTTCAATTACTCAAAAATTCAGACACAAAATTTAGAAGTCTGCTTCAAAGCAATTCTGTTCAATTTTTCTATTATCTTCCAATTCTAAAAAAATGAGTCTAGAACTCTATTTATACATCTATGTTTCAACCATCTTGGAATTCCCTTATGAATAGGAATGCAACAAGATTTGGATGGTTGAAAAACATAACCCTAAAAGCATAAGAGACAAATCATAAAAGACAAAAATATAATAAGCCCTCAGGCAGTGGAAAGACAAAACATTCTTTTGGATTTTTCTGCATCCTGGATCGCTTGAAAACTAACACCTTTGTCCACAAGTCTTCATGATAGCTCCTTAGTTTTTATGAGATATGGTGACCGCCATTTTTGGATAACCCACACCATTCTTAAAGATAGCTTATCATCCCTGTATTTTGAGGTCAGGTGTCATGTTCTCTAGATTTCTTCTTTACTCATCATCTAAAATATCCAAGTCAACTGCAATAGATTTAACTTTCTTAGGCTTTGTGAGTTCATCCCACACAATTACTTGCTCCTCTGAAGGCCAGTTGAAATTTTGAACAAGTTGTAGCTATTACAAGTAGTGGTTGTTGTTGCGCCAAAAGATTGACTTGTTAATGCTCGATACAACCACTAGACTTATAGAAGACATAGGAGGTAGTTAAGCCATGTCACCAATCCTGAGGGCAGTGCTGGCCATTTTTCCAACCATCTCCCCCTCATCATTACCTAAGGGGATTTGAACCTATGACCAAGCTCTAATACCACTTGTTACAAGTAGTGGTTGCCATTGCACCAAAAGATCGACCTGTTAATGCCTGATACAACCACTAGACTTATAGAAGACATAAGAGGTAGTTAAGCCATGTCACGAATCCTGAGGGGAGCGCTAGCCATTTTTTGAATCATATCTATGCCTTTTGTCTCTCCCACCTAGCATTGGTTATGGCTTTGACATCTGTAATGAATTTAATCAAATCTATCTCTACCTTTATTACTTCATCTAGGGTTTTATTAAAAATTTCTATGTCCACATTACTATCTTCCTCTAAAAACGTCTCTTTCCTAGGTAGTAGAAGATCATCATCTGATCTCCATTGATCAAGACTCTTAATGGCTCCATTAGTATTCAAAATTGAGGGGATAAATTTATTGGAGAAGGAGATGAGCATGGTTATCTTAGCCTCAATCAGATTTGCCTTACCCTTGAAAAGTGGTAATATGGCCTTTGATATATCAATCTCCTCCCCAACTCTCACAACTGACTCTGGTATGTCACTCCCCAAAGATTGAGCAAGAATCAAGTTTTCAAAAAGTGGTGCTCTGACAGACCGCACTGTATGAAAACCACTCAAAATTTGCACATAGTTATTGACCTCTTTTTGCAATTCAGGCAATTTTCCATAAGCATTAAATACAAGATCAAATTTATCTTTAATTGTATTCATTCTATGTTGCAAAATACTTAAAAGGGCCTGTAATATAGCCTCATTCTTCTCTTCACTTATTTTCTTCAATTCTATAGCCACCTCTTCTTCTGTCATTGCCTGTGTTGTGGGCTGCTCTAGAGGTGCAGGGGCTGCTATAGGAGCACTAATGAGTTGTTCCTCCAAATCTTCTGCATGCTTTTCCAATTCCCTACTCCTCATTATCACTAAATCCCTATCCTTCACAAGGGTACTATAGTCATTTAAAAGATCACCATATCTTTCTGATAATTGCTTAGTTTTATCTTCATTTAATTTAGCAAATTGGGTTAAAACCTGAGAAATTTCTAGGTCCCCTGTATTGTGTATTGATCACACAATTTTGTCTCCCTCCATTTTCTCTTTCACATTCAAAATTTGTGGCTTCTTGTCTTTAGGATAAAGACTCCACATGGCCAATGCCTGATTCTTTGGGCTATACCCAAATCCTTTTATTATATCCCCTACTTGGGTCTCTGAGGATAGAGTGACATCTTCCTGCCTCTTTATTTGATCTATTATAAAATCTGAATATAAACTCCATCTAGGCACAAGTAGCATGTTGCTCTATCTTACTAGTTTCCTGGCCTCATCTGGAGTCAAAATTTCATCTTTTGTGTCATATTCTTTCAATTTTTGTAATGCCTCATCTAGCACTTGACCCTCCTCAGTTATTTGCACACTTGATGTAGCCTGTTGCTGCTTATGCCATATTAAAAAAAAATTAAATTCATCTGAATTGACAAAATTGTCATCATTCAAGAAAGCATCCTGCTCAATTATTCTCTCATCTTGGCCAAGGGCCAAGGGTAGCTCAACATCTTGAAATTCAAGATTTCATTTTCTTTTCTCTTCTCTCACCTTATTTCTAATTTGGTGATGATGCTCACTAGTCCCTATAAATAGGGCACTCACTCTATCCTTCTTCTCTGAAGGCTCCCCAGTCAATAATTTTTGCTTTTTCCTTTTGGGCTCAGCAGTGTCTTGAAAACTAGGCAGTTCAGTGAGGTCAACAGTCTCCTTTTCCTCTCCAGACCCTATAGCCAATGGTTGTTCCATAGTGGGTGGACTATATATTGGGTAGCCACCATCACTATCATCATCACACTCAGATTTAGAATGGGCCTTTTTGCCCTGATTAGTCTTATCAATTTGATCCTCCATGTACCTCATTAGTGTGTTAAATTGAGCCATCATCTACTAAAGTCTTTAGAGGTAAGGTAAAGTGGGAAAGAAACCCCCAAATACAATTCCTTTACTTTTCAATTGTTTTTCAGCATTATACAATGTACTTAATTGATGTACTCTCTTCTCCACCTCATTGTCTTCAATGATGTTCCTGATAACATCTTCCTTTGGATATTCCTCATGTTGTTTATTGAAGGGAATGCTAGGAGTATAATATTTCCTAGCAATAGCTATGGAACCTTTTGTATCTACATATCTATATGGTGTTGCAAACATGTGGAAACCTTCCAACCAATCATTAACCTTGCTAAGAGCTCCTTTCCCAATTGTAAGATAATGCACCCTAAAGTGCCAAGGAGTGAAAGTCCCTTTCCTATGGGGAGATAGATGTTCCTTATCTATCAACATCAATTGCTAGATAAACTCTAAAAATGCAACTCTTGGTGGAACATAGAATGGAAGTAGATGAGGATGTCATGCCCAAAATAAAATGACCCAAAATGCAACAATTTTTTTTTTTTTTAAAAGTTTTTGGAGATACCTAGGGTATCACTAATGCCTGTTAAGGTATGATTCCCAAATGGGTTTCAATTCAATGGTAGGATTATTAGACCTGCGATGGAGGTTTGAGGAATAATTACATTAATGATAGGATTTCAAATAACATACAATAATGAACTTTAAGGTGTTATTCCAGATACAATGTTATCTAGTCGAACGGAGGACTGTGGTTATACTATCATCTTTTAAACTCCTAGGGGAATGAGATTGCTTAAGGATCGTTGATTTGATGATTAATGACCCTACTAACCAAGGGCAAGTTGACAACTTAATTTAAACCAACTAATTTTTAGTAACAACATTCTAGTGTTAATGAACTATGACATTAAATTGTTTCATTACGATTAAGTCTAACATACTAGACCTTTTAACTAATTAGTAGTGAAGATCCTATTAGTTAGTTATCCAATAATTAATGTGACTATAAGTTTAGCAAGAAGTATATTACTAGAAAATTTTGAACATGTTCCCATTAAAACTATTGATTTACTAATTTGATCCATTACCCTTTAAGTTGAACAATAATGCCACTAATAATAATCAATTTCATTAGTCTGTTAAATAAAGTTAATGACTAATAGATATAACTACCATCTAAGGGCTTATTGCCAAAATCCAAATTAAACCCTAATCTATCAATCACTAAACCTATAACTTACTACACTATCCTATCTATAACAAGGCTCCTAATTACATACTAATAGAATGAGGGAAATATTATCAACCCTTGAATTAAACTATCAACTAAAATTATCACTTATCAACTGAGGGGAAAACCCCTAACTTATAAACGTATCCATTCTAACCTAAGGCCTATTACTATATAACTAAATGATTACAAGACAAGTCAATCATAATAACATTAAGATCATTACTTACTAATTAATTATAAATAAAATAACAATAAAAATAAATATCCTATTCTATACACCTATCACTAAAATAATTACCCTAGCATACTACTAAAGGGGTGGAACATATGACAATCTCCAACTAAGTCCTTGTCTATAAATCTCCAAATTTATCAAGTGGACTACTACAAGTTAATCCTAACCATTTTAGCCAAAACCTAAGGGTAGATTGACATTTGATAAATTTATTCACAACTAAAATTTAATAACTAGCAAATAAAAAAAAACATTAACCAACATACAAGGCTAATCCTATAGATTAACCTACTAACCTATACCCTACTATACCCTATTCCAAAAATCCCACATGACAAGTGGGTGGGAAGACCAAGGAAAGAAAACATTCCTCCCGTGAGATTTTTTAAATCAAACATAGGGATCTTCACACATTAAAGGGACATGAAACTAGGGCCCACCAATCCTAT
This sequence comes from Chamaecyparis obtusa, assembly GCA_027943335.1. NCBI lineage: Eukaryota > Viridiplantae > Streptophyta > Pinopsida > Cupressales > Cupressaceae > Chamaecyparis > Chamaecyparis obtusa. Next base: position 312,406 of record BSBK01003402.1, read on the forward strand.
TCATTCAAACATAAAAAGGGGATTTTCACAGTTTTCAAGAAGTAGGTGTCTAGACCAAAGGAAGTTTATGACATGTCAGAAAAATGAGTATTAAGCCCTGCCCGAGGTTAAGTCTTGGGTGGTACGCATGGAAAGGAGGTGGGGGTTGACTTTCCCACCAAAAAACAAGTATTAACTCCAACAGGTATGTGAAGGGAAAGGGACATAGGTGCAGGTCCTTGGGACAGGTATTGATAGAGTACTATGACATATTGCAAATCACATTTATGTGACATTCCAACTTGCAATACAAGGTCAGATGTAGGGGTAAGGTTGATGGTATTTTATGAATATATTTGGTTTTTTTTTAAAGTATTATAGGCAAGGATAGTTGATCTTGGTGTGGGTCCCACTAGCATGCATAAGATAAAGTAAGGCTTTATGACATTGTTATATAAACATTATATTAATAGGAGTTCGTGACTAATAGTTAGGTTAGGCTAGGTTTTTAGGTTTATGTTAATTTTAATTAGGAACTTAATGGTATGAGAAGGAATATTATATATGGTATGGGAATATTTTCCTTCTCATACAAATTCCAGAGAGCATTTTGCTCTTAAAAATCTGGAAGATGACATTGTAATTTTAAGGTTTTTCCTTCAATTTCTTTGCTTGATTTTTTTTTTTTGAGCTAATGAATTGATTTGATTATTTTATGTGTTATACTAAGGATATTATGGGTATAATATTAGTTATAAGTGATCTTAACATTTTTGTCTTAATTTATCCAATATTTCAATGATATCATACTTCATTTAAGAGAAGTTTTTAGAGGTTGCAATATTGTTCTCATCTAAGGTATTGTTTCTATTTCTCCTTAAAGTTTTTCTAAGATGAGATAGAATGTAATGAACATAAAAATTTCAATCAATACATTAAGAGGTTTCTAAATAATCATTTAAATGAAGCTTTACTTCCTTTAACCAATACATTGTTTTCTTCTTTTTCAACTTGGAAACCATTTACCATGAAAGATTCACACGCCCATTTCAAATAATTAGAATGCATTAAACCTGAAAGTAAGGATTCCTTATTTACATTTTAAAACAGTGAAATACAATTTGGTATCCACACATGAATGATAGTATCAAGGAAAAAGAACATGCTTTTCTCAATTCCATTACAATATACAATTCCTTGGTGTTCCAATGAAAAGAAAGAGAACACTATATGAATCCACAAGTATGCTTCTCCTACAAGGAGAGGTTTCTTCATTACACTATAGAACAAGAGGAGGATCTTACTACAAAGATCAACCAAAACAACAACATATTGTGTTTCCATACAATCACATCCAAGGAATGAACTCCTTCAGAGCTTCTTCTACATGAATCTTGACATCAATACCTACAATGAAAGGGGGAGAACCATGGGATGCTCACCTCCCAACCTAGGTCTCTATGAGACCACCCCTGAGCTTGGAGAACCAAGGCTAAATGGGTATGCTTCAAACAAACAAGATGCTGACCATAATACACATATGCATATATAACAACAATTTAGTCCCTCACAAGGCTACACAAATTATTCTTACAAGCTCATTAAAAGAGGGTGAAGGTGGGATTTTCCAAGGGGAGAATTGTCATGCCCATAAAAACTTAGTCCAAAAACACACCAACTTTTTTTTTTTGAAAGGAATAATTAGACTAAGTTTATGATGAGGGTTAATAGAGGTATACTAGTTTTGTAAAGAGTAGAAACAATATTTCCTTACAACATTGGTGATAAGGGTTTCTAGTTGAAAAAGTTCAAGAAGGGAATGATATCTAGTTAGAGAAATTTTGACCAAGTTAATCTATCATTTAAGTTTGTCTCATGTTGTGCCAACTATAATCCTAGTCATAATATTAACGGTTATAAGAATGTGATGACAACGCAATACTACCATGATACTATAGGGTTCCATTATTAATGCATTGTGAATAATAGATCACAAAGTCTAATTAGCAGATAAGTAGCTAATAGATTCCATTGTTCGTAAAGTCGGGTTACTAATAACTTTCATCCAGCTAGGTCATACTTTAACCTCTCAAATATAAATTCAAACAACCTCATCATTGACTAAGAAATAATTATACCAATTATTAGTATTTATTGATTTATATAATCATTAAATTCCCCAAGAAAATAAGTTATTCTTATGACAAAAAGAAAATAATTATATTATTTACTAATATTTAGTTAATGTAATTATTTACATCATAAATTAATCTAAGAATTACATAATGATTATGATAAATTAATGTTAGCTAATTAATATAATTTTTAAGCAACAAATTACAAAAATTTAAAAAGGACTATTTATATCAATTAATGTATTATTAATGAACATATGTAATTATAAATTAGTAAATTAAATACCAATTATATTAATTAACATTATCAATATTAATTAATGAAAGAATAACATAAATTAATTAATATATGAATAACAATATATAAGTTAATAATTAATATTGATAACATTAATTAATACAAATAATAATTAATTTGATAAAGATTATTTATATTATTTAATGAAATTAATATTAATTATTCATAGTAGTATGAAATACAAAATAAAACAACCAACATCCTGCTAACAACCTAATCATTCTACCTACCACCTACATTCTTCCCTAGGCCAACACCCAATCCCCCCTCCTTGACTCACGTGCCAAGAGGGAGGGAATTAAAACTTCCCAAGCTAAAGTAAAGGGGGTGTGAAAGTTAAGGGGAGGGAAAAGAATGCAGATGGAAGACAAATTAGAGGGGCCCACATACCACTAAAGAAAAAAATGACTCATCCAATTAAAAAAAAAGTCAAACAAGGAGACTAGCGCAAGTTACTAAGGAGTGGGGAGTTAAGGATAACATGGGGATGTGGGTCCCTTCCTATCTCCCAACACAAAGACCAAGTAAAACTCACGTAGGCAAGGAGATAAGGTGGTTGTTTGGGAGGAGAGATTTATGACAGCAAGTACATATTTTGAAAAGTGCAGTGGCCAATGTAACCAAGGCTCATTCAATGCAAGGTCTGGTCTTCTCGTCCCCTACACCACCTTTTGGGAATGTAGTGAAAAAGTGCGGAGATTAATATATATATTATTATTATATTTGTTTTGAATACAAGTGGCAAATTTAATGTTTTAATATTGACTATGGCAAGGAATTTGTATGGGAATTATTTTCCCATACAAATTCCAGAGACCTGTAGGTCTCCATTTGCCCATTTCATTAGTTTTCTTTGACTTGATGAATTTCTATTTATTCTCTTCTTCATACTTAAGTTTTTTTTTGAGGATTTGAGTTTATTAATATGAGGCATAGTTGAACTAAAATTGATTTCTTTTCTAGCATTATAGTTATCTAAAGTAATACTTTAAAGATCTAAGTTTTATTCATTTACACAGCTCAACTATTAGTCTCTCAAACAAATAACATAGCTAATTATCAATTGACTTTGCAAAGATTAGGTGAAAATATAGAGATTTATTCTTTACTATGAATTTGAATAACAATTCCATGCAATAATCAACCTTTATTCAACTTAGAAAGAATACATTAAAAGCATTCTTAAATCAACATTTTGTATTTTCCTATGATCATAAATATATCAAAGGAGAGATTATACATTCCCTCAAATCTTGATGCATACACCTGTTACAATACATGACTTGGAGAGTTATCTCCAATACAAACACAATAACAATAGCATTGTGCTCAAGAGGATTCCATATTTCCTTACAAAACAATAATCACAAAACAAAAGCATTACAACTCAAATATGAGTACATCTTCAAATCCTTCAAGAGTCCTAACTTCAACAAGAAGTCTTCAATGGCTCCAAAAATCTGCATTAAAACCATTTTCAAGGAAGACCATGGGAGCTCACCTCCCAGCCTAGGCCTCTAAGAGGCCACCCCCGAGCTAGGGGAAAGCACAAAGAATGGGGCACATTCAAACACTCACACAAAACATACTTACATTCCACAAAAACCCAAATTCCCTCTAGGATAAAACATAGGATCTAACCTAATCCTTTAATGGGGTGAGGGTGGGAAACCCATGGAGAAGCCAATGCCAAAATAAGGCCACACATGGACCACAATAAACAATATCAAGGGCCACACATTGACCACAATAACAATGTATCTCATATCAATGGCACACAAGGCCAAATCCCTCCTTATGCCCCCCAAAAATGCCCCTTGGGCTAAAAATGCAAAGGCTACTTGGGGACAACACACCCAAGCTCATCCTTCCCCACACATGGAGGAGACTCTACACATAGAGTTGCCTCCATCCCCGCACCCCCTCTTGGTTTCTCTTCCCTCCCAAGGGTGATTGAGCCAAGAGTAAACAACCCAAAATCATATCACAAAAGAAAACACAAATACCATTTCATGCTCTCACCATGACCAACCATGGGGAGCTAAAACACTTAAAAAATTACTACAACTACAAGATTATACTACAACAAAGAGTGAGATGAAGAGCAAGATCCTCCAACCTATGATCCAATGCAAAAATGGTGAAGTTTTGTGCCTTTTCCTTCTTCTATCCCCAGCTTTTTCCTTCTCCAATTTTAGTGGTCTCTAAAGGTAGAGAGTGGGTGAACAAACTCATTGTTTCCCCAACTCCCCTCTAAAATGGCCTCCAACTCAATCCCCAAAATCCTAGGAAGATGGAACCCCATGCCATTGGTTGGTCTTCCCAAAGTCTTACACAGCCCCTTACACCCAAAAAGGTGTTCCATGGAAGTGGAAACCTAAGATTGGTCCAAAATGAAGAGAGGACAATCTTGGACCACATTCAAACTTGCATTTTCGCTCAAATTCAAAAAGGTACTTTGAAGGGGTCAAAAAGTCAATATTGGGCTCCTAACCTACTAAAAATACCCCTAACCCATGGGTAAATTGAATGGGCTACCTCAAAATGCATGAAACTACCCGCTAGGGTCCCATTTAACCCTCCAAAAACCATGGTTAAGTGTATGAACGAAAAACTAAGATGTGACTTCACTTTGGGGTCCTATGATAAGTGGATGCGCTTTGGATTTCCCCCCTGAAGAAGCTTCTAGAACTTGCTCTCACACTCCAACCACATGACATACCTTAGTTAACATATAACTCTAGTTTCAAGTGACACACACATAATTAACATCACAATTAAGGTATGTCCACAATATTACAACACTTAACATTCCTACACATACATTCACATTACATTTACAAATAAAACACTTCACAACGAGGCCCTGGTCTCTTCAATAGATGGGGTCTTGGCTTTACTGTTAGCACATGCATTCAATGTGGTTTCCCTGAACATTTCCATGGTCCTTCCACCTACAAAACCTCAATGCTGCATCAGTAATTCAAGGAAGAAAACCATCACATAGAAACATATAAGATGTAATATCCACACATTATTCATAACTCAATTGCATACATGAAAGCACACAACAGGTAATGTTCTCACACAATTCAATTGAACATTCAATCACATAGAAGGAGATGTCATAATTCAATTGTCTACATGTAATCATATAGAATTCAATAATCACATCAAATAAATTCAATTTGCATAACTCAATTCATACTTCAATTGCATATATAATTCATAATTTAATTTGCATACATGATTCGTAATTCAATTGTATTCCTATAATTCATGATTCGAATGCATACATACAATCACTTTCACATAATTCCTAATTCCAATGCATACTTATAATCACTTTCACATAATCTATAATTCAACTGCGTAGATAGAATCACCTACAACACAATGTTCACATATAAATCATAATTCAATCACATGCTTGTAATCATATAGAATGCAATAATTATATCAATCTCAATTCAATTTGCATAATTCAATCATCTATAACATACATACAACTTATCATGAAATATTCAATTCTTCACTAAAGTAAGCATGTAGCATATTGCATATCTAATTCAGTTGCAATTAAATGTCATCACAACACTCCTAAAATTCTCCTAAGTATTTAACATTTTGATTCATAATAGAAATCTCATCATATCATAATCAAATCAAATCTCCATTTCCTAGTTACTTACGTAAGCCTATAAAATCCATCACTTCATCCCAACATTCATAAATCAAAATAATGATAATTTAGAGTTCATATTTATATCATAAAATAGTCATCAATAATTCATCGCCTAACATTTAACCTGAAATGAAATACACACCTCAACCTAATTCATTTCTTGATTTTCATTTTCCTAACAACTTATAACAACATAAATTCTCTAATTGCACACCTTTGTATTTATCTAATTATCATAATGTCAGTCATAATGTATCATAAGGTCACCATTGTGCATATAGAAAGCATCATAAAATGCAATGCATTCTTATCTACTGTAAACAAATCTTTGTCAAAATAGTAAAATCTACTAACTAATCAAAACATTAAGCCAATCACTAGGGCTACCATAATGATATGAAAAAGATATGGTTGGTCTAGGGTGGGGCCTCACAAGAATGCCATTGCATTCAACATTTCTCAACATGAGTATTTCATTTCCTCTTCAAGGCTACATAATCAAAACCTCCATACACATACTTTTCTTATCAACTTCCTCAAGATGCAAGGATACCAATGGCTTCATGGTGCCCATACACTATGAATTTATCCCTCTTCTCCAAGAGAAGAGACTCTCACCTCATGGAGAGCCCAACTAACCCCTTCACCCAAGGCCACTTCTTCCCTTCCCAAAGGGTGAGTAATGCCTCACTCCCATGAACAAAAACTCCCTCATTCAAGAAAAATAAAACAAAAAGGAAGCAAGAATTCAAACCCAAATCCCATCCCATACAACACAATATCACAACAAGCATAGGATTCATAAACATGAGAAAGAAATAACATCATGCTAATCTATTGTAAGCAACAAGTAAGATTCCATGGCAAGGAGTAAACTATCCTTCACAAGTGTTATGGAAAATGAAATTTGAGATGAGCTAATCCACTTATCCTTCCTCAATCCAAACCCTAATGTCTCTAAAAGTAGAGAGTGGGTGAACACCCACTAACTCTACGAAGGGCCTCTAAAAAGGCCTCCAATTTCTACCCACCCACCATCAATAAATGTAGACTTGACCCTATGGTCTTATTTCTTTTTCCTTGTCATCCATTATAAATGCATGATTGAAAAGAAGGGTGGAGTTGGGTAAGGGTCAAGACTGCAACAAATTTCGTAGCTAAGGGTAAATGGGTCATAAAATGGGTCACCAAGGCCACTAGGGGGTTATAGTTGTGTCAAAAACATTCCTAACCCATACCCCTACCACTTAGGTACTTAAATAATGACAAAAATGACCCTTAGAGCCCCTTTTTGGCCTCAAGAAGTGGCTAGAAAAAAAGAGAATTTAAATAATAACATAACAAGTGTCAAGTGACACTACGATTGCACATCACATACAAAATGTCATGTCTTGCACAAAAACATGAAGTTAACTACTAACACACATGCAAATTCACATTACAATGAGGCTTTTAATCCCATATCAAATTAGACCTTGGCTTACTTAGTTCACATATATCTAACCTTGGTTCTCCAAAAAATTTCCATGGTTCTCTTACCTGCACACTAAACATCGAGCATTAGTAGTTCAAGATAGTAAATCACATTAATATACATATCTAATTCATTATTTAACCCATAAATCCATATGCAGAATTCAATCCTAATTGCAAATTTTCATTCAATAATGTTTGAACATCATAAGTAAATAATCATCATGACATGTCATTTATAAAGTGATGAAATCTAAACATGATCCAATATTCTCATCAATTCACTTTACTAAACATGGATAATCAAAATCATGACATACTCTAGATTCTAATCCACATAATATAATAATCACCATCAAACATAATGTCTCGAGTCTTTGTCAGAATAATCAACAAGTGTATCAATGTATCAAAATGTGAATAATAAAAAATGCTATGATGGGTTGGGGTGAGGCCTCACAGAGGAGGCTAAGGGCATCCATAAACCCTAATCATTGTATAACCCTTCTCATAAAAAATGTCTCCCCAATTGTGACCTTTGGTCCACTCGTCAATAAATTGTTGGGGCCTCACCAATTGTAGAACCTTGGTGGATAATTTGGTACAATTCACTCCCAAAAATCAAAGAATAGGATATACAATCCAGTTTTCAAAGGCTCCAAAATCATGCCTATGGCAAGAAGGGATCCAAATTGCCAACCAAAACTGTGTTGAGTTGGGCTGTCCATTGCATGTCATTTGTGGCCTGAGATCTTGTAAATTTATGAGATCATAATTATGGTACACAATAAGGTGCATCAACAAGGATTAATGCATGAACTTGGGTGTAGAGCCAGATGCAACATTCTTCAAAGACAGTAAACCCTCATGCATTTTATTTATTACATAACCAATCAAATCATAACCTTTGTTTACCAAATGGTTCTAAGAATCTATTACCAACATCAAAATATCAAAGGTGATCCTCTCTGTGCCTGCATCAACTCCCAAGACCTGGCATAACCCATATGCTATATATTTCATATAAAATTTGAGGTCCTTGTATTGATATGGAGTTGCCCTAGCCATAGCTGCAACATAATTTATGTTCTCTTTGGGCATGTCATTTTTAATCTACTTAGAGACCAATACAACCTCTCAAACATATGTATTGGTTTGAGCCTTTATATCTATCTCAGTAGCCATAGGGATTTGGATTCCAAATGCTTTCATGAATGAATTTCAGTCTAGGGTTACAAGGGGAGAACCATCCTCCTTTCTAATAGTTTTTGACAAGGGATCATAGCACCGAGATAGCATAAGTAATGTGTCTACATCTAGGAAAACTTCAGGAACAATCAACTTAGCCAACCTTGATGTCCAAGGTTTTGAAACTGGAACTGAACTATCACGGTTCTTATAAAAATATGAAAATAAACACATGCCCATAACTTCTGGGGTCTTAGCATCTCTGCAATAAGCTAATTCATCCACAAAATAATCATCATTTACCTTTTGTTCTGAGATGAACCAGGAAAAAGGGTGAGGAACTCATCTAAAAACCTTTCTTTCAATTTTTCCATAGAGCCTCGGCTGGTGGAGGCTCTGTTTGCTGTTGCTTGACTCATTCTGACTAAAATTCTAAAATTCTCTGTAAAAATCACTAGTCATACTGTAAATCCAAAAAATTCTAAAAACTTGATGCTTTGTACTCTTTGATATGCTCTGTAACTTTCAAAGGATAGCCTCTAACTATTTTATTCTGTAAAATTGAATGCGCCACCATTTTCTGACACCAAAAAAAATGTCACCTCTACCATTACTCCACACAAACAGAGCTTCAATTTACTAGTCATAGCTCAAGAATATTCAAACTCAATTATTCAGAAACCTAGTGACTAAAGAAAAATATCATGGTCATTTAATAATATTGGCACCTTCATAAGGCTTATGACACCTGGCAACTAAGAGGGCTTCTTGTAGTCATGGAAAGATTTTCCACTTTATGAATTTATTATGAGATTGAGCCATCACAAATTTTTGATCTAGAGACATAGTGACCATAGTCGACCTCTTTAGTTTCTCTTTAATTTTTCACATTTGGAGATTACCCAACTATAGTCTGTGTCTTAGTTGTGGATGAAATATTTCTCATTATGAGATCACGCGACTAAGATCACCTTTTATTTTGTCATGAGATCTGGCGACAATAGGCTTTCTCTAAGTCACAGAACATGGTTGACTTTTCAAACTTCTTTTTGAGATCTTGCAACCTAGCCATCTAGAGATTTAGTGACTATAAACAATTAATCTTTAATATTTCATCTTGAGATTAGGAAACTATAGTTAATCCCATAGTCATGGCAACTTTATTTGTTCTTTACAGCATTCAGCGATCACCCAACCTAGAGATTTAGCAACAAACCAAGAGTCTCTTAATCGCTTAAAAATTTCTGACTTTCAAATTTCTTTCTGAGATCTCATGACTACTATTGATATTCTTCTTCATTCCACCCTATGGTCCACATTAAGTCGTGAGAGCTTTTCTCACTTAATTATTTGATTTAGCGACTAGGAGATAATCATGTCACTAAATTGCTAGAGCCTTTTCACTTAACTGTTAAGAACTTGAGATCACATGACTGCATAGTCACTACATCATTGAATAAATATATAACCATCGGGTTATGACCATAACATTAACCTCAACTCAACTCGGGAAAATCTAGAGACTACGCGAGAAAGAAAATCCTTGGGTCTCACAATATTTTTCTTAACTGGGGTTAAGTCCTGAGAACATGTGACTGAGGCAATTTCCAAGTTGTGAAAACACTTCGTAACTCTGAGTTGTATCTAGAGATTGAATACTAGCCATTGATCAAACTTCATCTTATGGTTCACATTAAGTCTTTCAATCATTTATAACTTAACCGCCACATCTGGAGACCTGGAGACAACCATGTTGCTAGATTTCTAACCATGTAGGAGATAACTTCCACCTTTGGGAGATAATGCGACCACTAAAAATCCAAGTCACTGAATGGAATGATTAATCGCATGAAAACCTAGAGACCTAGAGACAACTTGAAATAAGACTGCACCTCAATTTTAGAGACTCAGCGACCAAAGAGAAAAATCATAATCACTAAATGAAACATCACTTTAATAAATCATTCTAAGATCACTGGATCAAAGGTAATTTCCATCTAGAGACCACGTGACTATAGTTCTTTTCTTATAAAATTTTTAATAGTTTTCGCTAGATCTCAAGAAAACATTTTGAGACTTAGAGACTAAAAGGGTAATCGCTAAGTTGTTTAATAATAAAGAATATTCCGAAGTGCTTATGAGATCAGGCGATAAAGGCTTTTAGGAAATCACTAAATATGAAGGAATATTCTTACTTCTCTTGGAGACTAAGTGACTAACTGAGGGAAAATAACATGCACATGCTTAATTTGGAGTTTAAGTGACCTGATAAAGTAATGGAGAAATAGAAGGCTGGCAACTTAAACTAGGGCATTTTTTGAAATTTAGGGCAAAGGGTCTGAAACATGAGGTTATTCACCTAGGGCTTGAAAATTTGTCAAGAAAGACTAGACAAGAACTCAAAATTTCGACTAGGAAAACACTAAAACCAAAAATACTACCAACAAGGTCAACATATTTCTTTGGACCTAACACCATAATTGACCTTTCACAATTGATAATATTTGCAAGAGGGAAACTTCTATCCCTAATAATATTTTTTATGTAAGGAAGTTGTATAAGAAACTTTTGTTGGAGATTTGCTAGGAGGCTAGTATTGACTGTATATTTGTCATTGGTGACAACATATGGAAAGTAGCATGCATGGAAGTCTTACATAGTAAGCTTTTAGCATAGGTTGCATGGACATGATATCGGCAAGATATCATGGGCACAGAGGTTAACCGTTAGTATAGATAGTTATATAGCAACTTGTGTCAGCAGTGTTCCTAATAGAGTTATAGGCAGTGTTCTGTGTATGGTTGTCCATACAGTTATCATAGAGCCTTGCGCTCTTGGATATATGTTGAAGACATGTTATTTATGTTTTAGTTATGGACACATAGTCATATATTTAGTAGAAGCAAAGTTATGTAGTCACTATTCGCTAGTAGTAGTTTCCTATGTTTATTCAGAAGAGCCATGTTAGGGATTTTTCTTGTCGGTCAAACTTGGCAATTTCATTGGCTTGATTCTCAGTAAATAGGTTTCCAAGTTTGCAAGAAAAAGCCTAATTGATGAGGATTGGATAAGATCATCCTTCTGCTTCTAGCTCCATAGGACTCAGGTGGGTATTGCCTACAAATAGGTTACTATCTTTCAAGTAAACTATAAAATGGTGGATTAGGTCTTCATTGTCATGCCATTGAGTTTCATATAGGTGCTTTATAGAAGATAATCCTGAAGACAGCTAAGAACAACCTGTTGTAGGATATGACTAATGAGACTCCAAGGATGATAACATGAACAATGGCATAAGGGTGATGAGTCCTTTTTATGAGTAAAAATCAAGGAAGGCTAACCTTTGATTCACCCTTTAAGGAATCAACAACTATAGATTGTAAAACATCAGGGACAGCCCTATTTTTTAGGTGCATGAACATGAAATGAAATGGTATTAGTAGTGATGAATTTGTGTTTGATGACTGAAAGGTGTTTGAATGATAGAGATCAGATCAGTGCCTAATCCTTTGGGCAAAGAGTCTAACATAAATCAATAGAGGTATTTCTAGGAAATATAGTGATATGCCTTACAAACCACATACAATTTGGATAGAATGCCTTACAAACTATCTTCTCAATCTAGGTTTGCTACCATCAGGATCTTCCACATATGTATTTATTCTCTGAAATTGCACATAAGGATTTAATTCTTTCCTTAAAAGAAACTCATGCAACAATTAGATAGCTACCTTACAACAAGTATGTTCCAAATGCCTTACAAGTAGAGACATACAAGAATAAAAACAAAGCAAAGAGACAATAATAGAACCAAGGTAGAAATTGTATTGTATTTCATGGAAATGTATCAATACATACAAGTAAACTCTTTACTCAAAATCATAGAATCAACAATCTACTCTATAAAGTTTTTATTATTAACATTCAACCATCAATAATATGGAACTAGAGAATAGAATCCCTTGGATTGCCAAAGACTAGAACCAAGAACCAAAAGGATTGGAAAACCAGAAAGCTAGGAGACCCAAAAAGTTTTGGAACCCTTACAAAATTAGAACACTAACCACTTATACCACTAGCTATCTTGGGATCCCCAAATAGGTTAGGATGCAATTAGCTTCAGATAGCTAGGGTTATGGTTTCACCCACTAAACCAACCAATATCAATCAATAATCAATTCTAGGGGAGAAAACCAAGCAACCTGGACAAACAGACCCAAAACTAATCTTCATCAATGAAAAATCCTCTTATTTATACTGAAAATCACACAAACACCATGCCTTTTCAATCTATTTATACACCTACAACATGTCTCAAGCTTTACCTATGTCCATTTCATGACAGTAGAGGTGTCTACAATCAATCATCAAACCTTCTGGACCACCCTGCAGCAGTTGGCATAACAACTTCATCAAATCCTTCTGCTAAAACCATAAATTTTGGTCCTTTTTGTCACTAAAAAACCCTTAGAAAATTTGAACTTGAATAAAAAGGGTCACATTCATGGTGTTTGCAACTAATCAGCGGTCGAAATTTAAATTTGAGCTATCTTTATATCATGACCGTTAGATCTCTTTATTTCCTGGGCTTTATGTCTTTAACTCAATCAGATACCCCGAGTTCCCTTTAGTGAACATGTGACAAAGCAATTTCTCATTCATGAGAAGAAAACCTTAACCCATCCTTAACTCCATGACCTAGTGAACAAAGGGAAACATTTAACTTTGGTTTCTTATTTGGTGAACTGGCGACAAAAGGTTTTCGCCAGTTCGCAGAACATTTTAAGTCATCGCTAAAATACTTAGTGATCACACAACCTTCCTTTGTTGAATCACCAATCATTTTGGAGAACCACCATATTATTCTTCAAATGAGTGAAAAGAAATGAAATTCATCAGGCTGCTAACCTTATTTATCCAGACCGCTTGACCTCCTAGACCCCACCTGGGCCTGCTTTATGCCACTTGTCCCCATGTTATTTTCTACTCATTCTGATTCATCTCTGACATAGGAATCACATGCCTAAGCCTTTGAAAATGTATGGTGAGTGTAAGATCTCATGGTTCTGACACAACCCATGAAAACTTACACCAATTGTAGATTTTGTCCCTGTCACTGACCTTTTTGACAGCAGCCCCACTCTACAGTATTCCTCATCATCCTCCAGCTCAGCCAATAAGAACATGACACCTCAGTGATGAATTTTCATGTGGTCCCACTATTCTGGAAAACCTTTACCCTTTTATCCATTTGGTGAGCATGTGACCAAAGGAACCCTCTCCCATTCGTGAGAACTTTGAGAGCACCGCTAGAAAAATTAGCAATTCCATGAACACTGTTCACCAAACTGCCAAGTCTTTAGACATTTCACCAAAATATCACATGAACCAGTGAACAAAGCATACCTTTTTAGGAACCACCAAAAGGACTGACAAACCTATTGGGCCTGCATCAAGAAGATCAGTGGCCGTCTCAACTTCACATAGGCATTCAAGATTCCATCAGATTACATGCCTATTTTTGATCTAGAATCTCCTCCCTGCTCTGAGAACCCTCTGAAAGGATATGAAATCAATGGTTGGTGCAAAATATGAAGCCTCTAACAAATTTGATGAGAACTTATGCCATTCATCAATTCACTAACAAGGTCAGGTCCCTCTGACACACCGAAAACTAGGTCCCACTGACAACCTCCACCTCATTAATACATGGACCAATCATAGCTTGCCATTTGTGCATACGTGTCATTTTGGACCCATAGTATATCTACCATCACATAAAATGGTTATCGTTAAAGCATTATGTTATACCCTGTGCATCTTCCATCAGTGGTATAGCAATGATCGTTGATTCTACTCACTCGTTAACCAAGCCAACAGGGAAAGGAGATAGGGCCTGCTGGGACAGATGGCACACAGTCATGAATTCGCATGTCAAAGACCTCTGTCACCAAATAGTCTTGCAAATTAATGAAAACCACATATTTCAAAAGGCTAAAACATAGGAAAATATTAAAGTGGAAAACTTAGGAAAAATTAATGCCAAAAGACATAGGAACTTATTTCGCTGGGCGCATGAAAACTTAGGAAAATAAAGGCCGCTAAGGAATAAAAATTAACACACATGCCTTTATGAAATTTTTAAGTGGCTTGAAAAGTAACATGAAATTAGAACAAGGCTAGGGCACACTTAGGGTTTTTTTATTCAATGACTATTTTTTTGAATTTCAAACAAGGGTTTTAGCTAGAAAATAGAGAAAAACAAGTTGTAGAGACCAGAAGAAAAAATGGGAGGGCCATGAAAATTTGCAGGTGCCAACAGTGGCTCTATTCGAGGATGTTGAAATGTAAGTTTTAATAAGAACCATAGGACTCTGGGATGTAGACCAAAAACCACTAACCTAAGACAGGGAAAGAAACACACAACCTGAAAGGAAACAAACATGTATAGAAATTTACAAACTATTTACACATGCATGAAAATCAAAAACTTAACTGAAGAAGGGCTTCAAGAATTGCCCATGCACTGGCAATTCAAAATCCTCACCATCCATGTTCTTCAGCAAGTAGGAATCCTTCCTAAAACTATCATGAATCATAAAAGGACCTAGCCACAGTGATTCAAATTTCTTATGCTTCCCTTTATCTTCTACCCTCACATTCCATTGAAGTACCAAATCATCAACCTTGAACTTTCTGGTAGTTTCTCTTTTGTCAAATAAGTACTTCATCTTCTGTTGCAACTTGATATTATTCTTTTGACTCTCTTTTCTCTGTTCATCTAACTCAGTCAACTACATAACTCTATTTTGCATTGGCTCTATGACATCCAGCTCCTCATCCTAAATAAACTGATAAATTGTAATTAGATTATTTATAGGTAGCATTGACTGCAAACCATACACAAGCTCAAAGGGAGACTTCCCAGTGGCTCTTTTCACTGTAATCCTATTAGCCCATAAAGCCAATCTCAACTTGGAATGCCAAGCTCTCTTATTCTTTTCAAGTGTCTTCTTCAGGATTGTCAGGATGCTTTTATTGCTAGACTTAGCCTATCCATTTTCTTGAGGATGATAAGGAGATGAATAATGTTATGACTCCATTATCTTTGCAAAACTCCTTAAACTCATATGATCTAAAACACATTGCATTATCTATAATCAAATTCACAGGAACACCAAATCTAGTCAAAATATCATCATGTAAGAAATCAATCACCACTTTACTTGTTTCCCTCCTTGTAGGAATAGCCTCTATCCATTTTGTGAAATATTCAGTTGCAACAAGTATATAACTATGTCCTCCACTAGATTTCTCAGCAAACTCACCTATGCAATCCAAGCCCCACATGGAAAATGGTGCTTCAGCAACAATTGGGTTTAATGACAGTGCTCCTGAGTACTTTAATTTTGAAGCAAACCTCTAACAAGCTTCACATTTCCTGACATACTGAAATGAATCCTTAAACAATGTAGGCCAAAACTAGCCAGCCCTCAAAATCTTGTGAGCAGTAGTCCTTGCTGAAAAATGACCTCCACAAACACCAGCATGCATTTCATTTAAAACCTTATTTGCTTGATATCTGTCAAGACAAAACAACAAGACTCCATCTCTATTTTTCCAATAAAAGTCCCCTTGTATCAATGTATACTTTTGATCTTGCAATTTCAAGGACCTCTTTTGATTATCTGTCATATAGTCTAGGCATCTAGCATTCTTTATGAAATAGACAATACCAACATATTCTGGTTGCAATTCAATACTTGTGATTGTCATATCTGGAGTCTCTTCATTATTTACTTGGACCAAGTCCATCTTATCTTCAGTCATCAATTTTTCTAGGCCTTGTCCTCTCACAAGCTTAGTGATATGAATTTCCAAATTGAATTCTTGAATTCTAGTAATCCACTTGCATCTCTTACTAGTGACTTCAGATTGAGTAAGAACATCCTTTACTGCTGAATGTGGGACATATGAAACAACCTTTGCACATACCAGATAAGGCCTAAAATATTTGACTTCTTTTACCAATGCATATGCCTACTTCTCCATCATCTCATAATTCAACTCAGCAGCCTGCAAGGATTTGCTAAAAAATGCAATTGGATGCTCAAAACCTTCATTGTCATTTTGCAATAAAATAGTAGCAATGGTGTGAAATGATGCAAAAGAAAACAATGAAAAAGGCTTGGTATAGTTAGGAGACCTAAGCACAGGTGCTTGTTGGACCACATCTCTAATTTTCTCAAATGCAGCTTGAGCCTCTATAGTCCATTGAAACTTCATATCCTTTTTTAACAACTTCACTATAGGCTTGACAATTTCAGCAAAATTTGCAATGAATCTCCTTAAAAAATTGATCTTCCCTAGAAAGGATTGCACCCCTTTGATATTTTTTGGTCCAGACACCTTCCTGATTTCTTCAACTCTCTCCGAATCAATTCTTATTCCATCTTTTGATACAATGTATCCTAGAAGCTTTCCCTCTTTGACTGCAAAATTACATTTTTTAGGATTCAGGGACACACCATACTCCACAAATTTGACAAAAATCTTCTCTAGGTGTGAACAATGATCATGAGCCTTCTTGGAATAAATAGTTAAGTCATCCTGATACACAACCATAAACTGGTCTATGTACTCTTTGAAAGCAACATCCATGGCTCTTTGGAAAGTTTCTCCAACATTTTTGAGACCAAATGGCATTCTGACATACACATAGGTTCCCCAAGTTGTTGTGAATGCAATTTTGAATTTTTTAGATTCTTTCACCAACACCTGGTTATATCCAGAGAATCCATCCATCATAGACAATAATTCACCACCAATGACCTTGTGCAAAATTGCCTCCATGTTAGGCAGTGAATAGTTGTCCTTCAATGATGCAACATTCAAATTCCTGAAGTCTACACACAACCTAATGTAACCATTCTTCATTATAACTGGGACTAAATTAGACACCCAAGTTGAATGCCTTATTTGTTGAATTATTCCTGCATCACTCAACTTGACTATCTCCTGCTACATCTTAGGAGCCAACAATGGGTTAATGGACCTTTGCTTTTGTCTGAATGGTTTGACATCTTGCTTTAATGGGATCTCATGTTGGAAAAGGTCCTCTCTATAGGCTTTTAGGTCATCATAAGACCATGCAAACACATGCTTATACCTCTTGAACAACTTTATCAAATTATCTTTCAATTGAGGGGTTAATCCTTTTCCAAGATAGACCATTTGAGGAGCATTATGTGATCCCAAATTCACTTCCTCCAGATCTTCTACATTAGCATTACTTATTTTTGACATATGATCATTTTGGCTGCTATACAATGCTTTTAACTCAGTTAAGCCTTTAGGAATACTATTTGAATTCAACTGGATCACCTCACTTCCCATGATCATGTCTTTGCCTTCAATTTCCTCAACCAAAGTGTTGCAATCTATAGGTTGATCCTCATATATGTCAAGACGTTGAATAAAACTCAAGATGTCATGATCATCATCAAAGACCTACCAATTGTAAATGTTGTCTGCAACAACTGGTCTACTTTTTACTTCAAGAATTGACACTCCAAACAAAGTTGAATCATCCCCTTTTAGAGCAACATTAGCCAAAAAATCAGCCATTATGTTATTTTATCTTTCCACCCAACATATATTGAAAGCATCAAACATTTCAATCTAATCCCATATAACATATTTATAAAATTTCAATCTATCATTCTTGACAACATATTTGGAACAAACTTGTGCTACCACAAGCTCAGGATCACCAAAAACCTTTAAACATTTTATCCCATGTTTGATAGCAATATTCAATCCCAAAGACAATGCTTCATATTCAGCAGTATTATTTGTGCATTGAAAATTCAATGAGAATGAATACTTAAAAGTGCTACTTGATGGAGATATGAGTAAGACTCTAGCTCCTTAGCCTTCTTTTGAGCATGCTCCATCAAAATACATTTTCCACAATCCATCTTGTTGTTTCTTTAATTCTACAACTAGTGGATCTACCTCTTCCACTGGTGGGACAATTTCCTCTAATTTGAAATTCTCCATGTCAACATCCACACAAAAATTTAAATGATCATCATTTATTTCATTCATATGTGGAGTTCTACCTTCTCTAGATACTTTCACATTGTCACCATCAATATTGAAAGTTGCAAAGGATAGATCAGATTGGATACTACCTCCCATCTAAGCACTCCACTTCCTTGAAAACAACATCCCATAATGAGGGGGAATATCTACCACTAGAACACTCATTGTTAGCAACTTGTCAGGGAAAGTTGTCAACCTATAAGGAAGTGCTTTTATAGTACCAATAATAGGGACCTCTCTTGAATCTATAGCCTGACATCTACCATGAGGTGTATCTACTTTCAAACCCAAGGATCTCATTATTTCTACAGGCATAACAGTATTAGAGGCTCCTGAATCAATCATACAATTTCTTAACAAATTTCCATTCACTATTAAGGACAAAAAGAAAGGATCAACTATTCCCGACACAACATTTGCAGCATTAGCATCCAAATAAATCTAAGGGATCTCAAAGACGATCTCCCCACATTGGTTCTCAATTGAATCACTTGCTGCAGTATTCGTTCCATCAACCTTGGTGGAACTTCGGGTATTAGAAGAAAAGGTTCCTTTTACCCAACTCAAAGCCTTAACTTTATGCTCCTCTATCCTCATCATTTCTAATAAGGGGACCTTGATAGTGATTTGTGACAAAAATTTTCTCATGTCAATGGGGACATACTTGGGGTCAACTACATCCTGCCCAATGGCAGTGACCTCTTTATCTTCTTCATGTGTAACCACATTGGGGCTATCTTCGCTCTGACCCTTTTCTTTCTCTTGCAAAGGAGAAGTAGTACACACAAGAGGTTTAGCTTTTACATTGTAAGCCATAATTTGCTTTGAGAAGTTGACATTTTTCTTCAACTTGGTCTTGTCAGCAATCTCAGTAACCTTTTTCTTATTTTGGGCTTGTTTTTCATCCCTATCTATTTTCTTGATGAAAATTCTAGTAGGCCTGCCACTTGGACTACCTACCATCCTATTTCTCAAATTATAGTTGCTTTTAACATGAGACACCATGTCTTCTATGATTTGTGCAATTTCTTCATCAGAAGGTCTTCTCAACATTACTGACTCATCACTTCTTAGAGTATTGCACTAAACTACATCAAGGTGATTATCTTCTTCATCAGAAAACACTTGCTGATGGTACACCTCATTTCTGATTTGGGAACTACCAGCATCTTGATTTTCATCTTCATCTACAGAATCTAACTCATCATACATGTATGAAGAAGTCATACCACACCCTTGATCATCATAAGTATCATCATTGTTGTTTCATCGATCTTCATCTGTAGAAACACTTTGAGCAATAGCACAATAATAGGGATCATTAGGTGATTGGAAAACAATACACCATGGAACATCATCATTCATATTCACTGTATTTTTGTGCAAAGGGTCAGGGGTCTTGTCATTTGGTTTATCCTTTCTTTCAGGAAGCACAAGCTTTCCATCCTTCCACTGAGTATTATAAGGATAGTTCTACATTCTTGGTAACTTATTAAAGTAGTTGAAATATGGCCTATCATTTTCTTGCACTCTACTATTTCTTGCTTCACTACACTTTAAATATTTTATTGCTTTCAAGATTTGTTTCAAACTATCATCATCTTTTGGCTTTGCATCAGGTTTCCCTGGCTCTCTTCTGTTTGAGACTGATGGCTAACAATCTTCTCCCCTTCCCAATTTCCCTGATATCCTTCTATTGCTCTCTATATTAATAGCCAATTTATAAGCCTCTGGAAGATTCCTAGGATTCTTATCCCTCAAAAGATATCCCATCTTTGAATCAAAAGCATTTAGGTATGTGACAAGACACACCCTGTCATCCAATCTGATAACTTGCAACACTTTATGCATGGCTTTCTAAAATCTAACATTGAATTCAACAACACCCTCATTTGAATTTTTCTTGATGTTGTTAAACTCATTAAGCATGAAGCCTTCATTGGTTTTATCACCATACTGTTCATTGAAAGATTGCCTAAACTGATTCCATGAACATATGTTGGCATGAGGTAAATTTATAAACCAATCTCTAGCATCTTCAGTCAAAGACTGAACAAAAAGCTTCATGATAACATCATCAGGCTCAATATTGTAGTCATCTATCACACCAATGAAACTTTTCAAATTCTCTTCGCAAGTAACTGCATTGCTTGTAGTGAATTTTGGGAGCTTCTTCCTAATTTCATCAGGGATGGGATTTGGATAACCAGGAATTCCAAAAAGAATCAATTGCTTATCCCTCTCATGAATGGGACCTACTTGAGATGGGCCACCACCTAAAGATGCAAATTTTTGAGTATTAGAAATATTAGGAGTCTTAGGCATACTTGAAGTATTTGTAGTGTTGAACACATTTTCTCCTTATGCTTGAGAAGTGGAAAGGGTATTAGCATGTCTAGAAGATTGCCTAAGGAAGTCAATCTTTCTCTTCATTTCTGTAGCAGTGGCTTCAAGCTCTGCCTTTTCTAACTCTTTGGCTAACAATTCTTATTTTCTTTTTGCTTCTTCCAAGTTAGCCTCTAATCTTGCTACCTGATCCACGGACCTCTTTGCATGATTTGTTTCATTTATTGAAACTCCTACATCCTTTTGTTTACCTTTGTCCATAGGATCTCTTGTCTCACAAATCTTATGGACAACAGGCTAATCTTCTGGTTGTTCTGTCACATGATCTTGATTCATGGCCTCAAGATCCAACAATTATCTCTTCAATTGCTCAGATCTAATCATAGCATGTCTGATCTTTTCCTCTTTTTCCTTGTCTCTTTTTTGCCTTAAATGGATCTATTCCTGGACTCTCCTCTCCAACTCATAGACCTCTTCAAAAATTTCTTCTGATTTAGGGAGAGTAGTCTCTGACTCAGCATATCCTACTTGAACCTTGTCCTCATATTGGTTTAGACCCAAATCAACAGCCTCCTCATATTCAGAGGTATTTCCTTCTTGATTCACTTGAATAGACTGGATTTGTTCCTCTTGCCTAGTATCTTCTCTATGTTTCTAAGCATGAAACATATTTCTATTTCTTCTTCCTCTCTTTGTCTAACTAGGCCTAGAAGTACTTGGCATACCTTCTCCCAATCTGTCCTCATGAAGCTTATTTCTTTGAGACCTAGTACCTTTGTAACTTATGTTGTGAATGATTTTCTAGCCAGTACTACTACAGAGATAGTTAGAGTCGCCACCCAAAACATGGGAATTCTTCTTCTTCTTGTTTTTTTTTTTATACACCAATGGTAACCAGCTGGTTTGTATAGGGTAGGAGCCTTGGCTCAGCTAAACCCTACAACTTAGCAAAATATTTCTTACAACTCCCCAATAGAGTCGCTAGTCTGTTAGGGATTTTTCTTGTGGGTCAAACTTGGCAATGTCATTGGCTTGATTCTCAGTAAACAAGTTTCCAAGTTTGCAAGAAAAAGCCTAATTGATGAGGATTGGATAAGATCCTCCTTTTGCTTCGAGCTCCATAGGACTCAGGTGGGTATTGCCTACAAATAGGTTACTATCTTTCAAGTAAACTATAAAATGGTGGATTAGGTCTTCATTGTCATGAGATTGAGTTTCATAGAGGTGCTTTATAGAAGCTAATCCTGAAGACAACTAAGAACAACCTATTGTAGGATATGACTAATTAGACTCCAAGGATGATAACATGAACAATGGAAAAAGGGTGATGAGTCCTTTTTATGAGTAAAACTCAAGGAAGGCTAACCTGTGATTCACTCTTCAAGGAATCAGCAACTATAGACTGTAAAACATCAGGGACAGTCCTATTTTTTAGGTGCATGAACATGAAATGAAATGGTATTGGTAGTGATGAATTTTTGTTTGATGACTGAAAGGTGTTTGAATGAGAAAGATCAGATCGGTGCCTAATCCTTTGGGAGAAGTGTCTAACATAAATCAATAGAGGTATTTCTAGGAAATACAGTGATATGCCTTACAAACCACATACAATTTGGATAGAATTCCTTACAAACTATCTTCTCAATCTAGGTTTTCTACCATCAAGATCTTCCACATATGTATTTATTCTCTAAAATTGCACATAAGGATTTAATTCTTTCCTTAAAAGAAACTCATGCAACAATTAGATAGCTACCTTACAACTAGTATGTTCCAAATGCCTTACAAGTAGAGACATACAAGAATAAACACAAAGAAAAGAGACAATAACAGAACCAAGGTAGAAATTGTATTGTATTTCATGGAAGTGTATCAATACATACAAGTAAACTCTTTACTCAAAATCATAGAATCAATGATGCAGGAGCATCCCAGGGTAGTTGGCTATCCTGCATGTTTGGGAGATTTGATGGAGTTGTGTGGACTTATTTTCATGTGTGAGGGGTTTGGTAGAATTGGATAAACTTACTTGGGTCTTTGATAATTGGATTTGATGTATTTAATAGAACTTGGCATGGTCTTGGTTGCTCTGCATGGCCTTGGGGAGCTCGGCCTTGCTTAGGAATTTTGGTGCCTATTTCAGGCCGTATAAGTAATTTTCCACAAAGATTTAGAGGCTGAAAATTTTAGGGATTGAAGAGGGCCTATATTTCTACCTACAATTCAAAGCATGAGTTCTAATTCATCCGGAGCTAGGAGATATCACGATTTTACTAAGACATCTATTTTGGAAATTTAATTGTTGTTGTTGGCCGACTTGTGGCATTTAATTTCGGTATTTGTATTTAATTTATTTTCAGGGCCGACCTATGGCTTAGATTGGTATAAGTAGGGGTTGTGGGGGAAGTCTTTAGGCATTGATTCATCCACTTGGGAGAAGAGGAGGTGGATGTGGAGCGAGTTTTGAGGAGAGCTAGTAGCTACGG
The DNA here is from genome assembly GCA_027943335.1 of Chamaecyparis obtusa. NCBI lineage: Eukaryota > Viridiplantae > Streptophyta > Pinopsida > Cupressales > Cupressaceae > Chamaecyparis > Chamaecyparis obtusa. The sequence goes on from BSBK01003402.1 coordinate 336,103, forward strand.
CTTGGGAAACAAGGAGATTGCTTGGTGGGCTTGTGAGGACAAGTTTAGATCTTCCTTGGGGGTTCCTACTAGTGTGTGGATCTGGGCTAGCTAGGGTTTGGTTTGGATTTTGAGAGATCTTGTGGAGTTTCTATTGTAATTGCATTATATTTGGCCATAACCCGGAAGGCCTTACAGCCGGGCATGTTGGATGAAAATATGATAATTCTATTATGAGTTTTGGCATTGTGTGGATCTAAATCTTTTTATTGTTATTATATTCTATTGTGTGGTTATTTGCTGGGGGCTAGGACATCTCCATCGGGGATCCTCCTACCTTGCATTGCATCAATCAACAATCTGCTCTGTAAAACTTTTATTATCAGCATTCAACGATCAAGAATATGGAACCAAAGAATAGAATCCCTTGGATTGCCAAAGACCAAAACTAGGAACCAAAAGAATTAGAAAACCAGAAAGCTAGGAGACCCAAAAAGTTTCAGAACCCTTACAAAATCAAAACTCTAACCACTTATACCACTAGCTATCTTGGGATCTCGAAATAGGTTAGGATGCAACAAGCTTTGGATAGCTAGGGTTATGGTTTCACCCACTAAACCAACCAATATATATCAGTAATCAGTTCCATGGGAGAAAACCAAGAAACCTAGACAAACAAACCCAAAACTGATCTTCATCAATGAAAAATCCTCTAATTTGTACTGAAGGTCATGCAAACACCATGCCTTTTCAGTCTATTTTTACACCTACAACATGCCTCAAGGTTTACCTATGTCCATTTCATGACAGTACAGGCATCTGAAATCAATCATCAAACCTTCTGGACCACCCTGCAGTAGTTGGCACAACAACTTCATCAAATCTTGCTGCTAAAACCATAAATTATGGTCCTTTTCTATTGCTGAAAAAACCTCAAAAAATTTGAATTTGAATAACAATGGTCACATTCATGGTGCCTGCAGCTAATCAGTGGTCAAAATTTAAATCTGAGCAGTCTTTGTATCGTGACCATTAGATCTCTTTATTTCTCGGGCTTTATGTCTTTAACTCAATTAGATACCCTGGGTTCTCTTTAGTGAACATGCGAAAAAGCAATTTCTCATTCGCAAGATGAAAAAATTAACCCATCCTTAACTCCACGACCTAGCAAACAAAGGGAAACATTTAACTATGGTTTCTTATTTGGTGAACTAGCGACAAAAGGTTTCTGCCAGTTTGTAGAACATTTTAAGTCATTGCTAAAATACTTAGTGATCACATGACCTTCCTTCGCTGAATTGCCAATCATTTTGGAGAACTGCCATATTATTCCGCAAATGAGCGAAAAGTAGTGAAATTCATCAGACCTCTAACCTTATTTATCTGGACTGCTAGACCTCCTAGACCCCACCTGGGCCCGCTTTATGCCACTTGTCACCATGTTATTTGATGCTCATGCTCTGTCATCTCTGACACAAGACCCACATGGGTAAGCCTTCAAAAATGGATGGCAGGTGTAAGATCTCATGGCTCTGACATAACCCATGAGAACTTATGCCAACCATAGATTTTGTCCCCGTCACTGACCTTTCTAACAATGGCCCCAGTCTGCATTATTCCTTGTCATCCTCTAGCTCATCCAATAAGAACATGACACCTCAGTGATGAATCATCATGTGGTCCCACTATTCCAGCAAACCTTTACCCTTTTATCCATTTGGTGAACACGCGAGCAAAGGAACCCTCACCCATTCGTGAGAACTTTGAGAGCACCACTAGAAAAATTAGCGATTCTGTGAACACTCTTCACCAAACTACCAAGTCTTTAGACATTTCAAAAAAATATCATGTGAACCAGTGAACAAAGCATATCTTTTTTAGAATCACCAAAAGGACTGACAAACCTACTAGGCCCACATCAAGAAGATCAACAGTTGTCTCAAATTCACATAGGCATTCAAGATTCCATCAGATTACATGCCTATCATTGATCTAGAATCTCCTCCCTAATCTGAACCCTTTGATAGGATATGAAATCAATGGCCAATGAAAAATCTCAAGCCTTTGACAAATTTGATGAGAACTTACATCGTTTGTCGATTCACTGACAAGGTCAGGTCCCTCTGACACACCGAAAACTAGGTCCCACTAACAACCTCCACCTCATTAATACATGGACCAATCACAGCTTGCCATTTGTGCATACATGTCATTTTGGACCCATAGTCTATCTACCATCACATCAGATGGTTATCATTAAAGCGTTATGTTAAACCTCACACATCTTCCATCAGCAGTATAGTGATGATCCTTGATTCTGCTCACTCGTTAACCAAGTCAACAGGGAAAGAAGACACGGCCCACCAGGACAGATGGCACACAGTCGTGAATTCGTATGTCAGAGACGTCTGACACCAAATAGTCTTGCAAATTAATGATAACCACATATTTCAAAAGGGTGAAACATAGGAAAATATTAAAGTGGCAGACTTAGGAAAAATTAACACTGAAAGACATAGGAACTTATTTTGCTGGGCACATGAAAACTTAGGAAAATAAAGGCCGCTAAGGAATAAAAATTAACATGCATGCCTTTGTAAAAAATTTAAGTGGCTTGAAAAGTAACATGAAATTAGAACAAGGCTAGGGCACACTTAGGGTTTTTTTATTCAATGGCTAGTTTTTTGAATTTCAAACAAGGGTTTTAGCCAGAAAATAGGGAAAAACAAGTTGCAGAGATCAGAAGAAAAAATGGGAGGGCCATGAAAATTTGTTGGTGCCAAAAAGCTGATAGAGATTTTATTGGTTCTTGAGTTGCACCTATCTTTAGGGTATGCACCCTTGGATTTAAGCTTAGAGAAGAGTTATTGATGTTCGGTTAAGAGCATACGAAGTAATTCAGCTTGGCGAGAAAGAGTCAGGTGTTTTGGTAGAGCTGACAATGTGTAGCATGCATCTACAATTATCTTATTAAGACAGGTCCCAAAATCTATTGCGTGCATAGTAGAGAAAACAAAATGTTTGTTGGAGTTTGTATATGGTCTCTCTATTATAATTTCAAGGTGGTTCTAATAGGCTGACTTGATTATATCATTTAGAGGAAAGATATTTATAGGTAGTCATTTGTGATTTCTTGAGCATGGTTCATGGTTGATTAAGAAGAGTAGAGAAGAGTGTGTGAAGTTTTGAACCATTAGAAGAAGTTCTATGTGACGAAGTGAAGTACTTATGCTCTACATTGGAACTAATCTAGATAGTAGGTCAAAGTGCAGTTCACCAAGATCCAGATATAGTGTGTATCTATTATTCAGAAGGTTGTATCCTTCACCCCTTTGAGCAGTGAGCTCTCAGACAGTGCGTCCTCTCCCATAATAGGGACAATTGTAAAAGACTCCTAATAGGGTTGGACCATTGACTAGGTCTACTATACTTAATATATTGTAAAGCTACTCCTAATATGGTTAAGGATCTTCTAGCAAGGATCATTATACACTAGTACAAAATATTAGTGGGTATCAAGTCCCACTGGGGTTTTTACTTATTTGGGTTTCCCTGTAACCAAAATATTGGTGTTGTGTTCATGTGTTATTTCAATGTGTTTATGCTTTATGTTTAAGTATACTTAATTGGATAAAGAATTGAATCTTGTAGATAATTGATTCACCCCCCCGCCCTCTTAGTTATCTCTTGGGACTATTCCTAACAATTGGTATTAGAGCCAAGTGCCTCAGAGAGAAATTTTAATAGCTTGAGGTTGATCAAATGGCTTACTTCAGAAAAGAAATTCCTAGGTTCGATGGAGAGAATTATCTTTATTGGAAGAACAAGATGGTGACTCATTTGTAGTGCATTTCTTTTGAAGTTTTTAATGTAACTATCAAAGTAGCCAAGATCCCTACTTTAGAAGACCTTGCAAAGGATGATGCCACTGACACACAAAAGGAATTATTTCATTAGAATGCTATAGCTAAAGAAGCCCTTATTAGCACCCTATATGATAGTGAGTTTTGAGAAATAAAGAAGATAGACACTGGCCACAAGATATGGAAGTACCTAGAAGACATATTTGAAGGAGACAAACAAGAAAAGGAGAGGCTTAGAAAGAAATGGAAGAAAAGATACAATGCATTAGAGATGCTGCTTGAAGAAAACATCAGAGCTTATAATCAAAGGATTAATGAAGCAGTTGCTAGAATCAAGAACAATGGTGGAGAGATCTCAAAGGAAGATATTATGGACAAGTTGATGACTACTCTCACTCCAGAATATGAAAAAAAGATCAACATCCTTGATGAGACCATGCATCTTACATCTAATTTCAAGAGAGAGACCTTGATTAGAAAAATCTTAGCTTTTGAGATTTCAAGATTGAAGACAAAACCCAAAAGTGAGACAACCTTCAAAGCAATAGTACATGGTAAGAACTCTGCAAACACTTCTAGTAATTTTGATGATGATGATGAAGAGAAAACTCTAGATAATTTTATTGCTATGATTTCTAAAAGAGAAAAGAAAAGAAAAGGAAAATATGAAGGTCAATTTCCATTCAAGTGCTTTTCATGTAATAAGATTCATCACTTTGCATGTAAGTTCCCTACTAGAGCTAGGAAGTTTAAAAAGGATTACAAGCCTGATTACTCTAAGGAATGTTACTATGCTAGAGATGGAGTTTCAGATGAAGAATCAGGTGAAGAAGAAATTGGATTCATTTCTATTGTAGACAAAATGAATAATAAGACTAATCATAAAGATGAAAAAGAGAAACAAGAACTAGCATTGATTTCACAAGCTGATAAGGATAGACTGGATTATAGATAGTGGTTGTTCACATCACATGATAGGTGATCAAGGTATATTTGTTCATCTAGACAAATACAATGGTGGTATGTTAGATTTAGAGACAACACTCCTAAACCAATAGTTGGTAAAGGAGCCATCACCTTGGATGGAACGAATAGTACTGATGATGTTCTTTATGTTGATGGTTTGAAACATAACCTTCTTAGTGTTGGACAGTTACTTGGAAAAGGATATTAGTTGGAGTTCAAAGATGAGAAATGCATCATTAACAATAAGGATGGTGTTATGATTGCATCAAGCTCAAAGACCAAAGGTAATGTTTTCCAACTCAATTCAGAAGCAAGTTGTTTTGTTGCTAAAATTGATGACAATTGGTTTTGGCATAAAAGACTATGTCATATATATTTTGATAACATAGTAAAGATAAGAAATGTAAAGGTAGTAAGAGATCTACCTAGCATAGAAAATCTAGTTGATACTATATGCAGGGAATGTGTAATGGGAAAGCATGTGACAAATTCATTTAGGAGCAAGCACAATTCAGCTGAGAACAAGTTGGATCTGATTCATACAGACCTATGTGGTCCAACTTAAACAAGATCATACTGTGGTGAAAGGTATTTCATTTTTTTTGTTGATGATTATACTAGGATGATGTGGGTTTCATTCTTAAAGGACAAGTCAGAAGCATTTGAGAAGTTCAAAATATTCAAAGCTAAGGTTGAGAATGAATCTTAACTTAAGATAAAATGTTTGAGATCAGATAGAGGAGGAGAATTCACCTCTGATGGATTCTATGAATACTACGAAGAACATGACATAAAGAGATAGTTAAGTGCACCTAGAACCCCTTAGGAGAATGGAATTGTAAAGAGAAGGAATAGGATCATCTTTGATATAGCACACACCATCATGATAGAAGGAAAAGTTGCACACACCTATTGGAGAGATGTGGTCAATATAGTAGTCTACACCATCAATAGAATTCAATTAAGGCCTAGCACTGACAAAACACCATATGAGCTATGGTTTGGCAATGTTCCCATAGTAAAATACTTCAAAATCTTTGGAAGCAAGTGCTACATCAAGAGGGATGAAGTAGTAGGCAAGTTTGATGCAAGAAGTGATGAAGGTATTTTTCTTGGTTACTCTACTAAAAGTAAAGCTTATAGATGTTTTAATTTAAGATTGAATAAGATCATTGAAAGTGCTCATATTAAGATTGATGAAAAGTTCATGGTTCAAGAAAGATATCATGATTACTCACCCATGATTGAAGAAGAACCCAGACCCTCCACTAGTGAGATAGTTATTGAAGAAAAGTTTGACAGTATTGATGTGTTATTAAATGACCCTAAGACAAGTGAAGAAGAAACTCCTAAGACCGTTGAGTTGGCATCACCTAAAGTTCAAAAGTTTACATCCAGAAACCACTCCAAGAAAGACATTGTTGGAGATCAGAGCGACAAAGTCTTAACAAGGTCACAAGCAAAGAACTCAGCTAGCAGTGAAGTGGTATGTTTACTATCGTAGATTGAACCCTTAAGTTTTGAAGATGCTTGTAATGATTTAGATTGGCATGATGCTATGAAAGAAGAACTTGATAAGATTATTAAGAGTGACACTTGGGAACTGGTCCTAAGACCTAGTGATAAAAATGTATTTGGAACAAAATGGATATTCAGAAACAAGATGAATGAAGATGGTACAGGAGTAAGAAACAAGGCAAGGTTAGTATGCAAGGGATATGCACAAAGAGAAGGCATTGATTATTCAGACACATTTGCACCTGTGAGTATATTAGAAGCTATTAAGTTGTTTCTAGCTTATGCTATAGTAAAAAACTTCAAAGTTTATCAGATGGATGTCAAGTCAGCATTCAAGAATGGTGATTTGAAAGAAGAAGTATACATCAAGCAACTAGAATGATTCACCCTATTAGATAGACCTGATATGGTATGCAGATTGAACAAAGCCCTTTATGGACTTAAACAAGCCCCTAGAGCATGGTATTAAAGACTAGATGGATACTTAACAAAGATTGGATTCAAGAAAGGAGCAACATATTGTAATCTATTCATTAGAGAGACATCTGAAGGTTTGTTACTTGTAGCTATATTTGTTGATGACATTATCTTTGGAGGTATTGACAAACTTAGTGTTGAATTTTCTAAGGACATGTAGAATGAATTTGAGATGAGTATGATTGGTCCTATCAAATAATTTTTGGGATTGAATGTGTAGTAGATAGAGAAAGGTATTTTCATTAATTAGTCCAAGTATGTGAAAGAAATATTAAAGAAATTCAAGATGGATAACAAAAAGCCAGTAGGGACACCTATGATTACTAGATGCAAGCTCACAAAGGAAGATGGCTCACCAACAGTGGATATAACATTATACAAGTCTATGACTGGAAAAATTATTTATCTTACTCAGACTAGACCTAATATTTCCAATGCAGTTGGCATAGTTGGAAGATTTGCAATAGAGCCTAAACAAAGTCACCTCATGGTAGTAAAAAGGATATTTAGATACTTACAAGGCACTATAGACTATGGTCTATGGTATCCTAATTTATAAAATGTTGAGCTTCATGTGTACACTAATGCAGATTGGGCATGATGTGTTGATGATAGAAAGAGTATATCAGGTGGAGTAGTGTTTCTTGGTGATAGACTTGTCACTTGGACAAGAAAGAAAAAAAATTGTATTTCTCAGTCAATAGTAGAAGTGAAGTATGTTGCAACATCCTTCATTTGTTCTACAATTTTTTGGATCAAGCAGATGATAAAATATTTTGGAATTCAAATTGATTATCCTATTGTTATTCACTGTGATAACACTAGCACTATCAATATGTTGAAGAACCCTATGATGCATGCAAAGACAAAGCACATTAAGATCAAGTATCACTTCCTAAGTGAGAAAGTGGTAGAGAAAGAAGTCAAGTTGGACTATGTAAGTACTAAAGATCATTTGAAAAATATATTCACAAAGCCCTTTCCTAAGGATACTTTTAAGTATCTTAGGGAGAAGTTGGGAGTAATTCCCTTCCCTGATTCTTCTTAGAAGAAAGAAGGAAAGGCATCAGTCCTTTGGGACTGATGGAAGATTGATTACTCTACTTCTTGAGTAGTACCAGTGCTTAAAATGAATGGTACCCTTTGCCATTGATGTCAAAGGGGGAGTAATATATAGATTCATAAAAAATAGGAGTATTATACTAAGGGGGAGCAGTATTAAGTTATGATAGCAGTTAAGTTGAGGGAATAGACAATATTGGAAAATATTGTAGCAGATGGAGAATTCATCTCTTCAGGAGTTTTCAAGGGTAAATGGAGAATGTTATAAAAGAAATGATCATTTGGGTTGGTGGTTTTTTTTCATTCCACATGTTTCCATCAACTGCAAAGGGGGAGATTGTTGGAGATTTTCCAACAAGCCAGTACTGATTGTATGTTTTCCATTGATGACAATATATGGAAAGTAGCATGCATGGAATTCTTATGTAGTAAGCTTTCAGTATATGTTGTATGGACATGATATCAGCATGATATCATGGGCACAAAGGTTAACTATTAGTGTAGATAGTTATATAGTAGCTTGTGTTAGTAGTGTTCTTAACAAAGTTACAGGCAGTGTTCTATGTATGGTTGTCCATATAGTTATCATAGAGCCTTGCGCTCTTAGATATATGTTGAAGACATGTTAGTGATGTTTTAGTTATGGATTCATAGTCATATATTTAGTAGAAGTGAAGTTTTGTAGTCGCTATTCGCTAGTAGTAGTTTCCTATGTTTATTCAGAAGAGCCAACATAGATTTTATTGGTTCTTGAGTTGCACCTATCTTTAGGGTATGCACCCTTGGATTTAAGCTTAGAGAAGAGTTATTGATGTTTAGTTAAGAGGGCATGAAGTAATTCAGCTTGAGGAGAAAGATTCAATTGTTTTAGTAGAGCCAACAATGTGTAGCGTGCATCTACGATTATCTTATTAAGAAAGGTCCCAGAATGTGTTGCATGCATAGTAGAGCTGACAGAATGTTTGTTGGACTTTGTTATGGTCTCTCTATTATAATTTCAAGGTGGTTCTAATAGGTTGACTTGATTATATCATTTAGAGGAAAGATATTTATACACAGTCATTTGTGATTGCTTAAGTGTGATTCATGGTTGATTAAGAAGAGAAGAGCAGAGTGTGAGAAGTGTTAAACCATCAGAAGAAGGTCTATGTGACCAAGTTAAGTACTTGTCCTATACATTGGAATTGATCCAAATAGCAGGTCAAAGCACAGTTCACCAAGATCCAGATATAGTGTGTATCTGTTATTTAGAAGGTTGTAGCCTTCACCCCTTTGAGCAGTGAGCTCTTAGATAGTGCATCCTCTCACCTAATAGGGACAATTGTAAAAGACTCCTAATAGGGTCCGACCCTTGACCAGGTCTACTATACTTGATATATTGTAAAGATACTCCTAATAGGGTAAATGATCTTCTAGCAAGTATCATTATACACTAGTACATAATATTAGTGGGTATCAAGTCCCACCGTGGTTTTTACCTATTTGGGTTTCCCCATAACCAAAATATTGGTGTTGTGTTCATGTGTTGTTTCAATGCGTTTATGCTTTATGCTTAACTATGCTTAATTGTATAAAGAATTGAATCTTGTAGATAACTGATTCCCCCCTCCCCCCCCCCCACTAATAGTTATCTCTTGGGACTATTCCTAACAACTTTCCACATCCTTTTTGGATGAAAATATGTTGGTTTAATATAGGATCATTTTTCCAATCTCTAGTCCTTTCCTTTGGTCTTTCCTTATACATTCTATGAATTTCACATATAGTAGTCTCATCCCTCCTATAATCCTTCTCTTGACTTTCTATGCCTTTCACGATGCCCCATATTCCTTAAGGGGTTTGAAAGGAGAGAATTGTTTTTGAGTGGCCTAAAATAGGTAGCTTTAGTGAGCTATCTCTATTTCTATTTAGAGATATAAATAGGCAAGAGAAAGTTTTTTTGTCAATATCCTCCTATAGGATAGATTCAAATTAATATTGATGATGAAAAAGAAAAACATTCTTGGGCCTACTAATTGTAGGAGGGTAGAATTTGATCATAATTCTAGGTTGTTCTTGGTCCTGGCCCTCCCTTTGGGAATCTATTAAATCCATTACGTCAAGGAAAATGTATCCTACATTAGACTAAAATTAGTAGTTGCTAATGGATATATAAATATTTGGGTTGAAAATGCCTCTATAAGGATTATCAATTATTTAAGGGGTGTAGAGGATCCAAGTTGGAAAATCAAAAGGTTAATCCTTGGTAGCATAGATATAAAAAAACAATGGACAATTTTAAAATATCACTTTTTTCTTGAAGCTAATATCATGGATGTTGATGATTTTGCTAATATTCGAGTCAAAAAACTTAATATATTATAGTGGGGGACTATTGAAAAATCACCAAGGAAATTAAATTTCTCATTACTATTGATTGTAAACTTCCCTAAAAGAATGTATCTCTTTCCAATGATGGCTCATAAAATTTGGCTCATGTAATTAGCAATAGTGAGATGTTGGATACCTAATATGGGAACAAACTTTAGGTCCATTATTTACAAATTTTCCTTATTCAATATTTTATCTATTATTTTTTGTGCTTATTTTCTAGGTTTCTTCTTCATCTTATTTGGTGTTTTTCCCTCATTTGTATCAATAACATTATGGGTAGTGAGACAAATACGGAAAATTCAAATTCAAATGTTTTTAAAAAATGGAGAATGATAGAGGGTTAAGTGGACCACTAATGATGGTATGAATGTGCTTTAATCAAATCCATTTGGGATGAAGTAGCAAAATTTATCATGAGATATTTAACCCTTGGTGGCCACATAATAGGTTTCTTTATCTATCACTTCATGATTTTAAATTATTCTTAGCATGATATATGGATATGTCTACCCTTTTATCTTTAATTTTATTTCTTCAATGGGATTGAAGATCATGGAAAAAACCCCAAATCTATGGTTCTTCATGAATGCCTCATACTCCTCATCAAACATGTTAAAGTTATTTCCATCCCTCCAATTCTAAAGGAAAAATTAATTTTTTCCTATAATTTCCTAGGACTATTATAAATCAAGAGAATTATTGATAGGGAAGAGGGGAAAATTGCAAGTGTTATCAAAGCGCAATAAAATATTCTTGTGAGAGGTAGTTCATGGAAACCTATGAACATAGAAAAGGGACAACTACCATGGAAGAAGAATTAGTCAAAGAACTTAAAGTCATCATGGAAAAACTAGTGAAATATTTGAAATAATGATAAAAAAATGAGAGATTACCTAAGAATAAATAGCTTGTGCTTAAAACATAAAGATCCAATGAGACCAAGACATATATGTGGACAAAGGAGTCAAACCCACATAATAGAATCAATAATTGACAAGGAAATAGAATGAATAGTAAATAAAATAAGTTATAAGGAAGGATATCTCAAAATAATCAAATCAAAGAAAGAAGGAGTAGAAACACAATGGAGCTTAAAGGAGGTTCAACTCTAGCTACAATTGAAATTTGAGTATATACAAGATGCTCAGAGGAAGATAAATCAACATCTTCTACAAACTGCAAGTAGGCATCAAAGATAAGTAGCAATCATGGAATCCAAATAAAAAAAATTAAGAAATTCAACATAATTAATCCATAGTATCAAGGACATGGTACAAATATTAATCTAGGGAACTTGTATTAGTTGGTAAAGAAAAAAAAGGCAATTAAATTTTTTTATGTGACTTTGTAACTCAATCTTGGTTTATTGTTAATAGATATTTAAGATCTTAACTAACCTGATAATAATTGGTTGAAAATAGCACCTTATTGTAAGGTAAGTTAAGGGAAAAATTCTATAAGGTTTCTCTTCTACACTTTTATTAAGAAAAAAACACTAAGGGAATTCTATTAAAATATTAGTTCAAATCTATGACCCGAAATAAAATGTCTCTAATGCACTAGTGCAAGCACAACTAGTGCCAACTCCAAATCATAGGTGGGGTAGTTTGGCACACAATCCTTGATCTTTAGGGATTCATATTATATCACTCATTCCTCCTACATAATAAATACCACCATACCCTCTAATGATGCATCAATTCACACCAAGAACTCTCTTGTAGGATCTAGCAGTGCCACGATATGTGCACTAGTCAAATATTTCTTAAGAGCCTAAAAAGTTGACTCAAACTACAAGGAATTTTTTTTCTTCTCCCTTTCCTCTAAATAAAGTGATAAGATGAAATAATCAATAAAGGTGCTTCATAAATCAGTAATAGTAACCCACCAAAATAATGAAACTACAAATGTCAAGAGTAGTAGACAACAATATCCAATCCATAATACCCTATATCTTTTAAGGATATGTATAAATACCCTCTCTATAGATAATATGAAAGAAATATATCACCTTGGTTTGGAAGGAATCACATTTGGCCAGGTTTCCAAGAAACTAATAGTCACAAAGACACTATAAAACCTGATCCCAATAGTCCTCATTATACTCCATAGTCATGAAATTCACTGAAATGTCATCTAGAGAAAAAAGAAAATGACAAAATGCTCAAGATAAGTTCAACACAAACCATTGATTAAACTCATGAACACTGATGGTACAATGGATAACCTAAAGGGTACAATTATAAAATCATAGTGTCCATATCAAATGAGAAAATTTTAATGATAAATGTCGACATCATGAATATAAAGTAGATAGAATCTTGACTTAACATCTATATTTTAGAATACTCTCATTTTCTTAATGTGATCAAACTAGTCATCAATCCTTGATAAGGGATATTATTTATTCACCATCACCTTATTTAACTATGATTAATTAGTGTATAAATAGAAGAATATATCCTTCTTCATCATAATGATGGCTAGTACTCCTAGTGGGGAAATACTAAGAAGAATATGGCCCATCCTTTAACTACAAATAGAGCTCACTCAACTTGGGAGTGAGTATATGGTAATGCATCTAAGAAATAGGCTCAACTCTAGGAATGAGACTAGTACAAAAGTATATGTATCACTCAGGAGGCATACCTATAATCTCATTTGAAAACACATCCACAAACTCGTGAAATAATAGGTGATCATAAAGAAACACCTTCCAACTCTCAATCCCATCAGGGTCACTAACAAAGATTGCAAATAATTGAAAACCCTATCATATAATCTACCTCACCTTTGTGGCTAAAATCATACGTAGTGAAATATGTCTCCAAACACTTACATGCTAAACACATCCATCTATGTCACCAACACATTGTACTAACTTGTACTGACAAACTATATTCACCTAGTGGGAAACTAATCAATCCTTACCCAAAATAACAAAGATATACAATGGTGGCGATGGTGCCCAAATCTGATACATAACCACACACAAAGGGTTCCATGACCACCTTACAACATGTGGCTAACTTAAATTTCCAACTATTAACTTATTATAACTAGGTGATATTTCTTAAGAAGAAAGGGGTAATAAAGGAATCTAAAGCACAAAAATAAAATTAGATAGAGGTAGAAATACAATGTAACACACCTTTAGTAGTCACAATGGTGCCTAGTGCTTAGCTTGATCATTATCAACTACCAAAAAAAAACTATGGGATCTACCGAACTCCCCAATGCTAGGCTCAAAAACTATAACTCTCTAACTTAGTCCTACTACCCATCGTCCAAGAAAGCTCCTTTATCCACAATATGAACTACATAAAATGCACCTATCTAAAAGAAACTACCCCCACTAGAGCTCTATTGACCACACTAAGGCACACTCCTCAATGCCTAACTATGAGACTTATCCCTATGACATGAACCACTATGGTTCATTGAGTGGTGAATATTGGTGTCTTTCCTATAGGATGAACCCTTGAAATTCCTTAATATATGCTAGTACTAGTAACAACCTTCCCTAGGTAGTGCTAAATATATCTTAGAATAACTTGCAAGCTTCACCTCTCTTCTCTAAGCATTATGTCTATAAGGTTGCGCACTATGAAACTATGCACCTATCTTACTATGAAAACAACTATAAATATTATCCTCATCTACTTTTTTATTCTTAGTGGCAAGAGAAGGTGTCCTAGAATGACACATACAAATATTTCTAGCAATATAGTCATTAAGGCCCTGGATAAAGTGTTGTACTAACATAGGATCTTCTTGAGTATAATTAGATAATTCTCTCAACTCAAAGAAAATATGATTGGACTAATTCAAAGTCATATTACCCTTAGAGAGATTGTAAAAATCATAACCATGTGCCTCTTAGTATTGGTCAGAAAGGAAACACTCATGAAACCTCTTCTCAAACATATCCAAAGATATAGTTGTGATATAAAATTGGAGCTTCTACTCCTCTATGCACCACATGAAACTCCTCATATGTGTGAAGGGACATTGAACTCTAGTGCTTCTCACATAAAGGTGCATATAAATGCAAAATCCAAGATCTAAGAGCCATGTCTTGGCCTAAATACCATTACATGAACCATAAAAGGTAGCTGGGAAAAACCTCATATAATCTATAATGTAACCTATATGGATATAATCCTCATCCACCACTACTCTATCCCTTCTATTTTCTAATCTCCAACTAGGTGGAGTACAATACTTTTTATGCTCTCTCCTCTTTCTCTCCATGATTAGATAACTTAAAGTGCCCTTGGTGGAATTTCTCCTAACAAGGTCCCAATCAAGTAATAAGTTCCTATAAGAAGGTCCCCTAATGTTATTGCTTTTGATGTTCTTCATCACAATTTTCTCATCATGGTAATTTTTTATTTCATTATGTCGACCACATCTACTCATAAGAGACATACTTTAGAACATAATAAGACATGGGTCAAAAGAACATATAAAAAAAATAGAGAGATTGAAATTATATTTTTCAAATCACTCGGAATACTAAGTATAATACCAAAACAAATAGAGACAATAGATAGAATAAAAGATATGAAAGATTTGATTTCTTTCCTTCTATTAAATCTGAAACCAAAATATTACAAAATAAAATACAAACTTCAAATCTAGAAGGTGAAAAGTACAAACTATCTTGTAGCATTCTCAAGTTGCACTGAAACACTTGAAGCTACTATGGGCTCTTAACATTCTTCCCCTTTTTTCTTATTTTATCCAAAATAATTTCCCACTCATAAATTCAAATTTAAAATCACCTACTGACATTTAATTTGTTATCACAAATTTGACTATTCAGAATGCAATATTAGAGTCTAATTAAGTATTTCACTCTCTAAAGTTTGCACAAATCTGGGAAATAATAACTCAATAACTTACTACTAAGAGCTCTTCACAAAGAAATGAGAAAAGAAGGGTCAAGGATAAAAAAAATTTGACTTCAATTTTCCAACAATTAGTGTCCCATAAAAATAAAACAAAGTAGATGACTTTTATAATTAAGCATCATAATGTAATATTTGGTGAAAAACCAAACCCACTACAATATATAACATCATTCAAATGTTTGAATTCCAAAATCTTTGCTCAATTTCCAACTAACTAGGGCATAAAATATTCACTAATATTTGAAAGACAAAAGTTTGTATTATTTCAAATTCACGAAGCCACAAAAATTTATATTATGTTTGAAAGGAAAATAAAATAAAATTTATCACTTCATAATGGATCTTAACTTGAAAGTAAGTTAACACTGAATGAGCAGTCTTTAGATGTGTTGCAAAATTTCATGACTAATGATGAATGTTGATTGCTCATAGGTAGAAAAAATTCCATTGACTTTCTTTATCTTTAATTTAGAGTCATGTTTGAAGGGACCATAATTATAGTTGGTTTAGGTTAAAAAAAAACACCAATTGTGCAATCTAACCTATCACAACTATGTTTTAAGGGTGTATCATAACCTTTCTCAACTATGTTTTTGGGGACTATAATTTTCATGAAGAATAAAATTTGTATGGTATTTTAAGTTAACCACCTAAGTGGTTTAGGTTTTAACAAACCATTTCAATTATGATGGAAGCACCTATCAATTAGGATAAAGATCGCATTTGCAATACTGTTAAATAATCCACATAATCTTGCGCGAAGAACAATTACAACTATATTAGAGGGTCTCTTAATTATGGCTGATGATAAAAGTTGATGGATTTTTTTTTGTATATAATATAGAATTTCTTTAAGTCTTAATAAATAACTGACACAATTTTATTTTATTTTTTAAATGTAATGGAAAGAAGTAAAAACACAAGATGAATGGTGAAAGTGGGAAAGTTAGGGCTTTAGTTGTTCCTAGAGATGCAAAGGGAAACACTAATGATGAAGATGGTGTCAGTGAGGGAGATGTTCATGTTTCCTTTCTAGAGTCTACCAATGATAAGTTATATGTGAGCAAGGAGTCCCCTTTTCTCCCTATTTTCTTTCTTTTGGTTATTGTCTGTTATGCTCTCTAGTTGAATCTTTGGTGGTGGATTAAATTGCTTTGTGTTAGAGATTTTTTCTGGCTTGGTGCGTAGGGTTAGTGATTTTTTTTTCTTTCCTTTGGGATAACCCTAAGGTCATTTTTGCCTCTATTATGGCCAGGCTTACTCATTCATTATCTACCTCTAGTGGCAATAGGTTTGCAAGCTACAACTCCCTTCTATGGTGGTATTATGGACTTCGTGAAATTCTTTTGTTGCTCCCTCTAGTTTCTTTTGGGGGTAGTTTTTTTCAGAGTTTGGGATCTCCTTATTCTTCCTATGGTTAGGCTATTGAGTTGCATCCTCAATTTAGAAGGGTTGTATGGGACTCTATTTTCCCTCTCTACTACTAAAAAATAGCATTCATCCTTGGGTGTTAAGTGTTCAATCTTTGTGGCTTCCTTGAGTGCATGGCTCTTTATTATTTTCCTAATAATCTGAAAGGGGTGAGTTTTTTATGGCTTTGGTTAGGAACTTTTTATTTCTCCTTGGTTTTATATCATTTTGGATCTCATTTTTCAATAAGGATTGGTGATTGTTTGTCAAGGGCTAATGCTACTCAACCATAATTTGTATTTCTTGGTTATATTGGGTTTTTGGTGGATAGTTGTGCATATTTTTTTGGTACTAATATTCTCTCTCCGATTTTCTTTTCATTCTTCATCATGTTGGGTGGTTGGTAATACTATTCAAAATAGTGTAGTTTCTAGAAGCCTTGGTGCTACCCTTCCCCTTTTTCCATCTTACACATCTTGGGAGGCTAGATTATTTTTTGATGTAGATATATGTGTCTATGACATTGATTTTCTAGTGTAAAAAGTTTTCTTCTATGTCTTGGTCCCCCAGGTGTAATCCTTGGGGGTTTCTATCATTTCTTCCATTTCCTCAGCTAACCCTATGGAGGTGGCCTCCTCTTCTATGGAGGTGGAGAGGGGCATTATTGAGGACGGGCTCCTCTCTATTGGAGTTTCAAACTCATAATAATTATGACATCCAAAATATTTCCCATATTGTAGTGTTCAAGCAAAGCTTTTTTTTCTAGAAGATCATGTTGAGTTCATAGCTGTAATTCTTATTATAATTTTGTTGGCATTTTTGTGCCCATCTCGTTACCTATGATATTTCTTGTTCATGGAGGTTTCTCTTGTAAAATATTTTAGGGTTCTTTTCAAAGCCCAATTGTTCTTCATATCTTGAGGTATAGTTTAGCAACTTCCTCTTGTACTCATAGGTGGATTATGTTTTTTGGGGCCTCCCAAAACCATTTTCTTTCAAGATCTTTGTGGCCTTTTTCCTTGACTAAAAATTATTTTTCTAAGGGGATTCTATTGATAATAAGTAGGGGGAAGCCTTTCAAACTTTGTTGCTAGTCTCTAGATTGGTGGCCTGTATTATTTGCAGTCCTAGATTTTTTTGTTTGAATGATGGTTTGGGGTTCCTTCTTAATCCCTTGTATTCTCACACATGATCTTTTTTAGTGGGGTCGATACCATGGTTGTCACCGATTATCAATATTGGTCAAAAGCTTTCTAGTAAGGGTCTTCCATTGTTTGGTCTTTAGCGGTCTTGCGAATTGTCACTTTGTGCCCTTTGTTTGTCTCTCTTTTTCAAGGTTCATGCCCCTTTTCAGAGAAAAGGACCCACACAATTTGACAAAGAAGATTGTTACAATTTTAATAAACATCAAAACAATATTTTAAACTAGGTTCCTTAGATTGTTTAATTTATTGGTTCCATAGGTTGCAACAACATATATAGTCTTCTTTGAAAGATCATTACAATTTTGGATTATCATTTGGTATGATCTTCTAGGTTAAATTGCCTTGGTAGTTTGAATCATAGCTCTTTTAGATTTCAAAAACTAGACAAGTATAATCTAGGATATAAAAGTAAATTTAATAAACTACCAACAAATTCCTCCCAAAAATAGGACAACTAGTATATTTCCTTAGCCAAAAGTTATTAATAGAAGCCTTCTGTTTAAGAATGCATATGTGTACTACCAAAGAAGAAGGAGAAATAAGAAAAATAACTTTGATAACAACCATTCAAAGTAAATTAACAAAAGAGAAAATGGCTTTGGAAAACATTTTTGCACACCCAGTTTGTGGTTACTATTTTACGGGTAATGTAAAGCTTTCATATGAAATTTTCTATTGAATAAGGTAATGAAGGTCTGATTCAGATTACAAGGACTCTTGTCTACAACTTTTCACATCTTCAAAACTAAATTTTAATTTATTTTTCCTTTAGTCCCCCATTTACTCAGGTGATCGGATAAACTCTTCTTCTTTTTTATTGTTAAGGGGCTAAGGCCAAATATTTAATATATAATATAAAGTGAAAACATGCATAGTTCAGGGCATAATTAAAAACTGTAGAGTATCAGGGGTACTCTAGATGAGAGCCATCTTTCTCAAAGTCTATACAAATTACCAAAAAACCACTGCTAAAGTCCAGTAAATACCCATACACTGAACTAGCCAGTGCTATACCACTGAGTTAGAGTGAAAAGAAAAAACTAATAACTTAGAAAGAAAAAAACCAATGATAACAAGCACCTGGGCTAGTCCAAAGCCGAGGTAGAATCTTGGTCTGAGCTACTTGAGGAAGCAACCTGGTTCTCCTCATCTTCCATTTGAGACTCTGAGTGCATATCTTGATCCATGGGCTCATTGTTAGGCTCTTGTTGGGCATCTCCCTCAGATTCCTATTTTTCACCCTCATCCACTTCATCCAAGTCTAGTTCTACTTGCCCCTCCAAGTCCTCACCTTCACTAGAATCACCCTCCTCATCCTCTACATCTTCTAATGAATCCAAGCTACCCAACCCATCTATTTTTTCATCATATTTGTACTTATAAACCCAAGATAATTCTTCATCAAGGTCATCTCCATAGGGGGAATCCAGATCTTCATCAATACCAAGAAATTTGATGAGGAAATTCATCCTTCTTTTCATAAAGGAGAGCCTCAACAGTTGGAACTCCCATTCTCGACCCAAAGGATGAAAAATCTCCTATGAGGTCCCCCATAGAAGTCTCTTTTTGTGCCTGAACTGAATCCTTAGAATGAAGAACTGGCATTCATGATAATCAAGAGATCCTAGGGAAATGAAGTGTGCAGGTCATCATCAATACCGACCATCACCTTGTGAAGCCCTAAAAGATATTTGGCTTTGAAAATATAGACACAAATTCCTTTAGCACAATTTTTACTTATACCAGTGACTAGAAGGCTAGCTAAGAAACCCAAACAAATATTTGTGTTCTCCCTATGTTTGTGATTGGTAAGAAAAAAATTCATGCCCAAAATCTTTTTTACTGCATGTAGCACTATTCTTTGATGATAAATGAAAACTTCCATCATTTTTTCACTGTAAATAGGAATTTCAAAGGCAATCTGCTCAACACTCACATATAGCTTAATAGGGGAATCCATATTTGCAGAGAGAAAATTTGCAGAGCAAAAAACCACCTTTTGAGAGTGAGATAACTGCCACCATTCTGAGAAATCTACTAGAAAGTGGTTATTAAACCTGAAAATAGGCCTTTTTGTAAACATCACCTCCAAGCACCATCAATCATAATGATACTTTGCCAATTTCCCCATGCAATGGTACTTTGACAAGAATGTTGATAGTCTCTAACTCCCTCACTAAATTAAATGGAGGCTATCTCGAGCATCGATAAGATAGCTTCAAGCTAAAATATTTAGTGTGAAGACCAAATTTTTTCCAAATACATTACTTGGTGTAATAGATATATCTTGAAGATATGCGTACAATAGATATTTGGTCTAGAAAAAACATCCCATCCATCACTAGGTGGTTAAAACAACTGCCTTGAAATTGCAAGCATCAACTAATCTCTCAACACCATTGAATGAAGATGTTATTTCATCTCTGCCAAGTACTTTGACTTAACTCAAAAATATTTGTAGATGGATTTCCCCCTTCTCACACAAAAAATAGCATCCATCATACTGACTTATTAAATTTTGAATAGACCTTATGTGAAGTTGAAGATTTGAAATTTTCAAGACTGTTGTAGAGAGGTGTCAAGAAAAATGTTCTTCATGTACGTCCCTCTAGATGCCAAATTTGCCAATTCACCAGCCTTAGAATTACCTTCACAAAAAATGTGGTTAACTGCTATTGATTTAAAACTACTAATTGACTGCAGAATAAATTCCAAAGAAGCTTGTAGGCACTAATTAGGTGTTTCCCCTAACTTTACAATGTTAATGGTTATCATGGAGTCACATTCAATCTCCAATTTTCTAACCCCTCACTCATGAGCTAATGAGAGACCAAATAGTAAGGCCTTGAATTCTACCATATTGTTGGTGTCATTCCCCAATAGTTTGGCCAGCTTTTCTATGGCTTTCCCTTCTGATGAATGAATGATGCATCCAACACCCGATGGGCCTTGATTACCTTTTGAAGCTCCATCAAAGTTTAGTTTAAACTAGCCCAGAGATGGAGGCCTCCAAACACAAGAGGTTCTCAAACCTTAATTAATTTTGCTTCCTCTGCCTAGAGAAATGGGAGTTTTGAGTCCATTCCATCTTTTAAACATTTGGTCATCCCAGCTTGTGTAATATTTATGTTGAGATAATTGTGCTTGAAGATGGGAATTCATCTCCTCCATAATAACTACTTCAATTTTGTTGAGAATGGAGTCTAATCCCATAGTTTACTCTTGAAACAATCTTCTATTCTTTTCTTTCCATATCTCCCATAACAAAATAGATGGTGATATAATCCATAAGTTTCCACATAAGCTATTACCATGAAGTTTGGGCCAAGATAACAATAGCTAAAGAATCTCCTGTGGAAAGGTAGTCAACCAACTTAATTTTAAGCATAGCCAATTCCAACAATCTTTAGCAAAGGGACATGATAATAATAGATGATTAACATCCTCTTCACAGTTATAACACATGGAGCATCTATAAGGACCCTAGTATCCTATCCCAAGGAATTTGTCTACAGTTAGAATTCTTCCCTCAGAGGTAGCCCAAGTGAATAAGCCTGCTTTAGGGAAACAAACATTGTGCCAGCATAGTTGTAAAGGAATTTATTCTATCTTAATTTTAGAATATTCTGACAGGATGTTGTACCTATCCTTGACATTGTAAACCCTTGATTTTGTTCCATTCCAAATGATCTCATCCTTTCCTTGTTTGAGGAGGAAGACCATGTCTTTAATTAGGCTTTTTAAATTACTTAATTCCCTTGGATCAAGATTTAGTTTTGAAAAGTCCTTCCATTTCCATGAGCCATCCATGGAGGAGGAAGAGGAAGGAGTAATATAGTCTTTGAGGAAAATACCCCAAGATGTCAAACAAATTTGACTAATCTAGTTTGGACCTAA
The DNA here is from genome assembly GCA_027943335.1 of Chamaecyparis obtusa. Taxonomy (NCBI): domain Eukaryota; kingdom Viridiplantae; phylum Streptophyta; class Pinopsida; order Cupressales; family Cupressaceae; genus Chamaecyparis; species Chamaecyparis obtusa. The sequence continues at coordinate 357,769 of BSBK01003402.1, forward strand.
TAGTGAGTTAATGCTTGGAAGACCACCCCACGAATCCTCCAAAAATCTAGCTTCATTACCCTCTTTGATGTTCCAAGAAACATTGTTGTCTATTACCTACCTAGACTTGATTATAAAATTCTAGATTCTCGAGACTCTTGGGAGAGCCTTCAGACAAAAGACCTCTTCTTCAGATTAGTTGCCAAGATATTTAACTCTTAAAATTTTGACCCATTTTAAATTCTAGTTCTTCATGATTTTCTAGTAAAGCTTAGCTCATAAAGTTTGATTTTGCCATAAGTGATTCTTGATGCCAGTTCCTCCTACTATTTGAGATTTACAAATCTTGTCCCATGATATGAGTGAAAATTTCCTATTTGTATCTGTCCCTTGCCAAAAGAATTTCCTTAGTTTCTACACCATATCCATATACCCTTCCATAGATAGTGAGAGACAAGACATTAGATAAATGGGGACTACTGATAATGTTTCTTTAATCATCACTAATCTACCTACCCAAGAGAGCCATTTGGATTTCCAAATATCCATTTTTCTTTCCATCCTTTCATTGATGGGTTTCCAAACTTTGCTAGATCTTAATTTTTTGTCTATGGGTATGCCCAAGTATAAGCACAGGAGAGATCCTGATTTGAAAGCCAAAATCTTTTCAATCTGCTGCTGAAGTTTTTTTTTTATGTGGAAAAAGAAAATTACTAATTTTTCTTTATTAGCAACTTGGCCAGAGGCTTTAGCATAATTGTCTAGTAGTAGATTGATCTGCTTAGCCTCCTGAATGCATCCTTTACCCAAAAGAGGGATATCATCTACAAATTGTTGATGAGTGACTGCTCTGATAGAGCATGTGATTTCAACTCCTTTGATGTGATTTTGATCTTGTAATATGGTTAAGTTACACCCCAAAGCTTCTTCCATGATGATGAATAAGAAGGGAGATAGAGGATCTCTTTGTCTAATTCCATTAGAGCCTTCAAAAAACCCCTGGGGAGATCCATTAACTAAAACAAAAAAATTAGGAGTAGAGATACAATGAAATATCAGATTAATCCAAGCCTTAAAGAAGCCAAAGATTTGCATACATTTTGCTAAGAATCTCCAATCCACCTTATCATAGGCTTTTTTTATATTTAATTTAATAATCATACTAGGTTGCTTGTTATGTTGGATTGAGTGTATAGCTTCTTGGGCTATAATAATGCCATCAAAAATTGATCTACCAAGTACAAAACCAATTTTCTCCTCCCCAATGATCTTGGGAAGAATAGATTTCAACCTATTTGCTAAGGATTTTGATAGTACCTTATAAATTATATTGCAGAGAGAAATTGGTCTATATTCATCCATGCAAGAGGCTTGATCCTTTTTGGGAATTAAAGAAATGAAAGTGTTGTTAATTTCAGTTAGAAATCTACCTAAAACTCAGGAAGCCTCCAAAGCTTCTATGAGATCTTTCCCAAGGATGCTCCAGTAATGAAGAAAAAAATTGGGAGGAAAACCATCAAGACCAGGGGCTTTTTTTGGAGCCATTTGGGATATGGTTTGAAAAATTTCACTTTCTAAGAATTCTTTTGACAACATTTGATTATCATCTTCCAAAATGATGTTAGAAATGTTGTTCATTAAGTCCTGTTGAATCTTAAGAGGGGAACTGACCGAATTGTTCAACAATTTTGAATTAAATCTTACAATTTCATTTTGAATCTCATTTTGGTCTTGTAGTAGAACACCTGCAGAGTTGTTTATCTGCAATATCCTATTCACATTTCTACAGTGCTTAGTGTTGGAGTGAAAGAATTTGGTGTTTTTATCTCCTTCAGCCAGCCAACATTCTCTTGATTTTTGTCTCCAAAAGGTTTCTTCTTTAGAAAGGATATCTTCAAAATCCCTTAACAAAGATTTCTCTTCCACAAATTGATCTTGATCCATCCCAAATTGCATGATGGATTGATTCAAACTTTCTAGTTTTTGCACTATGTCCACTTTTGAGGCAAAAATGTTCTTGAAGTGAGTTTTGTTCTAGATTAAGAGATTTTTTTAATGTATTTTAATCTAGATACAAAATAGAATAACTTGGACCCATCCACTTTGAATTCTGACCAACATTCAACAACCAAATCAATAAATTTCTCCTCCTTGAGCCACATATTTTAAAATTTGAAAGGACAACCTTGAGGTTTGTTACCCCGTAGAATATTTAATTGGATAGGAAAGTGATCGGAGCCTAAGGTGAGGGAAATGGAGGCCTTTAAATCAAAAGGAAAAGCTGTGAGATCTCCTTTAGAAAGAAAGTAGTCTAATTTTTCAGAAATGTTGATGATGCCCATTCTTCTATTAGACCAAGTGAAAGAACACTACTACATTTGGGGCCAAGTTTTGATGGGTAATTTTTTTTTATGGATTTGGTTTGTTTTTTTTTTTTTAATAGGCCCCAATGTTGTTGGTATTTCGATGGGTGTTTAATTGACCATCAGAATTCTGACAGATTTGGGATATAGATGAAAAGAAAAGTGAAATGACCTCATCATTTTTATTTTGATTGGATATTAGAGGAGTGGGAGAAAATGAGTGAAAGTTGGGCACAAGAGAAGGTATGTGATTTATTCATCTTTCAAGCCTTTGGCATCATATTCAACTTTAAATTTTAAATGAATTTCATTTTATTTGATCATGAATGCTCTCTGAAATGACCGCATTCTACTAGTGGCATGCCCTATCCAGTGCTTTATCTCTATTATTTTATGTTATTGGTGCTTGTGCTCAAGGATATCAATTCACTATTTTCAAATATTTGGATTCATGTTTGTTGATATTACTAGCATGTTTAATGATTCCATTGTATATTGCTAAGATGCTCATTGAAATGACCACATTAAACTGGTGTTGTGCCCTAGCCCATGCTTTAACTCTATTATTTGATGTTATTGGTGCTTGTGCTCAAGGATATCCATTTTTTTGAAATGTTGACTATGGTTATCAAATGGAAAACCCATGACCTTCTAGCTAGGTGCCTTTTGTATTGATAGATTAGGGCATTGAATGTATTATATCATTTATAGTTGAGACTTTGTTAAAAGGAAATAGGACAAAGAATGATTTTGATTTAGTTTCTCTATTTTGATCCCTAAGTGGCTTACAACCCTAGAGAAGTATATGCATATTTATGGATGCAGTTGCAGGATAATAGTAGTTGATAATTCACAAGAAATCCATGCATCCAATTTTAATATAAATCAATACAAATAAATATGGTCCTTCAATGGCCCAATCATCCAGACCTTGACTATTCCCTCAACCAGTGACCCTTCAAAACCAGGTTATCATGCAATCAGTGAGTGATCCTTGATTCTCCTAGTCTGACCTGCATCCAAACATATTGGAAATACACAATACAATGATAACAAGTCTTTCACAATCCCCCTTCCCTCAAGGAACACTATCAACCATCCCTTCCACATAGAATTTCACTATTGTATGAGTGGATTGTGTAGGAATAGTTAACATTAAACAAGGAGAAATTCCTTAGCACATCTTGGAAACCATTAAATTCAATAATAAATGAAACCTAACACCAACACTATTCCTCCCATAGTTGCTGGATACATAGCAGTTGATAATTCACAAGAAATCCATGCATCAAATTTTTATAAGGATATCCTACTAATCAATAGGAATTTTCTTGAGATGACCAATGATTATGCATTTTGATGGCAGTGTGCTAGTTCAAAAGGATAATATAAATCTGAATTTTTTTTTTCTAATTTTCTCAAACATCCAGAAGTTAGGGGGTTGCTCCCTATCCATAATTTATTATTTAAGTACTAAGTGATGATGGATATATCATTTAATTCATACCTAGTGTGTCTCTTTCTTTCTCTCCACATTTAACATTAGGATTCTATGCTATAAAATACTAATGAAATCAACTATTGGTCAAATCTAATCAAAATTAAAATATAAAGATTAAAATAGATCTTGAAGAAATATGGGAACCATTTTTTATAGATGTTGTACAAATGAAGAGAATACTTCCAAGAGGAAATGCTTCAATGTGGAACAATTGAAGGACAATATTTTACTTTTATATGCACATCTGCAATGTTTTTGATATATTTTTGAGATAACAAAACCATAAATAGAATAACATATAGAAGAAAGTAAAGAATAATCATCATACTTTGACATATTGTGGAAACTTAAAGGAAAGAATGCTTGGTGGGGTTATCATGCAATCAGTGAGTGATCCTCCATTCTCCTGGTCTGCCCTGCATCCAAAAATATTGGAAATACACTATACAATGATAACAAGTCTTTCAAAATCCCCCTTCCCTCAAGGAAAACTATCAACCGTCCCTTCCACATAGTATTTCACTATTGTATGAGTGGATTGTAGAGGAATAGTTAACATTAAACATGAATAAAGCATTTAATCCATTCAACATTACATATAATCATTAGACAGTTACATTTCCTAAATGTGTACAAGAAGAGTCATGACATCAAGTATCATCTCATCATTGTATATTCACCATGCTTCAACACCCCATTCACTCTAATCTATTCAACTTACACCATTCTTCTTCTCTAGGACTCAAAGGATTAAAACAGTATATGTGGTAAAAATTCATGAAATACTAAAGAAGACCTACTATTTGTCAGATAAACCTTCATTTTCCCCCACAAAAAACTAAGTAATAACTACTCTACAATTAATTTGTTTAACAATGAACCATAGTAGATAAAATAGGTTCTATCACACATGGCACAAACTCTCTTCAAACTCATAGTACGTTGCATGTATAGTACAAAAATCATGAGATTCTAAAGAAGGCCTCACTCTTAATGAGTTATAAACATGCCATTGTTTCAGTTTTGCTTGTGAGTTATGATAATTTTTGTAAACATCCCATTGGTTCAGTTTAGTGTATTCATTTTTATCAGACAAATCTTCATTGTCTTGTGATTATATTCTTTATATAAAAGCATGTATTAATTGGCTAACAAATAAAGAAGCATTTAGACAATCAAAAGACAATGAAGATAATTTGAAATGCATTTAACACAAATTTATTTTACAAAACTGAACCGATGGCATGTTTACAACAAAGAAATAGAGTGATAATAATATGCTGAAAATTGTATTATGTTTAATACATGCCAAAGGACCAGTCCCAACAATTTTTAAAGATACTTTATCTGATAAGATGAATTCTTAAACAATTAAGGTTGGAGTAGACATAGTTATCACATAGTTTTTTGTGCAGTACAAGGAAGATAAGAGTGTGGCCTTCTTTAGAATCTCATATAAATTTGGTTGATTAAGATGAGAAGAAAAAAACCATTCATTAGTTAAATTTTTCAGTTTCATGTATTTTTTCTCCTATTTATTAGGTGCATGAGTTGAAGGTTGAATGTAATAGTATTATAATGTTGTGTTACCTTTGGATCTCAAGTTTTTGATACTCCTATGATGATCTTTCTCAACAAGTATTTTATTCTATTGTTATTTTTTGAATATCATATTGGGGAAATACAAATCTGTGTACTTCTACAGGAGGATAGTGAACACAAAATTGAAGCATCAAACAAGACTTGATCAAGTTGCAAGTGGAACATGCACTCAAATAGTAAGTAATGTAGAATAACAAAATAAGTAATCTGTCATGTCTTCATTTTATTATTTTCTAAGATTACATCCATGTTCTATATTCATAGAATGGTTCAAAATTGAAATTTACAATTTGATAAAAGTACTGACGGGTGTTGTTCCATGCACCCTCAATCAACAACTTGCCTCCATTTGTGCTCTCAAGCTGCCTCCATTTGTTGTTCCCTACACCCTCAAAAAGCATTAGATATGCATATTTTTCATTTTAAGAGCAAAGATAAAGGACCCCTTTTTTATGCATGCACACACACACAACATATACAACATATAAAACCTTCACCATGCAGATTTTCCTAGGCACTAGTGGGACCTTATACCCTACAACAAATGTATTATTGTGAAAATCATCACAAGTCCATTTGTTGCCGGGTCTAGCTCCCATTAGTGCTTGGTCAAATTTGATGCAATGTAGGGATAATATTTTGTGTATAATATATATGATATTTTATTTTGATTTACAAACATACTATATTATTTGAATATCTTACTTTCTTGCCATAATAGGAAAGAGTCTGAGGTGGAAGACTACAATAACAAAAGTGTTTCAATTTGGTATACTATACTACAACATCATTTCATAAATTAGTTTTTAATTTCTATATATAATTAGGTTATAGATAATCTAAGTGAAGAACGATCATGTCAAACAATCCAAGTGTAGAAGATAATGGGGATACAATCAATAGATTGTGGTCAAACTTGAAAAGAAAAGTCAATGGAAAATGTTATTGTCCCTACAATATTTTTAAGGGTTTAAACACTAGAAGATTGCTAATCAAAATAGCTAAGAGACATTGTAGGGATAATGGTCACATTGAAGGAGGGTTTGATTATCATGAATTGGTAAGTTTTTCATTATATTTATTTAACAATTAATATATATATGAAATACAGTTGATGATGAGATCATTATCATGGTTTATTTGTGTTCATCATTTTTATATAGGTTGACCTCCCCAGGGGAGTACATGATATGGACCATGGAGGTGTGAATATGGAGAATATGGCTTTGGAAGTGGAGGATCATGGAGGTGCGAATATTGAAGCTAAAGATTATGATCCCATGGAAGATGATGATGATGCACTAGATGATGGTACTAATACATTGATCTATGACACATTTGGTATTAGCACAACTAATGATGATGATTAGGATGATTTTGATGTCATCCATGATATAACTCGACTTGAGAAGGCAGCCATGACCCTTTACGAAGGCTCCCAAACAACTCTTCTCTCTACTGTATTGTTGTTGTTGAACTTGAAGATTATGAATGGTTTATCCAAAACAACAATGTCATGTATGCTAAAGTATGTCATATATGTCATTATAGTAATTAAAAGGTGAAACATGTACCATAATTATTTTTAATATTAACAACTTATATTTTTCTCTACAAATTGATAGGTGAGTTTTTGTTACCACCATCGAATATTATCCCTCGCTCATACTGAGAATTATGTGCCACTATGAAAGATATTGGAATAGAGTATCAAGCAATAGATGCTTGTACCAATGATCATATTATTTATCATAAAAGGCATGAATTTGCAATAGAATGCCCTAAATGTCATAGGAGTAGATATTGAACGGATCAAATAACAAAAAGGTGTCTCACAAGGTTCTTCGTTACATCCCCATTATACTGCATTTACAAAGATTATTCAGGTTTAGTAGCTTGGCACAATTTATAGATTACCATGCACATAATAGGAGTCGAGATGACATTATTCAAATGCCTATGGATGGTTTTGTATTTAAGGACATAGAGGAAAAGTGGCCACAATCTATCAAAGAACCTTGAAATCTGAAGCTTTCAATGGCAATGGATGGTGTCAATCCATTTGGAGAGATAAAATATGTTTACTCGATTTGGCCTATTTTTGTCATCAACAATAACATTCCTCCATGGATGTCAATAAAGAGGGAGCACATTATCTTGGAAATGATTATTCTAGGTATTTGATCATTTAATAGATATTTTCATGTAATTATAAAGCTTGTAGTAAAATGGTCACAATAATTATTTAATGTTGTTGTTGATTCAACTAAGTAAATACCAAGTTAAAGATAGGACTGTATATATTGAGCCTCTTATTGATGAGTTGGTAGAGTTATGGAAATGTGTCACTATGTATGACATCTCTAGACTAATAGGAGATAGACAATTTTAATTCCATGTAATTCTTGTATGGACAATACATGATGCCCCAAGGCTAACACATTTTTTTGGTATCTTATGGTTAATTCAAGTTGCACATGATAATTTTAAAAATAAAAATTAACATATTTAATCCAATTGTATCATTATCTCGTAGGTCTTCAAACAAAGGGAAAATTTGCATGTCCATTTTGTGGTCCAAAGATGAAATCTCATCATTCAAAAAGTTTGGGAAAGCAGGTGTTTGATGAGTATAGACACTTTCTCCACAAAATCATAACTATCGAATTACCAAAAAATATCTTTTCAATGGGAAAGAAGAGACTACATCTAAGCCATGGAGAATGACACCTCGCCTATGGAAGTTGGAATACAATAGAATCAATCATCAATGTACTACCATTCTACCTAATGGTTTATGTTTGGAATTTGTATATTTATGTTGTGTTTTTTTAATTTTATTATGTGATTGATGATCGTGAATGTTGTCAAGGCAACACTATTGAGCACCTTCCAAAGGGACTAAAAAGTTATCCTAGATAATTTAGTAGGTTTCCCTACTATGAGAAGCTGCAAATTGTGCATTTGTTTGATATTATTCATATTGGAAAGAATGTAACAGAGACATTGTGGAAGATATTGGATGGAAGCGTGACAAAGAAAAAATTGTCAAAATTTATATTGACATTCATGAATCCAATCATGCAATGAAAAATTTCATTGAATCAAATAGAAATGGAGAATGGATTAATATAAGTATCCTTCCTTGGTTATTAATAGAACAACAAAGTGATGCCATAAAAGAAGTCATACGAAAATATTTGATTTACCACAGGATTTGCTGCAAACATAAGTTGTACCATATCAAAGAAAAGTGAATTAGGGACATGGTTGAAAATGCATGATTGGCATACCTTCATCATGGTAATTCATGTTCTTTTGTATTTACAATATATTTATAAAATACATGTACTTCTCATTGTATTATATGAGAAAAGAATGACATGATTATTTTTATAATTGTTGCAGTACGTACTACCCCTATCTCTCCCAGAGAACTTCAACAATAACATCAAATAAGTGATGTATGATCTTGGAAAATAAATGAGGTAGAAAATGATATCTATTCAATTTGTTGTATATATTGTAGTCTCATGTTTATATATTTTTGTGTCTTGAATGTCTTGTAGGTGGTTGTCATCTAAAGAAATCCATAAACCAGATATAAAATACTGGAAGAGAAGAATTCCTCATCTAATGTGTGAAATGAAAAGGTGTATACCTTCAACCTTTTTCAATGCACAAGAACATTACCTCATACACCAAGTTGAGGAGATTAAAATTTGTGGACCCATACACACTCGTTCAATGTGGATGGTTGAGAGGCACCTGAAATTTTTGAAGGCTTGGGTTTGGCAAAGAGCACATCTTGAGGGTTCTATGGTGGAGGGATATATAGTATACCGGACTATGATATACGTTACTGAATACCTTCCTAAGCTTGTAGCAAAGATCTATATAGATCGCATTTGGGATCTCAACACCATTATAAAATTTGAAGGCGAGTACTTGATGGGGAAAGGTAGAATGAGGAAAGTGAGAGGTAATAAATTATAAGATGTTATTGTAGCTATTAATTACTTCTTAATCTTCTAAATTAATTAGTTCTAAGTTGTCTATTTATTTTTTGTATAGCTACTCGAGAGTGAGATGCAACACATTTGTATATTGAAAACAATCAAGATTGGATGACAAAATGGATTGAAAAATATCATCATTTAGGTCACACATTAACATGGGAAGATGTATCTTCATTGGTTAATGAAGCTTATCGTAATGGAGATCCAAATGTTATGCAAAGGGAAATAGATTTAGCACATGGTTTAAGAGATTTTGAGGTACGTATAAATTTGTTAATAAATTGTACATTTATGAACTAACGATGCATTAATTTATATATGTTTGACATATTTTTGTAGGTCAAACACCATGAGGCTATGTTTTGTAATGGTCATAAATTTCACATCAAAAAGTTGGATGAAACAAAGAAAACTTGTGATTCTGGGATAAGTGCAGTCTTTCAGGTGATTAATATTTCATCTAGAAATCACTTACATGCTCGAGAGTCTAAAAATTGATACTATGACATTTTGGATGATATACTTGAGTGTGATTTTAATTCCTTCATATTAATTCTCTTCATCATCAGATGGTATAGGCTATGAATTAATCAAAATGATCCTAATAGAACTATTATTGAACATGACAATGGATTTCCAATGATTAATACAAGGTGGTTTGAGCCAGTTGGGATGAGCCCTATGTTCTTCCAAGCCAATGTGAGTAGGTATTTTACTTAGAGGTTCCACATAAATCAGGTTGGTTGTTTATTGTTAGACATGATCCAAGAGGAAGGCCGATGAGGTATAATGTGATGGAAGAAGAAGATTGTGAAAAACTAGAAGATGATGTAGATGATGATCATGAACAATAGTTAGTCGATGATGTTCTTGATGAAAGTTTTCTTGAAGAAGAAGAAGAAGAAGAAGAAGAAGAAGAAGAAGATGATGATGATGATGATGATGATGATGATGATGATGATGATGATGTTGCTGATGATGATGATGATGATGATGTTGATGATGACAATGATGACAATGATGGTGATGGTGATGATGTAAACATCAACAATGATGATGGTGATTAGTTGGATGAAGAAGAAGATGAATGACATAAATGAAATGTATAGTTATGTGATCATTTCTTAATCTATTTAATATTGATTTCTTGATAGAAATGTATAGTTATGCAATCAATGCTTAATCTAATTAATTTGTGATGTACTTACTATGGGATGATTATGGTTTTTAATGTACTTATTATGTGGTTTTGAGTATATGTATCATGAATTTTTTAGCTAACATTAGATAATTGAATTACATATGTAGGTACTCGGATCCCTTTCACAAGAATCCCACATAGTGTCATGGATCGACAGGTATAAGTCAATACACCCTATAGAGATTAATGTATTTAAAAATTTGCAAAATATCTCACATTACTAACTATCTCTCTCATTTGATGGAGTGTAGGTAGCAACAAATAGGTATTTGTCAGATGTGTCTTCCTCGAGCAAAGAAAGTGAGTCATTTAGTATGTTTGAATTAGGAAGATTAACTAGAGGTCAAAAGACTATAAGGAAATTCAATAAATGCATGAAATTTTTCCTTGCTCAAGGGGGGTCATGTTCTTGTGATGATGAGAGAAAAGGTGACATTGAGGTGCCCTCTAGGTACAAAAATCTACTGAAACAACGGGTCCCCAAGGAACTTCCTCCAATAAACACTGATTTTAGTGTTAAAGGCAAGATATATCATATTGCACCATCGTCAATACATGGTTTGGGCCTATTTTCCATAGATGGCATAAAGGTCTCTTACAAAAAAATTATTGAATTGATGGAGTATGTTGGACCTTGTTACAATTACAAAAGTTGGATGTGAATTGTTCAATATAAAAAAAAGTATGCGTAGGTATGCACTCTCAACAAATTATATTTAACAAAAAGACAATGAGAAAAGTAAAAGAGTGGCTATATACATTGACGGAAGGGAAAAAGCATCAGGGAATATTGTAGGTTTTATAAATAGCACGCTACCTCTGTCAACTATTAAGAAACCCAACTGCATATTTGAGGCACGCGAGAGAAATCTTGTATTTGTATGTGTGATCAAATCAATAAGTGCAGGGGAAGAGTTGTTTATTAATTATAATTTGAATCGCATAGATACAAACAATGTCACTATCATTAGGGTGTAGGTACATACTATGTACCATTAAATAATTGAGTTTTTTTGCCAGCCACATTTAGAGACTCTCCTCACCATCCACCTCATCTTCGTCATCATCTTCTAATAAAATTTATTAATGTAGTCCTGTCTAATTATTGTTTAACTTTAAAGAATAACATAGGAGCACAATATGGAGAAACCACGTAGAGGGGACAATGATGATCATGCATGCACTTCTTCCCAGTAGGTCAACCTCTTTGTTATTGTACTACAAATTAGATAGAAAAAAAATGTTAAATAATTTTTTTTATTATATTCTTTTCATCACTGTTTTAGATTAATTCTAATAGTGTTAGTAATATTATTGTCACAGATAGTTGGTCAAAAAAGAAAGGGAAAGGAACCCACAGTCCCTGAAGAGGAGTCCTTTGACAAGGACCTAGTTGTTGATTTGGCTACTTGTGATGAGCCAGCCACTGAATTTAAAAAATGCCTCCACAAAATTGGAAAAAGATTAGTTGAATTGGCATCTATATTCCCTCCAGCTCTTGAGTCACAAAAGAGGGCAACTAAACTAATGCACCTGTCTCAAAATTACAGAGTAAGTATTAATGTAATTTTTAATTATAAAAAAAATTCAATAATAGTTTATATGTTATAGAATTCTTTTATGTCATTAAAAAATAAGCAGATGTGTTTCTTTTACAACCTTTTTTGCGTAATTTTGATCCTCGCAACAATGATGAGGGTACTGCAGCTAGTTTAGTTAGATCACATATTGGACTGTATTTTTTTTGACTCTCTAACAATATTGTCCATGCTAATCACTACTTTTATTATTCTCAAACAATCTTATTCTTCAGCACGTGTCAATGATCATTTACTATCACTGCCTCATACGATGGCAGGATCAGATGTATTGTGTCCTGCAATGTCGACAACATGTAGCATGGCCACAGACCCCATGGCACCACCTACTTGTACACAAATTTTATTTTTTCTATCATTATATATATGTTTATTTCCCTTGAAGTGTTCTTTCTTAGGGCCATTTCATAATGGATTCAATTTATGCAACAAAGGATGCAACACTTGATGGTGATTTTCCTAGATGTACTAGTATTCCTAGTATGGGAACAATGAAGGATTGCATATTGCTTCTAAGCGATGAAGAAGGAGTTCCCTTGAAAATAGAAAAATTTCTAGGTACTGTAAAGATTGGATCTTTCTTTTACTATACAATCGTATGTTAATTACATCTTGCATTCGATATCAGAAGCTTACATCTACTGTATTCTTATTTTATACTATTATATCCTTTAACTAATGATCCCATGATTATTTTGCAGGGAATGATATTTTTTATGGTAAAATTAATGATGAGTGTTTGCAGATATTTAGGCCCACCATCTGTAAAGGGTGAAACATCATATCCAAACTAAAACCCCAATCCACTATTTTGATTTTATATCATTGCTAGGATAGTTATCATTACATCCATTTTTGAATCTAACACTATTTTCTTTCTTAAAAGGTGGAAAACCCAAAATCCAAAGTTAAAGGATGATCTTGTAGAGAGTATGACAAAATTTTTTGGATCTCATGCATTTGAGAAGAGTAAGCTCCTTCAAAAAGATATTGGATTATGTTTGAGGTATATTAGGGACTAGTACGGGCGTATATTAACCAAAAACCCAAATTACGAATGCCCCCCTTGCATTCTTGATTTAGAGTGGAAATCTCTTATTTTGGATGCAAATGAGAAAACTGAAATAAAAAAGGAAATACACCACTAGAGAATAGAAGAAGATATGTGATACTATTAAGAATGTAATTGTGTACTAAATACTCTTTATATTTATATGAACTAACATATTTCAATCTCTTCATAGATTGCCTAACACATCAAAGGCAACAACGACAAGATTAAAAAAGAACGAGCAACACAAGCTTGTCTCTCGCGGTTATTCAAAACTTGTTGCATGAGTTGTAAGTGTTAATATTGTCAGAATTGAATGAAGAAAAATACAATTTGTAGATGGCTTTTAACACTGAAAATAATTCTTTGATCTTTATAATATTTAATTATAATTTGAAATCTTTTTTTATTTTAATGAAACAATAAAATAAAATTTGACGATACAAAGAAAAAATGTAGGGCATGGAGTTCAATGTAAGTATCACATAAGAGGACAAGAGAATTGGCTTCCAACAAGGCTATAAAGTCATGGCAGAAAGTATAAGAAGTGCACAAGGTTATACTGATGGATCCTTCATAGTAAGTAAGCTAAATAGATGATATTTCAAATTTAATTATTTATCAATTATTTTATTTGATGTTAAGTTCCAACATAAAGTGAGTAAATTTGTTTTAAGTAAGAAAACAATGATAACATGAATGCATATGAAATTGAAATGCAGCATGTCAATTCTTGTCGTACATAACCTATGCGTGTTGATGACAATGAGGATGTGCATCATAGTAATACAAGTAAACAACTTAAATCGATTGGTGTAGTAAGACAAATTTAATTACAATTGGTGTTTGGATTAATGTAACAATTTGTATTGTAGCTGTAGAGAGTGTAGAGGTCACTGTTAATGAGTAGGTTGAAGTTGAGGCCAAAGTCAGACAAACTGACATGGATGTTGATGATGTGACTAGATCAGGTAAAGAGCTATATGATTATGGCCTGTAAAGTATTGAAATAATTTAAAATGTTTTTAATTTAACCCTTTTATATGTTATTGCAGATGACCCCCTTTGCATCAACAGAGAACTAGGTGTTCATTGAGATCTAATGATAGGGTAGATGATGATCATGATGATATTGATGTTGCTCTTAGCGATTACTTATTAAAAACTAGAAATCAAAAGAAAAAAAAGAAATTATTGTCATCTATGCACCTTAATTGATAATGACTAGTTTTTATATGCCAATGAATTTAATTATGTGGTATTGAATGTTCATAAATTTTATAATTTGTTAATGAATGTTATCATGTGATAATTAATGAATGTTAGATTTTATTAATGTGTTAATGAATCTTAATGAATGTTATTGTGTGATAATTAATGAATGTTACATTTTATTAATGGATGAAATAATGAATGAATGTTAGATATTAATGGGGAATTTAGAGTGATGTTAGGGGGGGGGGGGGGGTGGGGCCAAATGAGCTTCCACCTTCACGTGGTTGGCCCTGTTTAGTACAAAATATAAAACTATTCTCAAAATAAAGTGAAGCTCAATAAGATTGTTCCTTATATAGGGTCTCAAGTGTAGCCTTTATCCCACTCTCAACATTGCAAGGCTTCAAGTGGTGTTCTGAGATTGGTTTCTCCATCTCCCACTGACATATTATCTTTCTCCTAAGAACTCTTATTGAGCTTTGATACATGGATGAGTAGAAAATGTTCCTCATAAGATACACATATATAATATGGTAGATCTAGGGAGAAAATATACTACAACATAGAATGAGTCAACTTGAATCTATAGTTTCTTCATTCACAATGAAAATTCAAATTGAAAGCAATATTTTAAATTTAATATTCATATTCATCTTCATCATGATCATAGCCATCACTGTTAGCATTTGGTTCAACTTCATTTGAACCACACTCCATGTTGGGTACCATTTTAAGGAATGGATTGTGGTCATACCCATGTTACCATAATAATGAGTTAGCATATAAAATTATGAATAAAATACCTCATGTATCACATTTATAATATTGCAAGTACACCTAGGACTGGCCTAGGCACCCAAGTTCCTACCAAAGGAACCCAAGTCAAACCCAGAGGAGAAAAAAAGTAGAACCGGAACCCAACCTCAAAAAAAGAACTAGATAAATTGGATTTTTTCTAATTCAAGTTTATTTATGAATTCTTCTCCAATTCCAACCTAATTATTCAATATTTTGTTTTCCAATTTTCCTTCTTCCTCGCTCCAAATTATGTTATGTTGTTATTTCCTTTTACTAATTGTGCTATTTCAAGGATCACCACCCATGAATTGGTTAAGATGATGAATGTTGTCAATGCCTTTATTACCAAAGAATCACCACCTACCATTAATGAATATTAATGATCATTATTTCCTAAGGGTAATCATTGTTTGTGTATGCTGATCACCCAAGTCTTTGGCTGTGATTTCATGCTGTGAGGTTTGCTAGAAGTGGGGGTATGACATGCTAGTTGGATTATAACACATTGACATTTACACCATGAAGAAGACAAATGATTAAATTGAAAGAGAGGAGCAACTGAACCATCTTGTGGTCAATATATATCACATTGAGAAACAATGTCAAGACTTGAGAATCAAAATAATCAAAAGTTTCTTCAAGAGCATGAATGATCAACAACATTCCATCAGAAAATAAAACACTAATCTATATTATCATTAAGCCATAAAATATGTCTTTAAAGTTTAGAAGCATCACAAAAACTTTCAAGAAACATAGTACTATCCAAAATGAATACCCTCTAAATGATTATGATTATGTTGATGTTGATGTTGATGTTGATATCTATAATTTATTTCACTTACTGATGCTTGCCTAGATTGAATTTTGAATTGTCAGGCTGGAGAACGCTTTCAAAGTTTATGGTCTATTCTACATGATAGTCTTAGTTACAGCTCAAATGCAACTCAACATATTTTTGATGCTAGGCAACCCACTGCAGAAACTTATCCGTAGGTGAAATTTAATGCTATGAATCTTGGCATTGTTAATGTTATTACTTTTCCTCACATTTCATATTTGTGAAAATGTGTCTTGGTACTATCTTCTTTTTTAATTCCTATATTTGCAACTTTTTAGATAGTTAACTTAAGCATTACATGTCTTTGTTCAAAGTTTATTCTAACAGTATATTATATCTTATTCTTATTATAATGTTATTTGTTGCAGGGTAGGAGGTCAATCTTCATTGTCTTCATTGTGGGGGACAATGAAGATTTCTCTAGGAATTAGTAGGTCTTCTTTAGTATCTTATAATAACATGCTAAAATGATAAAGGTGTTATGGGAATTTAATGTACAATTAATAATAGATTAAGCATATTATTACTATGCTTAATGTTTCATTTAAATACATTTAATGCAAATTTTTTTTACAAAACTAAACCAATGGCATGTTTACAACAAAGGTCTCCAAACTGATTTCTTTCCCTTTCAATGATTTCCAAGATGTGTTGAGGAGTTTTCTCCTTGTTTAATTTTAACTATTCCTGCACAATCCACTCATACAATAATGAAATTCTATGTGGAAGAGATGGTTGATAGTATTCCTTTAGGGAAGGGGGGTTTTGAAAGACTTGTTATCATTGTATTATGTATTTCCAATATGTTTGGAAGTAGGGAAGACTAGGAGAATGAAGGATCACTCACTGATTTCATGATAACCTGGTTTTGAAGGGTCACTGCTTGAGGGGAAAGTCAAGGTCTAGATGATTGGGCCATTGGAGGACCTTATTTATTTGTATTAGTTTCTATTCAAATTTGATGCATGGATTTTTTGTGAATTATTAGCTGCTATGTATCCTGCAACTACATCCGCAAATCTGCATATACTTCTCTAGGGTTGTAAGCCACTTAGGGATCAAAATAGAGAAACTAAATCAAAATTGTTGTTTGTCCTATTTCATTTTAACAAAGTCTCAACTATCAATGGTATGTAACACATTTGATGCCCTAAGCTATCAATACAAATGGCACCTAGCTAGAAGCCCATGAGCTATCCATTTGATAACCACAGTCAACATTTTTAAAAAATGGATATCCTTGAGCACAAGCACCAATAACATCAAATAATAGAGTTAAAGAATGGGCTAGGGCATGACACCAGTAGAATGTGGTCATTTTAGTGATCATCTTAGCAATATATAATGGCATCATTAAACATGCCAGTAATATCAACAAACATGAATCCAAACATTTGAAAACCAATGGCATGTTTACAACAAAGGTGTAATAGAACTCCCAACAATTCTTAAACATACTTTGTCTGATATGATGAATTATTAAACAATTAAGGTTGGAGTAGACATAGTTTTAACACATTTTTTTGTGTGGTACAAGGAAGATTTGGCTAGGTCAAATCTTCCTTTGTGCTAGTAGTCTATAGAATTAGACCTTTATTAACAATTCATCATATCAGATAACTACTATGTTTAAGAATTGTTGGGACTGGTCCCCTGGCATGTATTAAATAGAATATAATTTTTAGCATATTATTATCATTCTATTTCCTTTTTGTAAACATGCCATTGGTTCAGTTTTGTAACTTCACTATTGTATGAGTGGATTGTGTAGGAACAGTTAACATTAAACAAGGACCAACTCCTCAACACATCTTGGAAACTATTGAATTCAATAATAAATGAAACCTAACACCAACACTATTCCTTCCATTCACTTCTACCAAGAACAAAGCATTTAATCCATTCAACATTACATATAATCATTAGACAGTTACATTTCCTGACTATGTACAAGAACAGTCACAACCAAAATGATCAAAACTACTTTCACCCTTGCACAAGCCATTCCAACTTCAAGTAGAATGAGAAATATGCTTTATCAAATCATTCATATACATAGTAACCATTCAAAGGATCATTTTTTCAATGAACCCTCTGACTGTACCCCTGTGGCAAAGAAAGGAAACCTCAAAATAGAGAAAGGAAACTTAGTAAAATCAGTCTATGCCACTAATTGTGAGGGTACAATCATGATAAGTGCCTCTAAAACCTCTCCAAACATGCAAGATTATCTTTAAATATGATGCAAAAGCATCCTGGGTGTAAGAGCAATCTTGCATCACCCAAAAATATTTCTATTTTTGTATTCAATAAGGGCTATCTTGTGTAGGGCTGCTATTTATGGAAACTTGCTATTTTTAGTAAGTTGGTCATATGATCTCAGAATGTTCTGATTTCACATGTGGAGGTTCATCTCAATAGTATCAGCTTGCTAGTAAAGTTTCATTGATAGATCAAGTCTAGCTTTGGAGATATTGAAGATTTTTTGTATTGGCAGCAGGGTATAGAAACTTTGAACTCAATTTTGAAGGATTAGGGGGCCCTAGATGAGGTCAAAAATTTGAGTGATGGGCACTTGCATGAGTCAAGCCTGTAGAGCACTTTGTGGCCTTTCTAAATTAGGATTATAATAGTCAATCAGAGCAACCGGCTATGACTTATGGTCTTCAGAAGTTGGGCCACCTGAAATGGTAGAAAATAATTTTCCTTCAAAATTTATGTTCAGGTTTCAAAAGTTATTTTGAGCTGAATTTGATGTATTAAATTGTAAAATAAAATAATTCTAATTTTGGTCGGCCCTTTGGGCTAAATTTTTGGAACCTTCTCGGGCCGTGGAAATTGCCTATATAAAGAAGGCCCGTAGTGTTGTCTTAGGCAGTTATAGGAGTAGATCTGGGTAATAATTTGAGGCTTTGTCCTATAGAATATTGTAAAGGGAATGCCCATGTGGCTTTGCATATTGTAATTCTAAAATTTGGAATTCCACACTTGTGGAGATAATAAGAAGTCCATTTTTTATTCTTGCAAATTGTTGTTGTTCTCTGTTTCTGTTATGTGTTTGTGGTATTAAGGGAAGCACTCTTCATCAAAATACTTTATTGATCTCTTCTAAACATTAACCAAATCAAACCTACATTTGAATCCACACACAATAACCCCAAAATGAAGGGTTTTGTATCCTTTAATGAATCTCAGTCACTGGTAATGCATGGATAGTCAAACCAATAGTCTCCAAAGCATTCAATAAGTGAATGCATTGTATTTAATACACACCAAAGGACCAGTTGTATGAAAATGTCATCCACATGGCATTTCATTGTTGTATGCATGGATTGTGTAGGAATAGTTAACATTAAAGAAGGAGCAAACCCCTCAACACATTTTGGAAACCATTGAATTCAATAATAAATGAAACCTAACACCAACACTATTCCTTCCATTCACTTCTACCAAGAATAAAGCATTTAATCCATTCAACATTACATATAATCATTAGACAGAACTACATTTACTAACTGTGTAGAGGAACAGTCACAACCAAAATGATCCAAACATTTGAAAATAGTGAATCGATATCCTTGAGAACAAACACCAATCACATCAAATAATGGAGATAAAGCATGGGGTAGGGAACGACACCAATAGAAGGTAGTCATTTCAGAGAGCATTCATGATCAAATAAAATGAAATGCATTTAAAATTTGCAGTCAAATATGATGCCAGATGCTTGAAAGATGAAGAAATCACATACCTTCTCTCATGCACAACTTTCGCTCCTTTTCTCCCTCTCCTTCTCTATCCAATAAAAATAAAAATGATGAGGCCGTTTCACTTTTTTTTTGCATAGCCAAATCATCCTTGTACCACATGAAGAACATGCCATTGGTTCAGTTTTGGAAATTTGTTTTTTTGTGTAATTAGTAATTGGTAGATTAAATTCAGATAACAATTTTATCTGTTTAATTAGCATGTTATTATTATATCAGATAAAGTATGTTTAAGAATTGTTCGGACTAGTCCTTTTGCATGTATTAAACATAATAGAATATTTAGCATATTATTATCATTATATTTCTTTGTTCTAAATATGTCATTCGTTCAGTTTTTTAGATTTGTTTTTTTGTGTTAAATGCATTTTTCATGAGGAGGGGTCTTCTTCTAAGGAGATTGATGAAGATTGTGCACCTCAAAAACCAACTCATAAGGTACCAATGATGTTTCCTATTCACTTATATTTTTGGATTGGTAAATATCCTTATAAGTTTCATGTCCTTTCTTTTGATTACTATGGATGAGATATATATCTTACATTTAACATTCAACTTCTTTACATTTTAGAACATGTAGTGTGGTTTTTGAGGATTTTACCAAATCAACTTTTAACATAAACCGAAAACACAAAAGTGATATCTTACCCTTTCAACTTGACAAAATATTTGTATTTGACCAACAACTGCAAGCAACTGAATGATAAATCCACATACGTTTAGAACATCAAAAAGATGGCTAAGTGGCTATCACCATGATTTTTATCTACTGAATATGGGAAGAAAAAGCACCAAAAATAATTGAATAGAAAACATGGTTGTGATTCTTCTCATGTACCGGCTTCCATTTTTTGGAAGGGACATTAAGAGTGCTCCAATAACTCTTGGAAATGCCATTGACCCTGTTTGGTTTAAGCATTTCATTTCTTTTCCTGTGAATGGCCGAATGTACACTAGTCCAAGCCTTTTTAGGAAGGGGAGGTTTAAACGGTCTACCCAAAGAGGTAGTTGGGAAAATTGGGATAAGATTAGGATTAATGTATGGAGCCCTACTGCTTCTCTCCATTTTCCCAAACTTTGAATGTTCTGGATATGACCATTGGAGGTGAGTTTGAAGGAAGTATGAATTTCTACAAGCAGCTCCTACCTCTTTGGTCTGAAAGCTTTGGCCCAACTTATCAACTGCACCATCATGTTGTCTTGAAGAATGCTGCTAGCCATATCTACCAGAGTTACAATCCTAACTTCTATTTCCCCAGCTTCTATATTCATGAATTCCACTCTGGCGGGAGAAGGATTTTTTATCGACTGTAAACATGTGGTCCTTAGAGTGTGAATCTCTGCTTCACCATGGATGAAAAGTTGGAATTCTTAGAGGACCTTGATATCTTCCCTCCACTCTTTCAGAGCCTGGTTGTTTCCTCACCATTTTTTATTATAATCTTATTTATCTACTATTATATAGCTAATAGATTATGGGACTAGTTTCCATAGCTGAACAAATTTGAGAACTCTACACTCTTTCGATCGGATAAACTCTTCATTCTTCTCTTTAACTCTAAATTATACGGGTGCATCTCCTTTATCAATACATTTTTTAAAAAGGAAAGAGAATGTAAAATTTATTCCAACGGTTGCATCCAAGAGATTAATGTTTTTCTCTTGTTCTTTCACTATATAATTGCTAGAAATTTCTTTTAAATTTTTCATTGTTAAAAGATGCATTTCCAATATCCGTAAAATTTCTTCTGAGAAAGTGAATATTTAGATTTTTTATTATTTATTTCTATTTTGTGAATGATGTAGGTCTTAGAAATAAATCTTTTTAGAATTTCTATTGCTTGTTTAATTTTTTCTTCTTGTCATTACAATCATTTGTCATCCACTATTCTATTTTGCTAATTTCAGATTTGGGATTCAATCTGTGGGATATAAAAGATTTTTGGTTGGTTTTTTTCCTTATATATTTCATGGTTTGATGTTAGATATCAAAAAATTGAATTTTATTTACTGAATTTGTAGTTCAGGAAGGAAAGTTGAGTGTTCATGGCCAACAAGAAGTCACTCATCCATATTTGCACACCTTTGTCATTCCACCAATCCCTTAAAAACCTAATTTGTGCATATTTTATACAATCTCTTAAATACCTAATTTGTGCATATTTTATACAATCTCTTCAATACGTAATTTTTGCATCTTTTTGTACAATCTGTGTTGGTAGCCATTAATTTCTCCCAGTTAGCATACTGTAATTTCTCCACTAATATGCAGTTATGTTGATCATACACATGCAACAGTTGTAATTGTTCAATTATCTTAGTTAGAGATTTGAATCCACGAATGAGGAGTCCTCATGCAAATTTATTTTCCTTCATGCATGCAGTCAATCAAACATAGAACTACACTATTCACATAGGTAAAAATGAGAAGTTAGAAAGAGTCTTTTGCACATCGCATCAATAATATGTATTTGTTTACATTGTTTACAGTGGAAGTAATATCCACTTAAGAAATAGTTAGGAGTTCACGAGTTCAATTCAAATAATGTTGAATCCTCTATATAGAGGCCTGTAATGTAATCATTTTGAGTACAATCAATAAAAAGAATTCTTTTCATAGTTGTTTTTTTTTGTAGTAGAGAATTTCCCCTATTTTATCATTGTGTCCTTGTATTTTATTTCTAACAGATTGGTATAAGAGCCTAATGTAGGATAAACTAGAAATAGCAGAACAGTAGAAAGAAAGAAGGCTACCCAACATAATATTTTTTTTGGAGATCACACTCTCAAAGATAGTGTTTGCAGAAGTTGTTGAAGCCACCCTTCCACCAGAAGTTTCCTACCACAAAATATGAGAGGGGATGAAGAAAATATTGTTGTCACAGTCAATGGGCCTTTAGTTTGTTGGTGAAGTTTAATGGCTCTTGATGATCCCACTAGGGATCAAGTCTTGCTGACTACAAGACTCAGACATCATAAGGGATGAGACTAGGATTGTGCCTAGGATGATTTTGGAAAATATTGCGCACATACTTCATACCTTTGCTGGGAAGCCTCGCAGGTCTGAACCCTCCATAAATAAATATTTTTTTCATTGTGATGAGGATCATGCCACACAAAATAAATTGCTATGTAAAGACATTTGTGAGTTTATGAGAGAAAGGTGCAGTGTTGAAAAGTATTAATTGAATATTTTTTCTAGTAAAAAAGGAGACCTATATTTTCATTTATTTATTATTGTTTGTAAAGATCCATAGATCATTGTTTGCTAGGAGATTACTGTATTGCGCTTGCAGTCTCATAAGGCCTGACATAAATTTGGTTTAGCCGCTAAAGGAGTTGCTCTATTAAAGTTCAAATCCTTGAAATGAAATTGAAAGGAAGAAAATCATTGGGAACTGTAGAGCCATTCAAAATAAAACTCCCATGAAGATTGTGAAGGTACCAAAGTGTTTGTGTTCTAAAATCTATAAGGAAATTAACAAAGCAAATAATACAAAACACCGCACTAAAATAGAGTACTCAATTGATGAATTGCTGCTCCAACAAATCTTGTATTAATCTCAATAAGAGTACATGATACAGATATAGAACCAGAGCTCTGCAAAGATTTATCTCTATTCTAATCTGTGATCCAAACAATTACATTAGCCCCTGTTTTATAGTTACAGAAGGGCAGTTGTTAAGCTGGTAGTCTTGCATACAGAGGAAGTCAAAATCTAGATTGCATGATATGGATGAGGATGAGATAAGTATCCATCCTATCAAATGGTGGCAGATAGTTCTTGAAGAGTGGCACATAATTGGTAAGAAGTTTGAAGAGGATTCGAGTAAGGAGATGAAAATAGTTAGTGGAGAAGAAACAAAAACTACCAACTGCAAATAATTACCATATTTTCCAATACTCCCCCTCAATTATGAACTATTGGGGATCATGAAAAATTTACATCAAACTTTTGAGAGCTACATATACATGGCTGATTAAAAACTCCTAAATGACTTCATACATACTGAAATGCTCCTTTTTCTAACGGTTTTATAAAAATATCAGAAAACTAGATCTACAATACTGAAATGCTTCTTTTGCTAACGGTTTTGTAAAAATATCAGAAAACTAGATCTGAAATATTCCAAAAAAAATATTTGTTGTTTACCAATTCCCTGATAAAATGATAAAGACTATCTATGTGTTTTCTCCTTTATGAAAGACATGATTTTTTGACAATGCAATCACTGAACTATTACCACAAAATATTGTAGTGGCCCCTTTTTGATCATGCATTAAATCTTTTAACATCATCTACATCCAAATAGCTTGACAAGATGTCCTAGTAGCTACAACATACCCATTGTCAGTTGAAGAGAGAGTAACAATGGGCTGATGCTACCTGCACAATCACCATCTATATATCCAATAAGCTTTAATTCTTTTGTAACAATACATAACTCCAAAGTTCTATGTTCCACTAATACATCTTAGAATTTTTTTCCCAACTTTCCAATGAGAGTCTTTTGTAGAGTTCATAAATTGTGAGATCGGACTTACACCATACATAATATCAAGCCTTGTGGCCGTCAAATACATTAAGCTTCCAACTAACCTTTTAAAGTGTGTAGGATCAATACTTGATCGGTCATCCTCTTTTCTCAACTTTAAATTTTTCATAATGGGTATTCGATTTTCCTTACAATTTAGGATAGTAAATTTTTTCAAGAAATCAATAGCATATTTAGTTTGTGAAATAGAAATTCCAATATTAGATTGGACTATGATACCCAAAACATATTTCATAAGCGCCAAAGCTATCATTTCTAATTCAGTATTCATTTCTATTTTCAAATCATCTATGTTAAGATCACTGGTAAAGATTGGATCATCCACATACAAGAA
Organism: Chamaecyparis obtusa; assembly: GCA_027943335.1. Taxonomy (NCBI): domain Eukaryota; kingdom Viridiplantae; phylum Streptophyta; class Pinopsida; order Cupressales; family Cupressaceae; genus Chamaecyparis; species Chamaecyparis obtusa. Next base: position 382,595 of record BSBK01003402.1, read on the forward strand.
AACAAATAGAATCATACCTTGCTTATTGACTTTGATGTATAAAGTTGGCTCATAACTGCTTCTTTGAAACCCATTTTGGATGAGAGAATAATTAATGTGGTTGTACCAATCTCTATCAAATTGTTTTAATCCACAAAGTACCTTCCTCAATCTATATACCTTGTTCTCATAACCGAATATCTCATAGCCTTGTGGTTGTTTCACATATAATTTTGCCTCTACACAACCATTTACGAATGTTGAATTTACATATATTTTGTACACAGACTACTTCTTTTGAGCATTCATAGCCAAACAAACCTAATTGTGTCCAATCATGCAACATGAGAAAATAATTTATTGAAATCTATTCCAGGTTGTTGTGTGAAGCCCCTTGCAACTATCCTTTCTTTACATTTCTGTACTTTTCCATCGACATCTTATTTTATTTTGTAACTCCATTTTACACTAATCACATCTGATGTAGGAGCATCTCGGGTCCTTGGCAATCCTGTGTCACCAAAAACAATTTGAAGTTTGTCTGTGTTGCTTGGTTTCTTCTTGGACTGAGTTGGTCGATAGTTGGTCGGTTTCTTTTGGTTATCGACTATGGTCAGTTTTCTCCTGGGTGGTGTAATACCCCTCGCAGCTTATTACTATTGAGACTATGTTTTAGCTGATACTATTTTACCTTAGCGGATTAGACCAGACATATTTCATATTTATATTATGGTGTGTAATTAAATAGTTATACCTTGATGCTAATTATCATGCTTAGATCTGAACCAAAAACATTATGTGATGGTTAAATTTGGTAATGATGGATTTTATATGATGTTTCATATGCATGTATTAATTGATGTAATTTAGATGATTATTCATATCTAGTACTTACCCCATACCCGCATGTGTATGGTATCATTTTTGTTCTCATGTATGTCTTCTTTTCTATTTGACGTGCATGTATGGTAGTGGAGGAGGCGTAGTTACCTGCATTGAGTCAGGTCCACACGTCCCATCCATCCCTACCATTGTCTGCTATTATGTTTATATACGCACATGTACATGCAATGGTTTTATGCAGGTTGCAGGTACCGGACATCAACTTCCCTGGCTTGACAGGATGAGCGTGCCCTCATTATGTCTCAATGGTGGAGAAGGGGAGTTAGCACGTAGGCCAATTCCCTAGTCCAACCTAATCATCCTATAGAAATGGATGGAATCTCACTTGACTTACCCGATTCGAATCCGTTTTGGCCGAATGAATTCGATACAGTTTCCCTCCTGAGCATGATACTGATATTAGGTTATGTTCCTTGCATGTGTCATATCTGGTTGTTTGTGATTGATATGTTAATCATGTTAGCAGTTTATGTTATGTTACCTATTAGTAAGTATATTGTTATTAGTATGATAAAATATATATATATATATATATCTATGTGTGTGTGTGTGTGTGTGTAGATTCAACTTATTGGATAATTTGAAAATATGAGAGTGACATTTTCTAATTTAAATGATGGATAGAAAAAAAATAAATAAAAAGGAAATAAGATGGAATTCCATGTCACTTTAGAAAAAGAATAAAATAATAGGAGGTAGGAGAAAGTGCAATTAATAGGTATGGGAAGGAAATGAGAAGAAAAATGGGTCATTATTATTCTTTTCCATATGCAAAATTTAGGGAAGAAAATAGATAGAGAAGAGAAGGCTTGGAGGAAGAGAAGAAAAGAAGAGGAGAAGGGACTGAGCTTGTGGGAGCAGATTTAGATAGCAGTTGAGGGGCTGGACTTCATCAACCTCTTTGAGAACCAAGTAGGTTTTGAATTCTTTTATTATGCTTCAATTTAGTTTAAGTTTTTCAAAAATTGAGAGAACACATTTACCTCCTCAAAAATGTAGAATTGAAGAAATTAATCAATGAGAATTTTAGTTTGTAATGGGGAGTTTTAACATCACAAACTTTCAACCCTCTCAAACTCAACCATTGGTGAAATCCAAGTTTGGAAGGGAAAGAATTTGTTATTTCATGACTCAAGGGAGCATAGTTGTGTTTTGATTCAAATAGTTGCCATATTATTCATTTAATTGATCACATAATTAATCTGAATAGAAAGAATTAGAATTCCATCTTGGAAATCATATGTGGAAACAAATCATCATTGCATGAGTTATCAAAAATAAACTAAGTCCTAAAGTGAGACAAGCACACAAAAATAAAACTAAGTTTTTCAACAAAATAGACACTTCCAGCTTGCTGGAAAATGTATGAGGAAAGAAGAAAAAGAATTCCCATACAATTTCTTACACAGACATATTATAATATTAAACCTGCTACCTGTTATGACATAACTAATAAAATATAATTTATCCTCACTACCCCCTTACTTCATTTAATACTATCCCTTGCCTAGGCATGTATGGTAGAAGTCATGTCATGTATTAATATGAAACCCTTTTTATTTGGTCAAGGTGTGATGTCTATTGTTGACTACCCATATCTTCTTCTTTTACTAAATGAAAAATTTACCTTCTTGCTTTAACCTACGTATGTCTTTTGCCAGCCCATACTTAGCTTTTAAAACAAAATTTAATGGGCCTGCATTTGTATTAATGACTTGTCCCTTTCATTGGGAGGCGCAAGAAGAGGAGAGGCTAAGATTTTTTTTACCTTAGATGTGAGGGGGATCCACATTTAACTTTGCTTTTTCAACACCCATTTCCCCATGCTCAAGATTGGATGCAGCTTTTGTATGGCATTAAAACTTGTTTCAATATTTATTTTTTCCTTTCAACATCCCTTCAAGTAGCGTACCACCTCCCTTGTCCTTGCATTGGATATGGTGAGAGGGAGATTTGATGGGTTTATAGGGAACTTTTAATATTTATTTTTTATGTCTTACCTTATTTATATTTAAGAGGGTTATAGGTTGAGTAGGTTGATGATGAGTGCTAAGAGTAGGGGTTTTATTCTAAAATTAGATTAGGATGTTAAGTGAAGTAATGAGTAACATGAGTTGTCTTAATTAATTATCTATTTTGTTATTTTCTTAGAGCAAGGTAAATTGGAATGGTTATATGAATGAATTGGCATCAATATTATAGTATTAATATTAGTGAAATTATTGGGTTTAACATTTAGTTATGAACTAAGGGTATGTAACTATAAATAATACTTCTAATCTATTGTGTAATCAATATTTAGATTAATTATTAGATATCTTGTAATTAGCTTGGGGTCCTTTAACTTTAGGTATTAGTTTCATAACCAATATGTTTGCATTGTCATCTTTTATAGATTAATGAAGACATTATTCAATTAATGCCCTTGAAATATTCTTCACATAATAGTAAACCTCAGGATTAATAATAACATTCTCATTAACTCAAGTTATAATAGGCATTGTTAGTGTCAACAATATGGTCATTTTATTGTAGACGTGGATATTATGATTGGTGTGATTAATTAGTGTGAGCAAATTACATGTTAACATGATCCTTATGTCCTTGCTTATCTTACAACCTGTTAATTACTTGTGTAAGATGTTCTCTTTGCGTATATTGTTTGTGCAAGTTAAATTTACTGTTGTTGTAGTGGTTTTGCATACGGGATTAGATGACCAACTAGGGGGTGAAATCCAGAGGTCGGGTATGTGATGTGGATATAAGTTTATCTATTAAGATTTTTGATGTTCATGGTGATTTGCATATCTCTGATCTATTGTTCACTTGATTTTGAGATGAATCGATGTGAGACTTGGATTGGGATGTCAAACTGATCTTGTTATTATTTCCTCTTGGTGGATTAAATTTGAATTAGTGGCCAAGTGGATATATGTTTTGAAATGGGAATATGTTTACTTGTTTATCTGTTACTTGGAACTTAATATGATATAAGAGGCCACAAACCAGGATGGGTATTGTTGAGAGACTAGGGTAGGTTATCTAGATGTGATGTAGGGGGTGGCTTACAATGGATCACCGAGGCCCACAAGTGGCCGACGTATCATCCATTGACAAGTTTCTTAATTCTAGTGATAACATTATAAAAATTGATCTAGTTAGGAAAACATTAAAAAGATAATTTGTGATACTTCGTCCATGCCTTGAGTGTCGTCAGTTCAGTGAGGAACCTTCAGGACTAAACTCAAGGGTGGATCATCAATATACTTGTCTTCATGAGAGATATCGATGCCATGTATGATCACTTCAGTGCCCTTGGTTCAGTGAGGAACCTTCAGGACTAAACTCAAGGGTGGATCTGCATGATGACACCCTCCTACTCACACCGTAGATATCCTATGTAGGTCAGTGCCTCTGGTAACCTATATACTCTCTAGTTCTAGAGATATCTTTCTAGGTGATGATTGGGTTTGGTCCTTAGAATGTGTGTGGGCCTGGTGCTATCTCCCTAGCATGGTGGGGTGGACCTCTAGGTTCCACATGGTCAGGAGGTAGTGTATTTCTCCATTGAGACTGTTGCGGATAACCTCCATCACCTAATTGTTACTTGGACCAGATTACCACCATTTTTTATCCCTGCGTGGATCCAGGATACATTTGATAAATGTAATTGTATTAAATATCACCACATACCCTACGACATGTGTAGTGGATGTAGGTGATCATATGATGTAATGTAGTTTGATTTAGAGAAATGAACTTTCTTTTAGTATGTACTTAGCTGTTCTTTAGCATTATATCATGTTAGTGTAGTGTTTGTTAGACAATGTAATACTACGTCAGGGACCCTTGAGAATGAAAATGAAATGATGTGTTTATTCAAATTCATGAATGTAAATCACTGTGAGTCTATGTTCAATGTGCTTGTTAACTTTAGTAAACAAAAAAAAAATTGTTGCATAACTTAGCATAACTTTTAGTGTTAATCTTTTGGGTCCCCTGGTGGGGCGTTACATTTGGTATCAGAGCATGAGTTCTACACTGGGAACTCTGGGAATAATATGTGCGCCCATTAGGTCTTATTAGGTAAACATGTTAAAACCAAACTTAGACATCAAAACAACTTGTTTGTGGAAATCTTTAACCCTCACAGAAACTTAAACCGAAACAAAACTAGAAAAACAAAACTTGCTTTAAACTATGTTCTTATGTGGTTGCTTTATGGTTTCAAGTGTGACATACTTAATAATATATATATATATATATATATATATATGCTTAAATGTTTTTTCCTAACGCTATGGTTGCAAGAATCATGCCTCCTATGACTAGAGCCCGTGGGAGAGGTAGAGGTAGAGGTAGAGTGGTCACACCCTCTTTCTCAGTTGATCAGGATAGTGCACAGAGCCATAGTAGAATTCAGAGTGATAGCCACTAGGATGGCTCAGAGGAATTAGACACCAGACAGATTTTACAGGCCATTCTTGAGAGGTTACCACCTTTGCAAAATAGAGGTAATCAGGGAGATCAGGTTAGAGAGAGAGAGAGAGAGGACTCCCCCTAGATAGGTTGTACCAGTAGAGTATGATGCCGCTATGGTGAGTCAGATGAAGGACCTATTTAGAATGTCAAAGCTTCCATTTGATGGCATGGGTACTGGGTTTGAGGTTGATACATGGCTCATTGGTTTAGATAGGTACTTCTCCATGTACCCATTTGCTAGCAATGTAAAAGCTAGATATGCTATCATGCAACTGACAAATACAACATCATTATGGTGGAGGAAAAAAGAGAGTAAATTGGGAATCACCATAGATACAGTTACATGGGAGTTGTTCCTTGAGAGCTTTAGAGATCAGTTTTTATCAGATCAGTGGAAGCAGGACCGTGTGGATGAGTATCATTACCTGAGACAGAGGAACATGACTGTACAGGAGTATGAGCGGAAGTTCTTTGAGCTGAAACAGTATGCTGGTTATAGTAGTGAATCACCCCTCATGATTCAACATTTTATTAGGGGGCTTAATGCCCATATTGGAGGGGAAGTGAAGGTCTTAGAACCCAAGACCCTTAGAGAAGTAGTAACAAAGGCTATACTCATAGAGAAGAAATTTCATGGCAAACATGGTGGGCAGACAAGTGGTGGTGGCACATCAGATTTCAGGGGTAAACAGTCACAAGGTAACACTAGTTTCAAGAAGCCATCACACTTCTCTAAAGGCAATCAAAATCAAAGTCAACAGAGTTCAAAACCCCTTGATCAGAGTGGTATAGCTTCCAACTCCAGAAATTTTCGTAATAGCCAGCGCTTCAAGCGCAACCAGCCTTCTCAGCCCACACAGTCAGTGCAGAGCTCACATCCGGGTAGTACTAGAGGCAGTTTCCATCAGTCTAGTGCACCCTCAGTAGGAAGGGGTTATGGTAGAGGCATACATTGTTTGACTTGTGGATAGTTTGGGCACATTGCTATCAATTGCCCACAACATGGTTCACAGCATTTAGGATAGAGACCCGCACCATCTGAGCCTATGATTGGGGATTCAGGTAGATTTCACAGAGTTTTTGCAGCAGTAGACCACCATCAGGCAGAGCACCAGGGCACAGTTATTGAGTCATCAGGTGTTATCCAAGGTATTAATGTTTCTATATTATTTGATTCTGGATCTACGGATTCTTTTATATCTTCATTTGTAGTAGAGAAATGTGGTCTAGTGGTAGTAAAGCAAGACATAGGTTGGCAAGTGGAACTAGCTTTAGGGGCAAAGGAGAACACAAACACCTTAGTCTGACATTGTTGGGTAGATTTGGGTAGTATTAGCACTTTAGTTGATCTTCACATAATTCCATTGGGGTCTTATGATGTTGTTTTAGGCATGGATTGGTTGGAATCCCATGGAGCTACTATTGACTGTAGACAGAAGATCATTAAATGTAGGGATGATCAGGGTAAAAACTTTGAGATTAGAGGCATTCAGCATCCTATTTCTCTTCATATGATTTCTGCCATGTAGATGAAGAGAAGCATGAGAAAAGGATGCCAAGTGTTTGCAGTGTCTTTGAGTGAGTGTGAGGATGAGGATGGTGAGAAGAAGTCCCTTGATCACCCTGTGCTACAGGAATTCATTGATGTCTTTCCAGATGAAATCCTGGGTATGCCACCAAAGCGGGATATCGATTTTCGTATTGAACTTATTCTAGGAGTAGAGCCTATATCTAGAGCTCCATACAGGATGACTACATAGGAGTTGAGTGAGTTGAAGCTACAATTGGAAGAATTGTTGGCTAAGGGATGTATTAGGCCTAGTGTTTCACCTTGGGGAGCACCAGTTCTCTTTGTCAAAAAGAAGGATAGTTCATTATGACTGTGCATTGACTACAGATAGTTGAACAAAGTAACAGTCAAGAATAGGTATCCTTTGCCACAGATTGATGATCTCTTTGATCAGGTGAAAGGTGCGAGGGTGTTCTCTAAAATAGATCTCAAGTCAGGTTATCATCAGTTGCACATTAGAGAGGAGGACATCCACAAGACATCTTTTCGGACACGCTATGGTCACTATGAGTTCGCAATGGTAACATTTGGCTTGATGAATGCTCCATCAGTATTCATAAGTTTGATGAATGGGGTATTCCGTAAGTATCTTGATCACTTCATTGTTGTCTTCTTGGATGATATTTTGGTTTATTCTAAATCCATGGAGGAACACGAAGAGCATCTTCGGTTGGTATTGCAGTGCCTTAGAGAGAATCAGTTGTATGCTAATCCAGCCAAGTGTGAATTCTTCAAGATAGAGATTTAGTACTTGGGCCACGTGATCTCAGGTGATGGTATTTTAGTGGATCCTGCAAAGATTCATGCTATAGATGATTGGCTGGCACCTACAAATGTGTCAGAGGTTCACAGTTTCATGGGTTTGGTAGGATATTATCTTAAGTTCATAGAGAGCTTCTCTAGAGTTGCTTGTCCCATCACCTCATTGCAAAGAAAGGGAAAGAAGTTTGTTTGGTCTGAGAAGTGTGAAGAGGCATTTAGAACTCTCAAGCATAAGTTGACTAGTGCACCTATTCTTTCAGTACCTGATCCCACAGGTGATTTTGTGATTTGTACAGATGCTTCATTGGAGGGTATTGGAGCAGTCCTCATGCAAGGAGGACGGGTGATTTCTTATGAGTCTTGCAAACTCAAGGATCATGAGTTGAACTATCCCACACATGATCTTGAGCTAGCAGTGGTAGTCCATGCTTTGGTCCAATGGAGACACTTTTTATTAGGACACTGATTTGAGCTTCATACTGATCATCACAGTCTACAGTACATTTTCACTTAGCCTAATCTGAATGCTAGACAGAGGAGATGGATGGAGTTCCTTTGTGAGTATGATTTTGAGGTTAAGTATATCGAGGGGAAAGAGAATGTGGTAGCCTATGCTCTGATTAGGAAGAGGCAAGTTGCAGTTGTGGCTACACTTGGTGTTGATTTGAGGAGTAGGATTTTGTAGGCACTTCCTCGAGATACTTTCTATCAGGAGGTGAAGGAAGAGATTGATTCTAGGAGACCTCTAGTAGGCAGATTTGAGGGGTATGTGTTGGAGTCTGATGGTTTGTTGTGTCATGTGAGCCAGATCTATGTACCACCATTGGATGATCTTCATTCATTGATCTTATCTGTGGCTCATTGTGCACCTTACTTGGCACATCCTGGTGTCAAGAAGTTGCACGCAAATCTTTGACAGCTATATCATTGGTCAAGAATGAAGAGGGATATTGCTGATTTTGTTGCTAGGTGCTTAGAGTGTCAGAGGGTTAAGGTAGAACATCAGCATCCAACAGGACTTTTAGAGTCACACAATATTCCCTCATGGAAATGGGATGTTACATCGATGGATTTTATCATGGGTTTGCCTTTGACACCCCGTAGACATGATGCTATCATGGTCACTGTTGATTGGTTGACTAAGGTAGCTCATTTTTCTCCCATGAGATCCTCTTACACAGCTTCATCGGTAGCTAGAGTCTTTATGCAGGACATAGTGAGATTGCACGGTATTCCTCGAAAGATTATTTCTGATAGGGATCCAGTATTTACTTCTGCATTTTGGACTTCTTTGCAGCATGATTTGGGTGCTCAGTTGAACTTTAGCACAACCTATCACCCTTAGACAGAGTGTGTAAATCAGGTCCTAGAGGATATGTTGAGGATGTATGTCATGGATAGGCAGACACATTGGGAGGATTATCTATACCTGGTGGAGTTTGCATATAATAATAGATACCATAGTTCCATTGGCATGTCACCATTTTAGGCATTGTATGGACATCCTTGTCATACACCTCTCAGTCGGGATAGGTTAGATGACAGGATTCTTTGGGACTAGAGATGCTTCGTGATATGGAGAAACAGGTAGAGCGCATTCGGGAGCATTTGATTACAACACAGGATAGACAAAAGAAATATGTAGATGCCCATAGGACAGATATTCAGTTTTCAGTTGGAGATAAGGTGTTCTTGAGAGTGCGTCCAAGGAAGAGTCCAATCCGTTATGGAAAGGGTTCTAAATTGGCGCCTAGATTTGTTGGTCCATTTGAGATTTTGGAGACGATAGGTCCAGTTGCTTACCATCTTGGATTGCCACCTAGCCTATCTCGTATACATGATGTATTCCATGTTTCTATTCTTAGGAAATATATTCCAGATGTGACCCATGTCCTTGATTGGAATGCTCTACAGGTCAAGGATGAGCAGCTGGCTTTCGAGCACGTGCACATTCTGGAGCTTCGAGATATCACACTCAGAGGCTATATTATTCTACAGGCCAGGGTCCAATCGGACCCAAATGATGAGACCACAGCTACTTGGGAGGATGCATCTCGATTGCAGGATGCCTATCCTTATCTGCTTCCAGGCTTCCAGGAGTAAGCCTAGTCCTAGGGGGGGAGGATGTAATACCCCTCGCAGCTTATTACCATTGAGACTATGTTTTAGCTGATACTATTTTACCTTAGCAGATTAGACCAGACATATTT